>CM062082.1:19824055-20361262 GCA_031163375.1 Conogethes punctiferalis | reverse complement strand
CTATGTCCAGCTGTGGAACTGATACGGGCTGATGATGATGATGAGATTGTCCGTGATGACTATTGTCATTGGCGAGATCTATGTCCACAGTCCAGCAGTGGACATTTGTAGGCTGGAGATAATGGTGATAATTGTATGATAGTATAGGTATACGTGACATTAAACAATACAAACCACCGCCCATTCCTTGAAGTGTGTGAAGAGTCGACTAAAAGGGACTTCATGAGATTGGTAGGTATTACCCGCCTGGCGGGCTACTACCGTACACTCGCCGGAGACTTCGGCCGCATGTCGGAAATCAATCTGTGTATAGCCCGAACAAACTCACACACAGGCTAGCGGTGGAAACGTATATGAGGATTTGGTTACTTGTTCCTTGCCACAGCGGCTTGGCTCTTTCGCTTTCTCATCATCGGCCAGTTGTTCAAGCGTTCAGTATGCTGGGGTTTTTAGGAGAAACACCTCCGAGTTTAGGCTTAATTACACCCGCAAAATCTTATATAACGCGCTCGTCAGAAGTCATCTAGAGTATGCCTGCGTGGCCTGGAATCCAGTTTATACTGTCCACTCTCAGCGCCTGGAGAACGCCAGCGTGCGTTCACAAGGCACCTTTGCCTTTGTGTCCCCAGGTATCTCGCATCGGGCTCCTTATGATCAAAGGTTGTCGTTTTTCGAGATGAACACGTTGCGCGACCGGCGTAAAAGCCAGGACTTAATGTTTTTGCACGGACTATTGAATGGCAAAATAAAAAGTAGTGAACTCCTGGCTCAGGTGGGGTTGTCGGTTCCAGTCCATTTGCCTCGTCACCCCATCAAGAAAACCTTTTCTTTACCTTTGCTAGATCCAATCTGGGGACGCCATGCTCCCATGTCGAGATGTAGTAGCGAATATAATGAGAATGAGAAAACTATTGATATCTTTCACGATTCCTTGGCCAGGTTTAGACGTAATTTGATGTACGAGGAATAGGTAGCATTAATATAGTTTGTAGTGTATTAATTAAATGTTGTGTACGCCTATAATGGGCATATGTACAGAATCTTTATGTTGTATATTATTGTAATGAATGTTCTGTATATATGCTGTTGGTGTACCGTTTTTAAATAAATAAATAAATCGGCTGGAAAAGGTCCACTGCTGGACACAGGCCTACCCCCAATAACAAACTGTTGTTTGGGGAACTTGTCTTAGTAACCATTCTTGGCGAGGGTTGACCGCGTCCCCCACAGGATGACATGGAGTGGTCCTATTCCAAATCTATCATCTATCTATCTATTTTCTCTAGCTCTGTAATCTATTATCTATCTAATCTAAATATATGTATAACTTTTGAGTTACTGAATGACAGTGATCTATAACCGCACAGCCCAAGCCACTGGACGAATTGGGCTGAAAGGCATGAATGTAGATGTTATGACGTAGGCATCCCCGAAGAAAGGATTAATCAATTTCTACTCCCAAGGGGATAAAATAGGGGATAATAATAAATCTATGATAATAATTGTTATTATACTCCGCACAGATGGAACTAAACGTAGAAATGTAGTCCTAGTAAGGCTGTATGCACATGTGCAACCCGATTAAATGTCTGCGTGCAGTCAAATCAGAGAGAAGTTTGCCTTCCCGCATATCTTTCAGCGGAAGTTGAATCGCTAGACAGACGCACGGGAAAGTAAGAAAAGTTGTACTAGAAAGGAGCGTTAGAAGAAGTGGGTAGTGTACGTAAAATAATATCTCATATTTATACATGCCTATCGTAGTCCACTGCTGGACATAGGCTTCTTCAATTGTTTGCCACTTACATTTCTATTTGGCTAATAAGACCACAGGTTTTTATAAGCTTTTTATATAATTCATCACAAACATGTAGAATAAGTTATCTGTATGTCATCATCAATCATCAGCTTATTACAGTCAATTGCAGTCCACTTTGATCTACATTTTTGGTCTAATTTCCAAATGAATAAAATACGTAGGTACGTGTCTTTAATTTTTGAACAATCTAAAAGACGGACTAATTACATTTTTAACTATTTTTCTTTTTATAGTGGCTCGACATAATGGCCTCCCTTACTCCTGATGGAAAGCGAAAAAAGAAGCCCAAGTCGCTGTGACAACGGGCAAGTAACTTGGTCAGTTACCTGTCAGTTGCCACCGCCATGCCGGCCCAACCCTAACCCCCACGAGCCTCCGAAATCCCTACTCACCGGCAGAAACACGGACCCAGAGGTCATTTGACTGCGGTATTCTATAGGGTGGAGGTCCTTCCCCGGACGGGCGGCTCAATTCGAGCGAAAGATTCGCTATGCCCTACCTCTCTTGACTTTTAACTGCTATAAAAGCTAGCAATATGATCCGATCGTGAACTCCTGCCGACAGTACAAGATATAACAGATTTGGCACGCCAGTGGCAGTCGTCGGAAACACATTATCAGTACATTATCTGCAAACTTATCATTGCAGCCTCGGCCCAAAACTCAAAGATTTGTGTTCGCCAGATATTTCGGCTCAATTCAATACGAAACGCAAGAAAAACAATTTTAATTTCAAGCTTTTCCGTTCGTACCTTGGGCGGTCGTAAATTTGCCAAAGCAGTGTTTTTTTTTCTTTTGGGATTATTGTGTTTTTTCACTTTGAATTTTTGCCATAGGATTTTTATTGTTTGTTGGGAAATTTAATAAAGGAGGTTTAATGGTAGGAGAAGTGGCTCTGTGCATTAGAGAGTAAATGAATTTGATTCTAAGGATGTAAGGGACTATCATCTTTCGCTCTAAGCTATACTTACCTGCCCATGGTACAGCCTGCCGAATAATAAACGAGGCGCTGATAACCAACTGGTGGCGTGCCCAAAGTGGAAAACAACTGGAGAGGCCTATGTCCAGCAGTGGACTGTAATAGGCTGATGATGACTAATATGGAGTCCTGACTCTTAAGTAGCCGGACAAACAGTATTTGTACTTTGTACCCATTTCGTTTTGACCCGCGCGCTTCCTAGGGGTTGCTGGCGGTAATGTTTGCACACAGGCGGTACATGGCTAGAAACGGCCCCTGTCCAGGGATGTATTCATTAAACCACACTTTAGGTCATCGGTCCTGTTCCTGGTCTCTCTGTATCGTGTCGTCCCTTCGGATGCTGATGTGGAGGCTCAAAGAGTGCGTGACTAAACATATTTTGAATTTTGAATTTTGAATTTGAACAGACAGCCAGGGAGCCCTCAGTGGGATTCTTAAATGCTTAACCTATGTGTAGGTACTTTTTTTTTCTAGAGGCGAAAGCATTAGGCACCTTCATGCCGCCTTAGGGGGGAGTGTGTGGGACTACACCTCCAAAATGGGAGGGTTTTTTTTTTATTTTTTTTATAGTGGCTCGACATAATGGTCTTCCCTACACCTGATGGAAGCGAAAGAGAAGCCCAAGTCGCTGTGACACACGGGCAAGTAACTGGTCAGTTACCTGTCAGTTAGCCACTGCCATGCCGGCCCCAACCCTAACCCTACCCCCTACTCCAACTCGAGACTAAGTGTTTTCACACGATCCTTTCAATCTAGACAAGATTCTCTCATTAATTAGTTCCTAAGTTTACCTGCGTAATTATCGAGTTCATTACCAAGTTATCCACACATAAAATTGGAGGCAACGCAGGACTGAGAAACTCGCCAATAACTGGTGTAGCTTGAAGTAATTAAGTTGGTAGTTTAATAATTAACTGGATATGCAAGTCACTTTCGTTGTGAGATTCTGATATATTTTAAGTTTGCTATTTAAAAATAATAGGCGAACGAGTTTGAGGGCTAAACAGGATTCTTGATGACTATCCAAATTTTGAACATTTTGATAGTGAAGGAGCGGGTCATCATCATCATCAGTCATGATCAGCCTAATGCAGTCCACTGATGGACATAGGCCTCTCCAGTGCTCGCCACCTAGGGCAAACTTCTGGAGGGATTTACCCATAATCGCCGCGATGGGCCGGCGGGTTGGCGATCGCAGCGAACAGGGAACGTGTGACAACCATCTTTTCGTTTCAAGCCCCCCGCCCGTGGTGCGTCCTGCCGAATAACAAACGACGCTCTGGCAACAGACTGTGGCGGTATAACCATCACAATTGAAGGTGTTAGTAGCAAAATACCACAGGCCGATGACCGGCAACAGAATCACCGGAATGAAGAGCAACGCCCTGCTATCGTTGTGAAAAATTATAATCTAATGTTTTTGCTTAAATGGGTCCTATTAGCGATACCAATTGCACACAAAAAAAATAGTGTTTTAAAAAAACTTTCAGTATAGGTCTTCTAATTAGATAGGTACCTATAACTGAAAGGTGACTCGGACTTATAGACATAGTGATCTATCAACGCACAGCCCAAACGGTCGGGCTGAAATTTAGTATGTGGCTAGTTGTTTTGACCTAGGCGGATAGCCTAAGAAAGGATTTGATCTGTTCTATCCCCAAGGAATAAATAGGGGATGAAACTTTATTCCACGCGGACCAAACTCATCATCATCATCAGCCTATTACAGTCCATTGCTGGTCATAGTCCTCTCCAGTTGTGCGCCGCATAGGACAACCGTCCGGAGGATATGCCCATAATCGCGACGCAAGGGAAGCGGGTTTTCGATCGCAGGGCATAGCTTCTCGATACGGTGACGCTGCTGCCCGTGGACCCAAACTAATCGTATATGCTCACATTAATCTAATTATCAATAAGCAGTGTTTAAAGTGGCGTAAAACAAATGAAAATGCAGCCTAAACTGCATTTAGCTTCTCTAATTACACGTGCGAGAGCCAATTTGCAAGTCATACGCAGACCGCTAACTGCTAACTATACGACCTGCTACTGTCTGTCAGTCTAGCCTAAATAGAAATTTTAGTATTAGATAGAGCTGGTATAATTAGGCACGTTAATAATGGCACTGGTATTTTAACTGTACCTATTATACTAGAAATCAATTCTACGGCTGGTAGGGCCAGCTCACTGCCGCTTCAGCTTACTAATAAGGTGAGCTATGTCGATGATTTTGGGTCTCTGTCGAATACGATCTTGCAAGGAGACGCCGATCATAGCCCTTTTTATAGCTCTCTCAGCAACCTTTAACTTTTTTTATACAAGAGGCGGCAGACGAGCAAATGCGATGCTTATGTTAAATGGTATATGATGGTAAGCAATCGACACCGCCCATAGACACTCGCAACTCATATAGAGTTCTGGGGGGCGGTACAGGTGGGCCTCTTCGGTAGACCGTAGCATGTTGCGGCATTAGTTGTTTTCTACGACACCCACTGATTAAGATGGGGTGGTCTTATACGACAACCACGGAATGAGATGGGGAGGTCCCATTCTTACTCCGGAAACCATAAAATAAAAATAAAATAAAATATTTCTGAAATAGATTCACAGGTAATACTTTTGCCGTCAAACTTTTTTCCCACCAGCACTTCGACGTGTGGCCTGCTGAGAAGAAGTGCAGCAACAAACTCAAAAGTTAGCCATTTTTTTAATAAATATATAATACAATACCATATATCGTTTTAAAAGCGCAAGCGAGCAGACTATTATTTTCATGTAATATTGTCATCCATATAGTCTTGTAACTACTGTACTTGTATAATAACCTTTTGACATTTAAAAGGACTTAATGCGAGATTTAAATCTATGTATAGGTAGATCAACAATATTTTGCGGTATATTGTTAAACATTTTTACATTTTGTCCTTTGATTGAGTTTACCAGTTTTACGAAGCTGAGATTGGAAACAGCAAGTTTGCTCTTATTTCTAAGTAAGTATATATACTGAACCATGTACGGATAAAATGGTTTATTTGGTATAAATAGTCATTGGATACAAAAAAATCCTATAAAACGACCTTGCCAATTTCTTTTCACATTACCTCACCGCTGTTCCCCCCCATTCTTTCATTAGAATCAAACGTACATTCACATGCAAAATAGGCCAACAGACCGAAAATGAAAACGAAATACACACCGAATCACATAGTCATTGAGCAGTATCAATGTGGGTCTGCCATAAAAATTCCCTTGCTCCATCGTCCAAAACGAATTAGGCCAATTTGTCTTACCGGCAGGGAACGTAAAAAGGGTGACTTATGGGGCGCGGTTGTACTGGGAACCTGAGTGGGAATACGTGTAGAGGGCATAGCGAATCTTCGCTTGAATTGAGCAAGAGAGGTAGGGCATAGCGAATCTTAAAGAAAAGGAAAGAAAGGGAAGCCATTATGTCGAGCTACTATAAAAAAAGATATGCTTTTCTCCCTATGATATGCTCCCAACGCCTGATGGAAAGCGAAAGAGAAGCCCAAGTCGCTCTGTGACAAATGGCAAGTAACTGATTAGTTACCTGTCAGTTGCCACTGCCATGCCGGCCCAACCTAACCTCCCACGAGCTCCCGAGACCCTACTCACCAGCAGAAACACGACCTGAAGTCATTTGGCTGGGGATTTCTATAGGGTGGGAGTCCTTCCCCGGACGGGTAGCTCAATTTGGAGCGAATATTCGTATATATTCGCTATTAGAATAAGAACATTTATTACCTACTATATATATTCATACTACTATTCTTGAATATTGAATCACTAGCCTCTATAAATCCATTAGAATTAGCATAGTTACTTTTCATGACCAATTGTAAATCTGAGAAATTCTCAATATTCATGTAGAAGTAGGTAACTGATGATTTAGGCAGGCCTCTTAGTGAGACAGTCCTTTTTTATGTGGGTTAGGTTAATTCTAAAAGAATAAAGTAAACTTTAATGCCTTGGAAATAAAGTGATTAACACTAAGAACCAAGTGACCAATAGTAAATATGTGAAAATACTCATATTCAATGTAGAAGTAACTGATGATTCAGGTAGCTCTTAGTGAGACAGTCTTTTATATGCGGGTTAAGGTTAATTCTAAAAGAATAAGTAACTTTAATGCCTTAGAAATAAAGTTGGAAAACACTAAGAAGCAAGATACTCTGTGTTGCGTAGTAGCCACAGTAGTGTAATGAAAATGATGCACTATGCAATATTATTGTTTCGACAATACGCCGTTTTTCTACGCAATATGTTGTTGAAAATAACTCATCGGTTCAAGCAGTTGTGTTTTAATATTATAAGCGGTTAATACATTGTGTTCCTTTTGTGTATTATTTTCTTTTTGTTATTATGTGGACGGGTCGTAGAAAGGTTTGTGCCTACTTGCAATTAATCGGAGCGAAGCTGAAATCTAAAAAAGTTTAATTTTTTAAAGACAGATGGGCAAATGGCCCTTGATGTCACCAGATAGTAAGTGATCACTTTAGCATAGACCTAAGAGAGGTAGGGCATAGCGAATCTTCGCTCGAATGAGCCGCCGTCCGGGGGATGGACCTCCACCCTATAGAATACCGCAGTCAAATGACCTCTGAGTCGTATTTCTGCCGGTGAGTAGGGTTTCCGGAGCTCATGGGGGGTTGGGGATGGGCCGGCATGGCGGTGCAACTAACAGGTAACTGACCAGTTACTTGCCGCTTGTCACAGTGACTTGGGCTTCTCTTTAGCTTTCCATCAGGCGTAGGGAAGCCATTATGCTAGCCACTATAAAAAAAAAAGACCTTAGGCGTCACACGCGCGTGCCGGCCCTTGAGAAATTAAGTAGTATGCTCCCGTTTTGAAGAACGACGCATACGACACCGACGTAAAAATTGAGTTGATGATTTAGTATTCTTTTCCATCACCACATGGAAACCGGTGTGATAGTACAAGCTTTCACAGAGGGACACCAGTAAAAGACCGCTGTTTCACCCCTGGCTACGAAGTGGCAGAGTAGTAGTGAGAGTATTAGTTAATAGGAGGAACGAGGAACTGAACCTCTTGGTGCGCGCCACTATTGTCTGTATGGTATGCGGATGACACGCTGTCCAGCACGTGTTGTTGTATATGAAAAAAATGTTTATTTACAAACACATTACTACCATTATTGAGTTATTAAGTATATGCAGATACTTGTGTCGGGAGGTTCCTGTAACTAGTAACTTCCTGGACTTAATATTGTAATTAATAGAAACGCGTTAAGGTTTATTGAATAAAACAAGTAATTAATTGGAAAGGAGAAGGTAATTCCAACTTTTATCACTATTATTCAGCGATAATAAATAAAATTAAAATATACACTGTATATTTTTTTTGTTCAATGTAGCAATTCGAACAACGTCAAACAAAAGTTCCACAAATGTACCCGAGAAGACTAATATAAAACTGACAAGTAACAATATAGTTCACAATTTCATGCGCACTGAGAAGTTTCAGACGGAATTATTAATCTTGAATGTTATGAGCTTTTATTGCATAAGTTAGCTTTGTTTTGGATTTATTAAAAACCAACCCAAGGGTTATTTATTAAAAGAATATGAGACATGCCACGCTGGGCCACACACTGCCCGTTTAGCCCTAAGCTAAATCGAGCTTGTACCTACTATGGGTACTAGACAACTGATAAACGTAGTTAGTTATTTTTTAAAACAAATTGTATCTAGGTAAGTTTATCAGTTGTCATAATACAAGCTTCGGCTTAGTTTGGTAGTAGATGGCGTTATGTGGCCCTGTGTGACATGTCTTGGGTTAGTTTTATTGTGTACAAAATATAAAACGATATTTATCATTTTATGTAAGATATTTATAAGTCTAGCTTTCTTAGTTTAGTAAATGTTATTAATATCTTTTAGCACCATCCTTATAGTTTTGTTTTCGGTCACAAAGCCACGAAGCAAATTTAATGTATTTGCTTCGTGACAAAAGCCATATCGCAAATATTGAAAACAAATGAATGTGACCTAGCTTTTTACTAGCAAATGAATCAATGACCGAAACAAGATCAATGCCACGCAGCGTTTTGTTTTTTAAATTTTTCCAACTTACTTCTACATACATAACATTTTATAACTATTCTAGAAAATCTACCTTCATCTGGAAGCATAGAGTCAAGGCAGGTAATAAATTTAAATAAAACAAACTAAAAGGCAGAGCAGGTAGGATTTGACAATGGCCCTGTGCGTTCCGTTCGCGAATAACTAATGGGATCTCATGAGTTAATAAATTATGTTCCTCATATAGCTTGTATGGAGAATAGGGACGTATGGGTCCTTTCAGTTGCGATATAAATGATGTGTAATCAACAAAAGTTGCGATTTGCCACAGATCGATTTTCCGTAGATGCCTACTTACTACGTTTTTCAGCATTAGATGTTTGGTAACAAAGAACTGAAACAAAGAACAAAGAAAGAGGGATGTAAGCGACCTATCACCTTTTCGCTCCACGCCATCCTCATCTGCCCGTGGTGCATCCTGCCGAACAACAAACGAGGCTCTGGCAAACCGACTGGTGGCGGTAAAAACCATCACGATAGAAGGCGTAGCTAAATACAACTCGGCCGATGACGGGCAGCAGCGTCACTGGAGCAAGAAGCTACGCCCTGCGATCGCCAACTCCGCCTGCCCAGCGTGGCGATTATGGGTATATCCTCCAGAAGTTTGCCCTAGGTGGCGAACAACTGGAGAGGCCTATGTCAGCAGTGGACTGCGATACGCGATGATGATGATGATGAAACAAAGAACTATCTAATAGGAAAAAATATCTACAGATGTGTTGTGATAACAGGGATGTAAGGGTATCTATCATCTTTTCACTCAAGCCAAAATCACATGCCCGTAGTGCCTCCTGCCAAATAACAAACGAGGCTCTGGCAACGTACTGGTGCTGTATAACTAACACGGCTTAATTTTGCTTTAATTATCACTGTTTTGTGGACTATTTTATTTATTTCCTTTAATTGCCCAATTATGATAAATCTTCTATCTATCTATCTTCTATCTATACTTATAATACAATCTATAGAGAAGTCAATCTGTACATGAAATATATTTTCAATATAACTATCAGGGGGTGATTAGTGATCGATACTGATGCCAAAAATGCAATCAGTAAAATTTTTGTCTGTCTGTCTGTATGTTCGTTATAGAAAAAAAAACTCACCTGAACGGATTTTAATAACGAAACTTGGTACGATTATCCTTCATACTCCTGGGCAGGTTATAGTATACTTTCCATCACGCTACAATCAATAGGAGCAGAGCAGTGACGGGAAGTGTTGGGAAAATGGGAGAAATTTTTATCTTTATGTTTGATCGCGCATCACGCGAAAACTACTGCATGGAATTAAATGCGGTTTTCTACAATGTATTGCTAGAGGTCTAACTTCGCCGCCGGCACAGCTAGTATTTAATATTAAAATATTTCCTGTGAGTTTTGCTACTGTTTTTAGACCGTCTTGACATATAGTTAGAGCAACATTTAAATTAATTTTTGAAAGGTGGTTAATTTCTCCCACCTGATAACGTCTCCCGTACTCCCCTTAGGGATATTTTGTCCATGGAAAATTTATTCATAAAGTTCTTTAAACAGATTAAACACCACACGGTAAATAAATCCTAAGGCAGAGTTCGGTGTGTAGTACTCTGCTAAGTGAATTAGTTCAGTTTAAATTATAATTTACAACGTAGTGTAGTTCCCGCGAGCACGAGCGAAGTTGAACTGCGGTTTAGATATTTATATAGTTGGCGGTTTTGGTAACTTTTGTGGCAGTGAAATTTGCATAATTTCCCCTTGGTTGGTGAAATTAGTATACTTTGTAAGGAAATGGTTTTTGAAGTTTGTTTCACATGTATACGCGTTCAATAGTAATAATTTTGTACTACTGGCTTGATACCCAGGAGAATAAAATTTGCTAAAAGTGTCTTTAATTCGCCTAGATGAATAGGTGAATTTAAGAACATATGTTAAATCTCTATAAGTTCCTTAGTCGACTTACGACCACGGGAAGAGACTAAGCAGTGATTTGAATTCTTCATCCGTCACCGAACCGATAAATATATTTGACCCTCTCGATAGCTCATTTGGTAGTCACCTCTGCCTTCTGAGCCAAGGGTCGTGGGTTCGATTCAGGTGCAGTACAAAACATTTGTGTTCATGAACATGGTTTGTCTGGGTGTTTACTATAGATGTAGGTATAATATGTATTTATTTACAAAAGAAGTATCTAAGTAAATTTATCAGTTGTCTTGTACCCATAGTACAAGCTTCGGCTT
This sequence comes from Conogethes punctiferalis, assembly GCA_031163375.1. NCBI lineage: Eukaryota > Metazoa > Arthropoda > Insecta > Lepidoptera > Crambidae > Conogethes > Conogethes punctiferalis. The sequence continues at coordinate 20,350,134 of CM062082.1, read as the reverse complement.
AGTTTGGGTCTGACTTAATTCACCGCTATCTAGCCCCAAACTAAGCCGAAGCTTGTACTATGGGTACTAAACAACTGATAAACTTACTTAGATACTTTTTTTGTAAAGAAATACATATTATACATAGAAAACACCCAGACCAATGCGAACAGGCATGTTCATGAACAGAAATGTTTGTACTGTGCGGGAATCGAACTCACGACCCTTGGCTCAGAGGGCAGAGGTCACTACCAAATGAGCCACCGAGCGGCAAATTAACAAATATATATTTATTTACTTATTGGTTCATATCAAAGTTATATCTGCACGTATTTATTTGTCGTTTTGGCACGATGCATGCATATTTCAAAGAATATCTAGCTGTGAGATGTAGATTTGCTGCCCTCACGTCATTTGCAGCCGACGTGTGAAGAATCGAGACACGGAGTGCTTGTTATCGCAATATATGTCTCGTATCACGTATCTTGTGCTTACTTTTGTATCATAGTAACGCGATCTTTATGTAAACTGTGCGATATGGCTTGTTTGCATTGGAACTCCATAGGTTGCAGTGTTCTTGTGATATTTCTCTTTATAGCAAATCAAAAAAAATACTTAAGGCCGTAGTTTCAAACGTTACTATGCGTCACGCGAACGCACTGTGCGTTAGTTTAGGTTAACGCACCTAAAACTATATGATCTTGGGCACGCATCGTACGTAACGCAATAAAACTTAAATAAATAAATAACCCAAGACATGCTACGCTGGGCCACACAGCGCCACCTAGCCACAAACTAAGCCGAAGCTTGTACTATGGGTACTAGACAATTGATAAACTTACTTAGATACATTTTTTTTGTAAATAAATACATATTATACATAGAAAACACCCAGACCAATACAAACAGACAATAAAATAAATAAATTCGTATCGTATTATACTCGTATTATTTTTCTTCTTCACTGAGATCAATGTATAACACATAGTACATAATCAATCTATCCAAAAATAAAATGTTTCCAACCTTTCTTGTAAGGGTAGGTCAGTTCTCCAAGTTAAGAGGGTGTATCGAGAGGTCCCATCGAAGGGATGATCAGATAAGACGAAAGGGACGAAAGATTAAAGGCGGCATTAGCGTAACAAGATGTCGAATTCGGAATAAAAAGGTATTGTGTATTCTAATTCTAGTAGGTATTGGTGGTTTTGAGTATTTGTTCAAGAAGGTAGTTTTTAGGGTTCCTTAGCCAAAATGGCAAAAACGGGACCCTTATAGATTCGTCATGTCTGTCTGTCTGTCTGTCCGTCCGTATGTCACAGCCAGTTTATTCCGAAACTATAAGAACTACATTATTGAAATTTGGTACGTAGATGTATTCTGTGAACCGCATTAAGATGTGAAAATAAAATTAGAAAAAAATCCAAAATTTTTGGGGTTCCCCATACATAGAACTGAAACTCAAAATTTTTTTTTCATCAGACGTATACGTGTGGGGTATCTATGGATAGGTATTTGAAAATGATGTTGAGGTTTCTAACAACATTTTTTTCTAAACTGAATAGTTTGCGCGAGAGACTCTTCCAAAGTGGTAAAATGTGTGTGTGTCCCCCCCCCCCCCCCCCCCGTAACTTCTAAAATATGGGCATGATAAAACTGAAAAAAATATATGATGTGTATTACTATAAAAACTACTAACGAAATTTGGTTTGAATGAAATCTAGACAGTAGTTTTTTTTTAACGTCATAAATCAAATTACCAAATTTTTTCATTCAATCAGTGGTACGGAACCCTACGTGCGCGAGTCCGACTCGCACTTGGCCGGTTTTTTTTATCGACTGGATAAATGTGATATGCGTGCGATGGTGCCGATGACACTAACAGAAACTAAATTTTTTTTAGAATAGAATAGAAAAAGATTTATTGGCAACACATAAGTAGTAGACACGTACAATAACAGTAAACAGGCAGACAGTAAAACAGTTACACGTTCACATCACAAAAGAAAACAATAAAATAAATAAATAAAATGCTTGTAAGTCAGTATGTGTAGCCAATCAGGTCCCAGCCTCAGCTCTGTGCTGTTATGGCATCGAGGACACCATAACAGCGCTGGTATTCTGGTGGAACCTGTTGCGAGTGACATCATTTATTTTAAGGTGGTTTTAGGAAAGAGTACAAGATTAAAACCGTAAAGTCGTATTAAGTCTCATGAAAAATCGATTAAATATTATACAGATCCTTCAGTTAACCGTTTCCATTCACACTTGGCCGATGTTCCATAAGTTTAAAAGATTTATGAAACCTTTTTGGGGACAAATCACTAAGATGTAGGACGTTATTCACAACGCTGTAGAAGAAAATCGGTGTGTCTTTTTTGTGGAAGCGCCAAAAAAGTTATGAAAGTTGTTTAATACATTATGAGCAAAAACTCTTTCCTTGCAACGTTCTTAGTATAGAGAATCATGTAGACACTTTTTACGTTGATACAAGTTGCAGCCCGCGGTTTTGCCCGCGTAAATATCGGTGATATGTGAAATAAAGCATACATGTATTAATAGTCTTTGTGATAATCAGATGTACCGAAAACTGACAGGTGTAAACTGGCAGGTGGCGGTATAACCATCACGATTAAAACGTCACCGGTGCGAGGAGCTACGCCCTGCGATCGCCAACCCGCCTGCCCAGCATGGCGATTATGGGTATAATCTCCAGATGTTTGCCCTAAGTGGCGAACAACTGGAGAGGCCTATGTCCAGCAGTGGACTGCGATAGGCTGATGATGATGAAGACATTTGTTGGTACAAGAATTTAATAAAAAAAAAACAATGTATTTTATTTTACTATAACATGTATTAATTAGCAATTGTTCTGTCAAATTGTATTTTAGGCAGCTCCAGTTATTGACAACCTTTTCCGGTTTGTGGTTCAGTATTTCGCTTTCATTTTATTTTCGTCCGGGAATCATATCGACAACACGTGTCATCGGCTGAATCTGTACTTCATGTGGCGAAGTCGGAATGTGATTTTTAGAAACGCCTTTGTTTCACCCTTGTCAGAGTTATAAAATTGTTGACAAGGTGCCAGGTTTCGATTCAAACTAAGGTTTGAGTTGTACAAAATAGTCACATTTTAAGTAATAATTCGACTGGCCCGATGGCACATTGGGAGAGGCCTATGTCCAGCAGTGGACTGATATAGGCTGATGATGATGATGGCATATTTGGTAGTGACCTCTGACATGACTATGATGATTTGGTTACTGCACTATCGTAGCGACTTGGGCTTTTCTATCACTATTCCATGCTACTATAAAAAATTGTTTAATAAAAAAAAATTGGGATCTCGTTTCTTATAATTTCTAGCGTTTTAATTGGCTAGTGGCCTGTCAGTAACCTGTCAGTCACTATTTTCTTAACGCGAATTAACTATAGTACGTAATCCTGTCATATGTGTCAAGATTTCACAATAAAACATACATTTTCATTCCATAGCATTATGCCATATTAGGAAGTAGGTACAGATGAACATATCATTATTATTACCATAATGATACATGAATCAAGTATTCACCACAATATAATCGAATAGAAAACAGATGTACCAATGAAATGTCACTAATACGAGTATACTCGTAGTAAGTAACATAACAATCTTATTTATAGATCCCATTAAGACATGTCTGTTCTGTTCAGTGATCACATCTCTGTAAATCTTTGTCCTTACTCGGAAATAGAGCTTTACAGTTGGATGAGCGCATATGTTTCGCAGAGCTTAAAACTTGTTATAATAAGAATATTATATGTTGCGACATCTAAATATAGTAAGAGAGGTAGGGCATAGCGAATCTTCGCTCGAATTGAGCTGCCCGTCCGGGGAAGGACCTCCACCCTATAGAATACCGCAGCCAAATGACCTCCGGGTGGTGTTTCTGCTGGTGAGTAGGGTCTCCGGAGCTCGTGGGGGGTTAGGGTTGGGCCAGTTGCAACTGGCAAGTAACCAGTTACTTGCCACTTGTCACAGAGACTTGGGCTTCTCTTTCCATAAGGCGTAGGGAAGCCATTATGTCGAGCTACTATAAAAAAAGGTATAGGAAATTATGCAAACAAGGGCAATATAAAATGTAGATAGTACGTAGTAAGATCTTATGACTCTGTCTCACTTTTGATAATGATTATACATACATAGTTATTTTGGAAAAATATTTCATGTACAGAATTGACCTCTCTACAGATTTATTATAAGTATATAGATTTCGAGAAATATTTACTCAAATAATTGTATTAAAATGGGATCAGAGACATTAGAATACATCGTAACAATACAATAGGCAATAATGTAAAACCTATGTTAGGTCTATACGTAGCCTATAATCGCGTCTGCCGATACGGACTTATTCTAGGTCAGAAGTTAGACGCCCCAGGCAACTGGGAAAAGATCGCACAGAAAGGAATAGAATTCCGCTCCAATATATAGGATTGCGGAGTTCGTAGCCGGGGAGACAAATTCGTTTTGTGGAACGGTCGATTTGTATTTACGAGTATGATTCGCTTGATTTAAAATGTGGTACTTGTTGCTGCGTAATGCTGTAATGTGTTGAAATAATTCTCTCCCTTTTTTAGCTGGAGAAAATGCTTTTACGCATCTCTGCTACCGGAAGGAGGGACAGGATATGTATCTACTACTGGGACTATCGAGAATAGGAGGACGGCACCCTATTTTTTCTAGAGGAGGAATGCACAAGGCACCTTCTCGCCACCTCCAGGGTAAGTTGAGGTGCGTGTGGGACTCACACCTCCCAGAAAGGGAGGGCAACTCAATAATTCCCTCTTTGTAGCCAGTGGGCAGAAACTTGCAGAGGAGGCCGCATTCATGCTTGCCCTGACCAGCCGTATGTAATAAGCAGCCTTCACTCTTGTTCCAGGAAGGGCAAATACTTCTACCCCGGCTTCAGGAACAATAAAGTGCTTTTCGGGAGGACCCGTGACCTGATGGTGTGGCTGGAGGACGGCACCCTGCGTCTAGATGGTGAAGGGGCAGAGAAAACTAAACCCCGGACCCTTCTTCAGATGCCTTGGGGTGGCGTCGAGGGTCCTAGAAACATGGCCTCTAATAAAACACCAGCATTCCCAGACAGGTCCGCATTCGTACTTACTACAATATACAGTAAACCTTACATTATGAGGCCGTGTAACTCTCTTCCAGCAAACGTGTTCCCTACTTCTTATAGTCTTGGGTCTTTTAAACAGGGCTGAAGCGTCACTTAAGCTGTCTGTCATAGTAATCGTTCCACGTTGCACTAAAAGCGTGTTAGACGAGCGAATATAAAAAAAAGTAAAACCATTACACTGAGACTGTATTCAGCCCACTGGCTAAGTGTTAAGTAAAAAAACTAGCTTAGTCATATTGTGTGATAATCTACTTTCAAACGTGACCTTTTGTTAATATAATTATCTCTTCCGCGTCAATGACCTGCGCCGGCGCATCTTCGCGCAGCGCCTTTCTATTAATAGCTGACTGATAGTATTTATTCATTTCACTAGTCTAGTATAAGCATCGGTGGTTCAGTGGTAGAATGCTCGCCTGCCACGCGGGCGGCCCGGGTTCGATTCCCGGCCGATGCAAGTCTATTTTTACATTTTCTTGTAATATTTGTAATCTAAATGTAATTGTTTAAAAATATATGGCAAATCATTTGAATGCAATGTTCTATATAAAATTCTTTGATATCGTCTTTGCTTTTATTACTACTTACTAATTGCTTTCTCAGTTTGTTTTCTTTTCGGAATTGCTGTACAATATTTGAAGAAAATTATATGAGTTGCGGTTGTCTATTTGCTCGTCTGCTGCCTCTTGTTTAAGTAAAAAATTAAAGATAGGACAACTTATCATTATCTTCATACGAACATCATTTTTTTTCTGAAATAAGTATCCTTGGTTCTGAAGTACAAAGCCTTCAAGTATGGAAAAAAAACGATCACAACAGTTTTGCTTAAGTATTCAAGTTTAAGTAAAAAACACACAAATCATGTTTCTTTCTAATATTCAGCATACTGGGCGACCTACGCGCCTCTAGGTACGTAAATAATGTGTCAAAGTTCAACAAGCAAAATTAATTTCTGAACGAACCCAGTTCGACAGTTTGACAGATACAAATAGTTTGTTTATGAAAAGAATAATAAACGCGCAATAGATCGTTTTTTTTCTAGTTCTTCTGTTTTTTCATATAATACAGTATTAACTCTGATACGTAAACTTTGATTAAATAAATAAAATAACCCAAGACATGCCACGCTGGGCCACACAGCGCCACCTAGCCCCTAACTAAGCCGAAGCTTGTACTATGGGTAGGTACTAGACAACTGATAAACTTACTTTATCACAAGTACAAGCATTTATATACATTTTTTTTTGTAAATAAATACATATTATACCTAGAAAACACCCAAACCAATACAAACAGACATGTTCATGAACACAAATGTTTGTACTGTGCTGGAATCAAACCCACGACTCTTGGCTCCGAGGTCAGAGGTCACTACTAAGTGAGCCACCGAGCCAGTCAAAAGTTTGAATACATAATAATAAATGTCTTTTGCAACCAGTTCTTTACCATTTAGTAGCACATCATTAATTACTTGCTAGGGGAATACAACAGAGCAAAACGAATGGCCTCAGTAAGGAGAGAAATAGCCATGATGTCGGACTAACTTTGGTTCCTAACTAGACCGCTGGAACTTTTGACGCCTAAACTTTTATTTTTATTGCTCATTCGGCTTTACCTACTTTTTGACTGCAATCTATTTTATTTTTGGCATGTCGATGGGAACTAGCATGTCTAGCATGTCTGGGAAGTTATTAGAATGATTCGCAGAATTAGTCTGCGAATTTCGGGTGAATTATTAACAACTAGCTGTGCCGGCGGCGTCCCACGCGTGGATATCGAGATTCAAAAATAACGGACTTCCTAAAAATGGTACCTAAATTTTAAGTTAGATCTCTAGCAATACATTGGTGAAAACAGCATTTTATTCCATGCAGCAGTTTTTGCGTAATGCGCGATCAAACACACAGATAAAAATTTCTCCCGTTTTCCCTACACTCCCCGTCACTGCTCTGCTCCTATTGATTGTAGCGCGATGAAAAGTATACTATGACCGTTTGAAAAGTATAATATGAAGAATAGTTGTACCAAGTTTCGTTAAAATCCGTCCATTATTTTTTGCTGTAAAAAACATACAGACATCAAAATACATTATTAAATGCCATCATAATAACAAAAGGAAAGAAACAAAATAGATAGACCGTGTTACCCGTTCTAATACTTTTCCAAGAAGCTAGCTACAAACTATAGAGTCAAAATATAAAATCAAATTGAAATACTGGGTCCCTGTGAAATGAGAAATGGTAATAAAAAACTCTTTTATGACGACAGTGGAATCCTTTGTGTCATTAAGACCATTAATCAGCTGTATCTGAGGCCAGAAATGGTATCTCTAAGAAGAGGTTCTGTCTCACTAAGGCAGTAATGTTTATTGTGTACTAATCCGTCAAAGATGTAAGGACCTACTCGTATCATCTTGTCGTTCCTACCTGTGGTGTATCCTACCGAAAAAAAAATTAATTTATTTCAGACTATGATCCATGGATATTGTTAGTATATAAGTGACTTAAAATTATAAAATTATAAGCTTAAAATTATAAACATAATTTTAAGACACTTGTATTGAAAAACAAACGAGGCTCTGGCCAACGACTGGTGGCGGAATAACCAACACGATTGAAGGCGTAGCTAAATACCACAGGCCGATGACGGGCAGCAGCGTCATCGGAACGAGGTGCTCCTCGTTCCGATCGTCTAGTGATCGCCTACCCGCCTACTCAGCGTGGCAATTATGGGTAAATCTGAGGTCTATGTCCAGCGATGGACTGCGATAGGATGATGATGATATATTATTCTTTCACCTTTTTTGATCTAAGAAACATTATTCTACTCCTAGAGATAACATAGTTATATCCATCCATAGATTCGGTTTTTGGGCGTACTGAAAAATTATAATTATTAATAGACAGATAGATTCTTTAATGCACAGAACACAAACAATTAAAGACAAGGTATTACAGAAAACTAGTGGTACAATTTAGGCGGTCTTATCGCTAGTAGTAAGTGATCTCTTCCAGACAACCTTTAGGGAGAGGAAGTTTAATTTATGATTTTTTCCACTGGGGGTGCGATTTTTCCGGTGCATTATTTTTATCGCAGGCTGATGGTAAGAAAAAAACTTGTGAAATCATACATCTGGAGTATAGCCCTGTATAGCTGTGAGACGTGGACAATGACACAGAGAGATAGAGAAAGACTCGAGGCCTTTGAAATGTAGTGCTGGAGAAGAGTGAAGGGAATAAGCTGGATGGAAAAGAAGACAAATGAGGAGGTATTGGAGATGGTAAAGGAAAAGAGATGCTTAATGCAGGCGATTGAGAACAGGAGAGGGAAGATGGTGGGACACCTTGTGCGTCATGACACACTTATGAAAATTATACTATGTAGAAGGTAAAATAGAAGGCAGAAGAGGAAGAGGGAGGCCAAGACGAACATTTACACAACAGCTAAAGGAGAAAGTTAATGTCATGACGTACAAGGAGTTGAAGGCGCTGGCGGAGTCCAGGGAGGAGTGGAAGTTGCTCCACCGACAAGAGCAAAGCTCTTAAATTTAGTAGTAGTAGTAGATGGTAAAAATGTTTTTTTTTCTAAATGACTACTATGATGGCCAGGGCGGCCTTGTCATCATCACCGGATTGTTGGGGGAGTGGAAGGCTCTCACCCCTAAGGTAAAAATGGACATAGGAGTCTCGGTACTAAAGAACCTGCAGAAATGTTCCTATCAGGGGACGTAATTGTTCTTTGTATGAGTATTATTTTTAGATTCTGAGGTTATTGTATGGCGGCAGAGTTTGGGTCTTATTATCTCGACAGGTTGGCAGAGGATTAATGAAGCATTATAATTATCTTTTGAATACCTGGAAGGTAGACAATTATAAAAATGGGAAAAGCGAGGTAGGTACATTAATACGTATGTATTATTTTCTGAGATGTAAGGGAGCGGCCTATAATTTTTTCGCTCCAAGCCAACTTTACCTGGCCGTGATGCATCCTGCCGAATAACAAACGAGGCGCTGGCAACTGACTGGTGGTATAACCATCACAATTGAAGGCGTAGCTAAATACCACAGACCGATGACGCGCGTCACGATGACAGCGTCACCGGAGCTAGAAGCTACAACCTGCTTTCGCCAATCCACCTGCCCAGCGCGGCGATTATGGGTATATTCTCCAAATGTTTGCCCTATATGGCGAACAACTGAAGAGGCCTATGTCCAGCAGTGGACTGCAATATGCTGATGATGATTATTTTATGGATACGATGACCTCTATACAGCTTCAGTCCGTACAGCTGCACTGACTGAGAAGCCGAAATCTCAGTAAGTCCCTTCGATCCCTTAAACCCTTACTTCCCACTAATGTCGACTCTTACGACATCCGTGGGAAGTAAAGTAGACGTGATTTGTATTATTTTCCATCACCGTACAGTGGGGTTTGAGAACACTAGAGTAACGGTATTGTCTTATAAAAGTATTAACATAATTTGTATCTATGACTGTTCTTAAACTAACCGGGAAAACATAAAATAATACTGTTGTAATGAATATATTTTGTAGCAATTTCGTAAAGTGGTTAGGTATAGATTAAATTTCCTTGACAGCGCCGTCGGGTCTCAAAGATATTTGATACGTAGATGTTTCAAATATCCCTGAGATCCGATCGTATTTTGCTATTTTCTGTAACGAAATACGGCCGCTTTTAGTGAAAACCGGCCAAGTGCGAGTCGGACTCGCGCACGTAGGTTTCCGTACAGTGGTACTAGTACAGTACAGTGGTAATCAGTGGATTGAATGAAGAAAATTAGGTAATTTGATTTATGATTTTAAAAAAAAAAACTACTGACACACATTTTACCACTTTGGAAGAGTCTCTCGCGCAAACTATTCATCTGAGAAAAAAATGATGTTAGAAACCTCAACATCATTTTCAAATACCTATTCACAGATACCCCACACGTATAGGTTTGATGAAAAAAAATTTTTGAGTTTCAGTTCTATGTATGGGGAATCCCAAAAATTTCAGATTTTTTTCTGATTTTATTTTCACATCTTAATGCGGTTTACAGAATACATCTACGTACCAAATTTCAATAATGTAGCTCTTATAGTTTCGGAATAAACTGGCTGTGACATACGGACGGACAGACAGACAGACAGACATGATGAATCTATAAGGGTCCCGTTTTTGCCATTTTGGCTACGGAACCCTAAAAACGGTAAAGTCACCAACTCTGCTAGCAGAAGGTTCCGTACCTACATAGTTATGTGGTGCTTTAATAAATGTGTTTTTTTTTAAATAACTATAGAAAATTAAGTAGTTTAAGTAGGTACTTACATTACGAAAATTATCATTACGGTATAACAAATACCTGACCTCAGGCCAGATGGATTTGCGCTGATTGGCTGGCAGGTGGAAGAATGGGGATGTTTTGGGGGTCCAAATAATTACACTATATTTAGTCCGTATTAGTCGGGTTTCTGCCGGTGAGTACGGTTTCCGGAGCTCGTGGGGTGTCAGGGTTAGGCCAGCATAGCGGTGGCAACTGACAGGTAAGTGACCAGTTACGTGCCTGTTGTCACAGCGACTTGGGATTTTCTTTCACTTTCCATCAGGCGTAGAGAAGACTATGTCGAGCTAATATAAAAATAATAATCTACCCACCCAGAATCCTGTAGTTACATACCTACAGTACAAAAGAGTACCTACCTACTATATTCTTCTTAAAAAAAACGGCTTAAAATGTTCAATATAGTATCTCTCGGTGAACAGTAATGAAAATAACTTTCAAGTTAAAATTTTAAGCGATAAGGTTCTAATTAAAAGTTTCAATGGACCTCCCTGGGCCCCTAAGTCAGACAGTTATCGTAAAACAATATTACCTTATTACAGGCAGAATTAGAGCTGTGTGGGGTTATTGTAATTTTACCCTTATGGCCAATGAGAAGAGTTTATAATTGAACGATAGAACATTTGGGAAGCAGCTGAGAATGTTTCAAGTACTTAGTCTTAAAGAGGAGTTTTTAAGTAAGGAAACGTAAACGTTTTTAAGTAGGTAACTGCTGAAAAACAAGACACACTAGAAAATGTATTGTTTTTGTAACTTTTCCTATCATCACATCAGTCCACTACTGGACATAGGCCTCTCCCAATGTTCCTATCATCGTTTCCCTCCAAGCCAACCTCACCTGGTTATTTGACATAAAAGTGTAAAAAAGGTAAAAAGTGTATTTTATTTAAGTGCATAGTTTCGTAGAAACACAACCTTCATCTACCAACTATCATCTTTAGCCATTAACTGTGGTTACAAAATATAACTTAGTCCTAATGGATTCTATGTAATGGTTTGTTCATGTTACATTTTTAAAAGGAAATTTAATGAAAACATCAGTATGTTCTTATTTAAGTTATTTATATAATACTACACCACCACCAGCTAGTACAAATACAAATTTGTATTTGTATTTGTACTAGCTCTTTGGTCTAAAGGTCACCTGTTGGTAAGTGATAAACATCAACATTAGCCTTTCGCAGTCCATTGCTGGACATAGGCCTCTCCAGGTCTTCGCCACTTTGGACGAACATCTAAAGGCTTTACCCATAATCGCCACTTGGCAGGCCGGTTGGCGATCGCAGGGCGTAGCTTCTTGCTCCGACGCTGCTGCCCGACATGGGCCTGTGGTATATACATTTTTTTTTTATATTGGTTCAACATAGTGGCTTCCTTTTGCCTGATGGAAAGCTATAAGGAAGCCCAAATCGCTCTGATAACGGGCGGGAAACCTCAGTTTCCAGTCAGTTACCACAGCCATGCTGGCCCGCGAGATGCTTCTTCACGCTTCGTTTAAAGGATCCCATACTGTAAGAAGGAGGAAACACGTGTGCCGGCAGAGAATTCCACTTTTTGATAGTACTATATATAGTTTATATAGCTACGCTTTCCATCGCGATGGTTATACCGCCACCAGCCCATTGCCAGAGCCTCGTATGTTATTCAGCAGGATGCACCATGGCCAGGTGAGGGTTGCTTGAAAAGATGATTTTTCTTTCTGCTCCCTTTCACCCCATTGCAATCTTGCATTGGTAAGTGCAAGGGACGCCGTCACGTCAGGGGAGTCGCAGGTGTATTAACGGCCCTTGGCAAATTAATAGGCTCGCTTGTTAAAGGTCCCTAAGCCCTTGGTAAATCCAATCGGAAAAGTCACTGATAATAGTCGAATTCAAAGAACTGTTGCAAGTGTCCTTCAATTGTGACGGTTATACCGCCACCAGTCGGTTGCCAGCGCCTCGTTCGTTATTCTGCAGGATGCACCATGGGCAGGTGAGGTTGGCTTGGAGCGAAAAGACGATGGGTCGCTCCCTTACATCCCCACATTACTCAGGTATTTTATACCCAGGGCCCTGGTGTACACGTTTTGCTTCAAATTAGTTATTTTGAAAACTTTGCTATTTATACTAAACTTTATCTGAGCTATCATACTCAATCCTACGCTGCAATTACATCAAGTAAGATAGCAGCCAAAACTTTTCTCAGAAGATGAATAAAAAAACTAGTACTTACATATCTAGCACTAACAACGTGCACACAAAATAGTACCTAAGTTTTAGCTCACCTGACCTAGTTTTATTTTCCTTAAGTGCTGCAGCCTGTGGAAGTACTTATGTCCTCAACTTGCAGGGCTCTTTGAGACTTGCTAAGTCACTTCTTCAAGAAGTCGGTTTGAAAGTTAAGTTACGGTCAGTTTTAAAGGAATTACGATTCGATGTTTAATTTGAAGCTTAAAAGACGCAGGCAATTGAAAATTGAAGATACAACTACTCATCATTTATCTAAATGTATCATTTATCTAAGACCTATACAACTCCCATAGAAAAATATTTATTTTGTGTAGAAGTGTGGACCCCACATATTACATTTATAGAGCGTATGGGTTTTGTACATCTTTCAGTGAATTTTGCTTTTGTTTTCATTGTTTAAAGTAGGATTCACCTAAAAAATAAAATATTATGACTTTGACCAGATTATGACTTTGAAAACGCCCAGGAAGTTTGCAGACCTAACTAAATTGCGTAGTCTAGATTTCATTAATGCGATCCGATTCGGATGTTCTCTTTATATTCGGATACTATTATTGTTTTGCATCATTTGATATTCATCTCTTGTTAAATCTAGTTTTTTTTATAATAGGTACCTATTTTAGTAATAGCACCAAAACTAGTTTTTACCTACCACATTTAGAAATCAAATTAACAGTTTTGTGAATATGGTAGGTTGATCAAGTCTGTATACGTATTTAACTAAACAGAGAAGTCGGATTTATAGGAAATAAAACATAATATTATTGTATGTACATACATTTATTAATCTATTATGCCTAGGTAGATTCATATCATATATTTCAATATAGCAACAAAACCTTTCAAGAGTTCCACAGGCTTAAGTTCTAATAAAATAATTTATTGATAGGAACAACTTAACGTGCTAGAATATATAGAAAACTTAACAATTTAGTCCAAAATATAAGGGTTGTTATACATTTGGGCACCTACACATCAATTCTAAATCAATGAAGATTAAAATATTAGACATTGGAAATAAGTACACCGACTATCATCTAACACATTTATTACTAGACTATTCCTAACATTTAAACAAATTATCTATAAGAAAAGATCTGAATAGTGCTTGGAGCATAACAACCTTTATATAAAAGACATCTTGAGATCATATATATCTTAACATATCGAATGATTGAAGCTCTTAAACACAGCATAAATTATATGGCACATATAAATAACTCTCATATATATAATTCGGGTAACACCGTTGCGGAACAGTATAGTAATATGAGTAGAATTATCATTAGATATGACTACAAGATATGCTATTTAATGATGAAATAGTGAATCATTCGTTGTCACAAGACTAAGAATTGAGAAATACTAGTAAATGCTTGAGCTTTGAGTAAAAGTTGAGATAGTAAATCTTCAAATTCACATGTTGATTCGCTATTTAAGAGAAATATTAAGAATTACACTATACTCTGAACACAGACACACGTAAAATTATGAGATATTGACATGAGGCCACGCACTCACGTACAAGCATTGTAATGCATAATATAGCAGCGTTTAATAGTGCGCATGTGATGGCCTCGGGAAGCCAAAATGGCCGATTGTAGCCGTTACACACAAGGAAATTGAATACTATGACCTCGTCACTGCGATCTAAATGAAATTCTCTCCTGAACAAATCACATTAACAAAGACTGTTGTATTTGTCTTGTATTTTATTAATCTCTTTGTAGATAGATGAATATTCTTTGCACATCAAAGAGTTGACTTAAAACTAGATACAAAGATACATCAAAGTACAATTTAGCCGGTCTTAAGCTTTTAGCTGCCGTGAAACAGACACAATAATAAAAGTATCGTTTGGGTGTCATCGATGACTCCCATGGCAGTTAAAGTGTTAATCGTTATTGACAACTATTTGATGGTGATATTGATGTTCGAGGATATAAGAAATTCTTAAAATATCACTATTAAATTTGTAGCAAAAGTTATCCCAGAGGAATTTCGCAAAAATGTTCTTGACCACCAAGCTTAACAATTTTCATTCCTGGTGGTCCTTTTTTTGACAAAATCTTTGCTACTTTCTTCTTATTGATGCTGTGACAAGGTTCAAAACAGGTCAGGATTCAACTTCCCTGACTTAAATGGATTGGACTGTGGCTCTGGCCATCATCTCCCATGGGTGTCTGTCAACATCATGGTGTTGTATGGCTTAGAAGCTAATTCGTCCGAATATAAAATTGCCTGGGGCGTTCGGGTCTTCAGTGGAGAAATACTCTTTCCAGAGATCTTGGAACTCTTCCCAGGAAACGCTGCTTTTGCCCTGTTGAAAAACATTTTATGAATATAATAGCTTTACACATACACGTAGCTATTTTTCCTATGATACTCGTAATAGGCCAAATTCTATTTGTAAAGTGAGTAAGTTATATTGGGTTAATTTACCCAACTTATTAAGTATTATGCTGTCTAAACCAATAGTTTTTTCCTATAATCGCTCGACATAATGGCTTCCCTACGCTTAATAGAAGGCGAAAGAGATGCCTAAGTCGCTGTGACAACGGGCAAGTAACTGGTAAGTTACCTGTCAGTTGCCACCGCTATGCGGCCCACCCCTAACCCCCCACGAGCTCCGAAAACCCTACTCACCGGCAGAAACACGACCCGGAGGTCATTTGGCTGCGGTATTCTGGTGGAGGTCCGTCATTGGGCGGGCGGCTCAATTCGAGCGAAAATTCGCTATGCCCTACCTCTCTTATACACAGTTGTTTATTATGAACGTATAGTAATATATTAAAACTGTGAAGGTTGAAAGCAGTTTTCACTAGCATGCATTATTACTAACGAGGCTTTTACCAAGTCTCTGTGTTTTTGTTAAAACCCCGTCAATAATAGTTGGTTTCTATAAACACTTCGGTCTACATGTTAAAACGGTTGCGTTGAAATTATGCGTCGTCCACATACAATTTGTTATATCATATACCATTTGAATTGGTTTGTATTGTAAGCAGAAAATAATGAACACTCATCATTTTAAATCAAATTGATTTGCCAACTCTATAAATTCTATTCGCATCAGTGCATTTAATGTCTGAAGAAACTTTTTTGCCACTAGCTATTCTTATTACCTTTGAATTTTATTTAAGTTTACAAGACTTTAATTAAGAAAGAAGTTCTTAATTAACCAGCTAGTTAGAAGAATATCTTTACCGCTTCTGAGAACTAACGAAGGATCAGTGGAAATATTTTTAAAGTAGCCAGGGATGGAAAAGAGAAAATCAAAAGCGTTGTAACTGCAATTCTGTTTCATTTCAAAACTTGTTACAATAAAAGTTAAGTACCGTATTGTAGGTATTCTTTAGGTACGTTCGATCTAATTAAGAATTGTTATCAAAGAATGATGCTTAGCAATTTTCAATTTGAGATAATCCGAAAAAAATTGTGTATCGTAGAATGTGTATCGTAGAACGGTATAGGATAAATAACACTCTCCTGACTGCTAATTACATTGATACTGGCAGCATTGCACATAATTAGGCAATAGAAAATCCCAGTAAGATTCGCAATCCTGATCATTAATTTCTATCTGCGAAGAAAGAAGTAGGTACTCAAATTCTTTTGGGCTTATAAAGAAGATCATTGAGAGATTGACTTATAAGAAAATTATCTTAAAGAACCGCATTTCCGCGCAGTTTAGCAGAAACTGCTCGTGCGCACAGATTCCACCCACCGGTTTTTTTTTTATAGTAGCTCGACATAATGGCTTCCCTACGCCTGATGGAAAGCGAAAGAAGCCCAAGTCGTTGTGACAACGTGCAAGTAGCTGGTCAGTTACTTATCAGTTGCCACCGCCTTGCCAGCCGAACCCTAACCCCCCACGAGTTGACTTGATTAAACTCTGAGCTAATTTCATACGACCGAATTCAGACCGAAAAAAGTTAATGAGTTAAGACATAATGTACTTGCAAGTTACCTTAGCCATCTTGCTGAACGCCATCTTGCACTCCTGAGGGTCGATCCCGTAGGAGGAGCAGACGGTGGTGAACTCGTCGCAGTCGATGGAGCCGTCGGCGCTGGCATCCTCTAGTTGGAACATGAAGTGGCAGTACTGCTGCTGCCATTTGAGGGCTGCTGATGGGTTTTGGGCGTAGTCGTTCCACATAGACACCCATTCTTCGACGGAAACCTGTGAAAGAAAGTTTGTTTGAGACACTTCACTATCATAATATCAACCCCTTGCAGTCCACTGCTGGACTGAGCCTTACTTACTGGGGGTAATTTATGTGCGGTATTCTAAAGGGTGGAGGTACTTCCTAGGGCTGGCCGCTCAATTCGAGCGAAGATTCGCTACGCTCTGCCTCTAGATAGATAAGTAGGTAGACCTCAACACAGACACAGAACAAACAAATATTTTCATCTCGTCATTATTTGTCCTCGGTTCAGAAACCAGGGTTGATGAACCATCGGACTAGTCTGATGAGATGTTATTTAGATGATATCAAATCGTTTCTTATTTTATGAAGACTAATTTGGACGGAGTCTTGAAAATAGATGGAATTAGAAATCAGTCTAGAAAAGTCAACAACAATTTCAACTTGATCTAGCCAATAATAAACTCCATTTATTTCAAAACATTAGCCTTAATCTGACTTTCGAAGTTCAGCTTTGTAACTAAAGTTTGAGATAAAGTAAATCCTTTTATTGCAATAGTATGAAAGTTGATAGAGCAAAACAAATACCTACTTAGTTTGGTTCGTAGAGTATAATTACTGAATCTCACGATTTTTATTTCTTTCAAATATCACGAAGTGTGGAAGCATCTCACGGGCTACCATGATATCTAGTAGTAATTAACTGAGATTAACTGAGTAGGTAGGTAGAATGAATTTGTTTTTATAATTGCTCGACATACTTCCCTACGCCTGATGGGAAGCGAAAGAGAAGCCCAAGTCGCTGTGACAACGGGCAAGTAACTGGTCGGGCAGTAAGTTACCTGTCAGTTGCCATTGCCATGTCGGCCCAACCCTAACCCTCCACGAGCTCCGGAAACCCTTTTCACCGGCAGAAACACGACCCTGAGGTCATTTGGCTGCGGTATTCTATAGAGTGGAGGTCCTTCCCCGGACGGGTGGCTCCTATTTCACTACCTATTTTTTTACTCTTTACTCTAGTATCATTCAAAGTGATAGCAAGTGGAATCAACAGATATTTTTCAACAGTCATCACCGATAAAGTTCCCCGCTTAAACCACAAAAAATAAGAGAAGAAATAAATATCAGTTCCAACTAACATCCCTCGAATTTAATCTCGAAGGTATTGTGATTTTACGGCGGCATTTCGGTAAGGTACGAGACGCTTACGGCCTCCGCAGGGCTCCGACAGGTGATTACCCTGCGTTATGAGACGAAACATTGTCGTTTTGTACAAAGGGTTGAGTACGGTCGATGGGACTACTGCAGTGACGCATGAGGCATACGCCAGTTGTAGTCATGGGAGGATTTTGAAGGGAGTGTCGGATTTAGATAGATAGATATTCTTCATTGCACAAAACACAGTAAAAAAACACAAAGGACTAAAACTAAAAAGCGATAAATAACGTAAGTAATTGTATCCTTAATACATAATTATTTAAATATTACAATTATCACTTATTTTTGAAGTCGGTGCCAGCATTCGGTACCTAACGTAGAATGTTGTATGACGCGCGCGGCCGGCAAATCCACACGACAATATACATTTATTTGTTTGGCTGGCACCGACTTCAAAAATAAGTGATAATTGTAATATTTAAATAATTATGTATTAAGGATACAATTACTTACGTTATTTATCGCTTTTTAGTTTTAGTCCTTTGTGTTTTTTTTGAAGTCGGTTTAATTTTTTTTTAAAAAATAATTTTATTTCACTATTTTTAGTTGCGTTGATGTGCTGTGACCTTGAGTAAAGGCTAATTAATGTCCTTAAGAGTTTAACTTAGGAATGAAAAATTTTGCTTTAAGTCAAGTGAAGACTTTGCGATCTAGAATCAAGCATATCACGTACCAAATCACCTGCCCTATTAGCCCTGCATAAGTACATTACTACTACCTAGTTTAATATCGACCAATGTCAGTACTGTCCCCTAACTCCTAACCGTTAAGGAGTTCTGTGGCTTCATCATCAGCACCAGATGTTGACGCCCGGAAGCATATACCTGAGTAAAATGTGATTACGTAACAAAAACACCATATGAGCATACAATTTTCGGTTGTTGCCCTCAATTTCTCCAGGATCCCATCATCAGATCCTGACTTGGTGATAATGGGACCACCAAGGAAGTGTCCTCTGTCGAACTGTCGAAAAATTTTTGAAATCCATCCATAATTGACGGAATAATCGGTGAACAAACATAAAAAAAAAAAAAAAAAAATATTATACATACAGACGAATTGAGAACCTCCTCCTTTTTTCGAAGTCGGTTAATGAAAACGAACGGCTAAACTGTGGAACTCTTTACCGGAGTCCATGTTCCCCGAGGAATATAATCTTCAGATTTTCAAGGCGAGAGTGAATCGGTTTTTGATGGGTAAGCGCGCTTCATCGTAGGCTTCAACATCGCTTAACATCAGACTAGTTGAGGTCAAGCGCTACCCATTCACATAAAAAAAGTAAATATAGTAAAATTGATACAGAGACAATCTAGGCGGTCTTATCGCTAGTGAGCGATCTCCTCCAGACATCCTTCAGGTAGAGGAAGCGTACATTTTCTGAAGAGAGGTGCAATGTCGTATAATAATTAATCAATGAGTATAATAACTTAACATAATAATATGGTAGGTATGTACTTTGCAACTAGCAAAGAATTAAGCTCAGCTGGTGCTGTCCGAGAAACCATGTCCCGGATAGCGCTGATTTTTAGCTATTCCCATTATCTCTGCACGTGTCCAACGAGATTGTATGCAATGGGGCTAGTTTAGAATTACAACATTATGGTACATATTAATGTATGTTCTTTTATATTTTGGGTTTGCGTTTGGCCACAATTCACCTGATGTTAAGTGATGTTGAAGCCTGAAGATGTAGCGCGCTTACCCAAAAAATACCGATTCACTCTCGCCTTGAAGATTGTGTATGTTAATAAATAAAATCGAATAAAAAATATATCAAAAGGGAGTTCAAAGTCACATTGGTTATCAAAAGCAAATATTTGCTTAATAAATTCAATAAGAAATGCAAGCTGTCATTTGTTTTTCTCACATTCAATTCATTTTCCAGGAACATAACTCAATTTCAACTTACAGAAGTGGAATCCTTATAGAACTTGTTTATCTCAAATAGAATAACGAAGAGAAATATTCATATTTTTCAAAGTCACCTCCTAAATATTCCCATTTATCTTTTCGTCAACATCTCAACTCAAGATGACGGGTGGAGTGAATTTATTAACTCTTCTTAACTTTTTTATTTAAGTTTTCAAGGGAATTTCTGCTAAACATTATCCCATTCCAGATCGTTAAATTAAAACTGTTTCCTTAAACGGGAAGTTTCTAACTCTGTTTACATTTTCGTTTTCATGAAAACAGCCTTAGGGAGTCTGAAGCTGATCAAATGTTTTAATAAAATGGATTAAATTCTAAGCTTCTGAATTAAGTAATTCATTTCAAGGACGAGGATTTTAGTTTGGAACTTTTAAGATTAATATTGCTGAACCTTTTTTATTCATTATGGGTTTACGATTGGCTACAACTCACCTGATCATACAGTCTACTGCTGGACGTAGGCCTCTCCAGTTGTTCCCCTTCAATATGGTGATAATGGGACCAACTAAGAAGTACAACACACACACACACACACACACACTCTCACTCACTCACTCACTCACACACTCTCACACACACACACACAAACACGCACACACACACACACACAAAATCCAAAAACGGTTTACTATTCTCGGAGATATATGTGGTAACATACAACAAAAATACAATATTCAGTCGAATTGAGAACTTTCTTTTTTTTTGAAGTCGGTTAAAAAGCGTATTTTAAGTTAAGTTGCACAGACGACCGTTTTGCCAAATGAATGAATGTGACTATACGAGTTGAAAGGATGAATGCAACCGTCAGTACTCTTTAAAATGTTACCGCATCCATCAGTCGGTCCATTGAGGGGACAACAAAATGAAACTCGTTTATCGACTGAGTGGATGTAATACCAACTGAAAGTTCGGATGGAACCGCATTCAGTACGGTACAGTACCCGTGTCACTGTGTTGTAGTAGGTATTAATTTTTTATTTAATAAATTGATATCAGAATAGATACATAATATTATTATGATCCCAAAGTAAGCTGCATGAACACCTGTAATCTGTGTATCAAAGCAACGAATGTACCACAAATATATTATACTTAAATACAAACACAAACACCCAGACACGGAACAAACACATATTCATCACGTGACAATGTATCGGGTGGGATTCGGGTTCCTGTGGGTCACTACCACATTTTATTGAGCCACTGAGCCAGGCACCAAGACGGCAATTCATGAGCTTTCATTAAAGTAAAATGCAGCCATTTGCTTGACATATCGCGTGAGACTAGTAAAAACAGCCGTTGCTAATTACGAAAAAAAAAACACTTGTGAATGGCGTCTTGTAAAAACGGTATGTTTGACTATGTAATCATTAGGATTGAAATATTCATCTTAATTAATTTTACTTCTAAGCCTTTTTCTGTAAAGTATACACATCACGAACATCTCTTCATAAAAAAATTGAAAATGATGAGACCACCTTCATCATCATCAGCCTATCGCAGTCCACTGCTGGACATCTGCAGGCCTTTCCAGTTGTGCAAACATCTAGAGCTTTTGCCTATAATCACCACGCCGGGCAGGCGGGTAGGCGATCTCAGGGCGTAGCTTCTCGTTCCGATGACGCTGCCGCCCGTCATCGGCTTGTGGTATTTTTTAGCTACACTTTCAATCGTGATGGTTATACTGCTACCAATTGGTTGTCAGACCACCTAAATGGTACTACTCGTATATTAAATTGGTAACGTACTCTCGTAATGTCTATAGCTTTATATACACACTAGCTGTGTTCGCGACTTCGTCCGCGTGGAATAGTTATTTTTTCCCCTTTTTTTTTACATTTTCCATTATTTCTTCGCTTCTAATAGTTGCAACGTGATGTTATATAGCCTAAATGGTCTATTCAACACAAAAAAAAATTTTCAATTCGGACCAGTAGTTCCTGAGATTAGCGCGTTCAAACAAACAAAGTACAAACAAACTCTTCAGCTTTATTATCTCTTCAGCTAATATTAGTTAAGATTTAGATGAACATAGACTAGACTTAGTGTCATAGACTTTTTATTTTATTTTTTATTTTTACATGGCATCTCGTTCAACATTTCAGTTCACTACCTACCTGGCCCTTATCTATCTATTATCATCTATTAATATCTTATCTATTCAGTACTATCTATCTGGATCTTATCCAGGCTGGAATGGCTTAGATTTCTCATTGAACAATGTACATGTGCCGCAGACAGGTCGTGTGCAGCTGACGTATCGCTAACAAGCCCGCTGCAGGTATCGGGGATACGAAACCGCAAGACTGTTGCCACAGAGAGCCTGGATTTACGATCTTGTACTGCTTGATTCATGTCATGTACACGTTGGAATAACAATGATCGGTTAATAGGCTATTATGGCTAAAAATTGTAATTAGCCCGTCTTATAGCTTATTCAAAAAAAAAGACACGTATTATTTTATTTGTAATTTAGACTACCTTCAAATCTTCAAGAAAAGGGCATACCTCTTTCTTAAAGGCCGGCAGCGCAGCTGTAACTCCTGATGTTGCAGATGTACATGGGCGGCGGTTATCACTTACCATCAGGTGAGCCGTCTGCTCGTCTGCCCCCTATTTCATAAAAAAAAAAAAAAAAAAAAATACCCAAAAATTACAAAGTTATAGCCCGTTGAAATTACGCGTGACGTCACTCGGTGAGGCATTTTTACGGGAGCGAGTGATGTCAAAGACTCCTAACTTTTGATGCCTTGTATCTTTGCCATTGTTTATTTGAATGAGAAAAGGAAAATAGGTGTCTTTTATTTTTGAATAAGCTAAAAGACGGACTTATTACAATTTTTAGCCATAATAGCCTATTGGGATGTAAGCGACCTATCATCTTTTCGCTCCAAGCCATTCTCATGTTGTCCGTGGTGCATCCTGCTGAATAACGAACGAGGCTCTGGCAACCGTCTGGTGGCGGTATAGCCATTAAGATTGAAGGCGCAGCTAAATACTATAGGCTGATGACTGCGATCGCCAACCCACCTGCCCAGCGTGGCGATCATGGGCCTATCCTCCAAGTGTTTGCCCAAAGTAGCGAACACCTGGAGAGACCTATGCCCAGCAGTGGACTAGAGTCACCGCACGACCTCAGGGAAGCCTCCTCACCAGCAGAAGGACGACTTGGAGGTCATTTAGCTGCGATATTCTATAGGGTGGAGGTATTCGAGTTTCACTATGCCCTGCCTCTCTAATCTCACTACTGAACTAACATTATGTTAAATAGACACACGGTATCTAAAGCCATATCAATCTTTCATCTTAGATTTATGTCTTACTAGCTGTGCCGGCGGCGTCGCACGCGTGTATATCGGGTTTCAAAAATAACGGACTTCCATAAAATGGTACCTAAAGGTTAAGTTAGACCTCTAGCAATAAATTGGTGAAAATCGCATTTAATTCCATGCAATAGTTTCCGCTTGATCTGCGATCAAACATAGGTACAGATAAAAATTTCTCCCGTTTTCCCAACACTTCCCGTCACTGCTCTGCTTCTATTGATTGTAGCCTGATAAAAAGTATATTATAACCTGTCCAGGAGTGTGAAAAATAATCGTACCAAGTTTCGTTTAAAATCCGTCCAGTAGTTTTTTTTTATAACGAACATACAGACAGACAAAAATTTTACTGATTGCATTTTTGGCTTCAGTATCGATCACTAATCACCCCCTGATAGTTATTTTGAAAAAATATTTCATGTACAGAATTGACCTCTCTACAGATTTATTATAAGTATAGATTTTGCTATGAATTAAATATCGTGACATCTACGTTGTTCTGTTTAAATGTTACATGTAGGTAGGTAGAATGTTTAACCCAAAGCGCGTCGCTTGTAAAAATGTCAGCAACTTGCTCAATTACTCGTGAAGTTCCCCATTGTGGGGCAAAATACGACAGCTCGTATTTGTCAAAAGGACAGCGGACGTGAAACGGCCAGTTTTTATGGATAACTAGCTTTCCGCGACTTCGTCCGCGTAAAGTTTTTTTTTCCAAAATAAAATTGTGCCTATGTTACTCGTGGATAATGTAGCTTTCGAATGATGAAAGAATTTTTAAAAACGGTCCAGTAGTTTTTGAGCCTATTCATTACAACCAAACAAACAAAGTTTTCCTCTTTATAATATTAGTGTAGATGTAGATGACACGAACTATATTCGAGTTTTGAAACGCTTTCGAAGTTCTATTGAAAGTTGAATCTAAATATATAAAACTCAAAGGTGACTGACTGACTGACTGACTGACTGACTGACTGACATAGTGATCTATCAACGCACAGCCCAAACTACTAGACCGATCAGGCTGAAATTTGGCATACATGTAGATGTAATGACGTAGGCGTCCGCTAAGAAAGGATTTTGATCAATTCTACCCCCAAGGGGATAAAATAGGGGATGAAAGTTAGTATGAAACTTTGTCAATTTTGAGCCGATTGGGCTAAGACTTTGTATGTGTAAAGCTATTACGACGTAGCCATCCGCTAAAAAAGGGTTTTGATCATTTCTACCCCCACGGGGATAAAATAAGGGATGAAAGTTTGTATAAAATTTTGTAAATTTTCAGCCAATTACTAAGACTTTGCATGTATAAAGCTACTATGACGTAAGCATCTGCTAAAAAATGGTTTTGATCATTTCAACCCCCAAGGGGATATAATAGGGGATGAAAATTTGTATGAAACATTGTCAATTTTTAACCGTTCGGACTAAGACTTTGCATTCACAAAGCTATACCATGATATATATCTACCAAAATATTGCCAAGAAAGGGTTTCGATAAATTTCACTCCGAAAGGGATAAAATTTCAAATTTTAAAATCAACCTTTTACGTGATAAAATAGGGAAAGAATTCCTCTCAATAAATGGCGTTACCGGTCAAATTAAATCTTAATTTAGAAAAGCAGAAAAGAAACTCACTGACTAACATCAACGCACAGCCTAAACGGCTAAACTTAGGCAGTTGAAATTTAGAAGGGCCGTAGCTTAGGTACCGTAGAGGTGGTCTAAGAAAGGAATTCCCGAAATTCCCACGGGAACGAGAATATGCATGAAGAATAGTTTTATGTAGGTATTTACTAATTTATCGTAAAATAGATAAAAATATACTATGAATAGTGAAAACAAAATCAAAATTGGCTGAAAAATGGGCGAGATACAGTCGTTGAAAGTTATTATATCCGTCTCTCTCACAAAAACAGATTTTTCTATGAAGTTTGCATGGCGCGCACGGTACGTGACGTCATCCGCCACGTCGGATCTCTCGGTATAAGCAATAACTTTAACGCTCTATACCACGCTTAATAGAAAAGATAGCTTAAAAATTCTTCGATATTTATGTAGCTAAAAGATAAAAGGTGAGATCTTTTATCTTTTTAATTCATAAAAATAAGTCATCCATATTCGCATATCCTATTAGCGGGAAAATCCTTTTGTATGAAAAATCTGAACCCCTTAAGTTAGACGCTTGAAATTTGGCATGCAAGGTACCTTAATGAACGTAAAGCTTACTTGCAACGCGATATTGCAAAATTCCAACGGGACCGGGAGTTATTGGGAAAAAACTTTTGAATGTAAAAATCTAAACACGCGGACGAAGTCGCGGGCAAAAGCTAGTTGTAAAATATTGAAGTAATTTTTAGTCTTAAGTTTACGTTTTAATCATAGAGTCAGGTCTGATTTTTCAGGCAGAAATTGAATAAATCATGATTTCTGTAATCAGCATTATATTTTTGTTTATTCATCGATTGAAAAAACAACCCTTCATTTAACAGGTCCATGTATTTTTAAAATAATTGCCAATATATCAATAAAAATAACTTGACGTAGTGACAAATGATGACAGTTTAAGCTTTTTTAAGTCAATACGTTTTTTTCACTTTAGAACACAAAATATGACTTATTTGATAATAATGTATTCTATATTGCAAGATGCAATCCATTGTACAAAGTAAACAGTTGTTGAAATGGCAATATTAGAGAAAAATTTAAATTAAGCATATATTGTAACAATCCAGTACAATCAAGTTTCACTGGCATCGATATATCGCTAATTAAAATTACAAATGCGAACGAAATTTCAAATAAAACGCTGATTAATTTAATTACACGAAGCCCTCCACACGGCTCGAACAAAGGCATGTACACACAGCAACACAATCAAATTTCCAAATTCCAGCGTAAAGCCAGCTATGGAACGGCTCAATGCCTTTGGCTTTGTAAAAATGTCAAAAGCTGGCTTAATTACGCGTACGTTATTCCATTGTTGGAATAAATTACCGACGGGTACGGTTTATTAACATTTTTCCAGAGAAATTCGGTTATTGTTCATACGTGACCCTCGGCTGTTGGATTAGGCCACTCGAGTTATACTGGTCATTGATTATAAGTATGCCGTATTTATGGTAAAATGTTTATTTTACTATACTATACTCATAATAAATCTGTAGAGAGGTCAATTCTGTACATGAAATATTTTCAAACTATCAGGGGGTAAAATTTTTGTCTGTCTGACTGTCTGTCTGTCTGTCTGTTTTGTTATAGAAAAAAAAAGTACTGGACTTATTTTAACAAAACTTAGTACGAATATTCTTCATAGTCCTAGGCAGGTTATAGTATACTTTTCATTACGCTACAATTACCTAACAGGAGCAGAGCAGTGATGGGAAGTGTGTGGGAAACGGGAGAAATTTTTATGTGCATGTTTGATCGCGCATCACGCGATAACTAATGCATGGAACTAAATGCGGTTGTCACTCTTAAAGGATAATTTACAAATTTCTTTTTATATTCGAATGGGGTAGCGCTGTACAAATACCCTGTCATTGTCACATCGTTCCAAAGGCGTACGGAACTTCTCATCTGTTTAGTACCAAAAATTAAATTAGCATAAGTAACATCTCACTCACCTGACCATCTTTATTGGAATCAGCCCTCTTCCTCAGACCATCCCATATCTTGATCATGATTTCGTGTGTTTCGCTGTGTTTAGCATCGCCTGGTTTCCAGCCACGAAGACTGCAGATTTTCTGCACAAAGAAACACCTTGTTATAACAGCATATTTAACAAAAAAAACCGATCGGTATGACGTACAAGAATGTGGTGATAATGGGACCATCATCAGCCTATTGTAGTCCACTGCTGGACATAGGTCTCCCCAGTTGTTCACCACTTAGGCAAACGTGGAGGATATACCCATAATAGCCACGCTGGGAAGGTGGGTTGGCGAACGCAGGACGTAGCTTCTCGCTCCAATGATACTGCTGCCCGTCATCGGTCTGTGGTATTTAGCAACGCCTTCAATTGTGATGGTTATACCGCCACCAGTCGGTTGCCAGTGCCTCGTTTGATATTTGGCAGGTTGCATCACGGGCAGGTAAGGTTGGCTTGGAGCGAAATGATGATATGCCCCTCCCTTCCATCCCCCAATGGGACCAACACACTTTCAAACAAAAAAATATTTTTCCAAATAGGTTTACAATAAATTCTCGGAGATAAGTGATAACATACATAAAACAAAAAATAACAGTCGAATTGAGCTCCTCCTTCTTGTTTTGAAGTCGGTTAAAAATGGCAACAACGAAATCTTATACCAAGTGTTGACAATTGCAATCGTTACATTGAATATTTATTGCTTTCGTTCCAACTTTGAAACTGCAGACAGGGGAAATAAGATTCTTGCTATGAATATAGAAGCTACGATTTTACTGTCCCTGGTTTAGTGTAGACCTCATAACCTCGGGAGTACCGCTAAAAGTCCCTTCATAAGAATTCAAATGGTGTCCTTGCTTTTGAAACCTGTAAATGCTGAGAAGGAACTAAGTATAAAAGCTATTTCTCCTAGGCTTTTTCGTCGAACGATTACATTAGACATTTTCGGGATATCCGAAACTTATTTCTTGGCTGTTTATCAGTTGTCTAGTATCCATAGTACAAGCTTCGGAGTGTGCCATGCCGACTTGGGTTATTTGTCTAAGTTAAACAATCATATTAGCATAGTCAGATACATCCTGGCTTATTTTACACGTCAGCATGGCTGTGGCAACTGATAGGTTATTCATGTGGTTACTTATCCGTTGCCGCAGTGACTTGGGCTTCTCTTTTACTTTCCATCAGGCAGGGAATAGCCACTATATAAAAAGACCAACGAAACAAGCAAAACAAATTTTAAGTATTTCAACACTTAAAATGCCATTCGTGGTAATTATTTCACAATAATTGTCATAATTAAATATGATTCGTTTAATTTACCACAATTAACCAATAGGCGAAAAGAAGGGGAAGAAAAAACAACAATAAAATATTCATCTCGATAACAAACGAAATAATTACACAGAACAACTTCAAACAATTTTTCTGTCTTAAGTGGAATACTTTTTTGCCTCGGGGAAATCGTTAGGTAACTTCCTTTGTTCTTGCGAGAAATACTAAATAGGATTTTTTTAGTGGTAATAAATCGTTTGGATATAGGCAAGGCAATTTATTGGAAAACTACTTATCATCCTGACAAACAAGAAGGTACAGCAGTTCTTTCTTTATTGTAAGTTAGTAGGCAAAGCTAAGTCATTGGTAAGTCTCACTTTTGCCCGAAAAGCTGTTATAGCTGTAGATAAATAATAATAATAACCCAAGACATGCCACGCTGGGCCACACAGCGCCACCTAGCCCCAAACTAAGCCGAAGCTTGTACTATGGGTACTAGACAACTGATAAACTTACTTAGATACATTTTTTTTGTAAATAAATACATTTATACATAGAAAACACCCAGACCAATACAAACAGACATTTTCATGAACACAAATGTTTGTACTGTGCGGGAATCGAACCCACGACCCTTGGCTCAGAGGGCAGAGGTCACTACCAAATGAGCCAACCGAGCCTGTCAAATAAATGTAAGGACTCTTTATATACCAACCTAAGGTCTTAAACCTTAATTTGACTAGCTCGATGGCTCATTTGGTAGTGACCGTTGCCTTCTAAGTTCGATTGGGTTCGATTCCCGCGCCGTATAAACATTTGTGTTCATGAACATGTCTGTTTGTATTGGTCTGGGTGTTTACTATGTATCTACCTATTTATTTGCAAAAAAGTATCTAAGTAAGTTTATCAATTGTCCAGTACCCATACTACAAGTTCGGCTTAGTTTGGGGCACAGATATCTCCAATAGATACCGCACTTAAGATATCACGCGAGAGGTAATACATCAGTTCAATGCAGGCGCGAAATACGCATGCGCTTAAAGTGCGTCAGTACCACGGTCAGTACTGACCAGAAGTCAGACCCGTGTGTATCGGAGACACTTTTAATAGTTTGTAGAACATAAACGTATGAATCTTAGTATTGAACTCCTTGGCGCCGGAGCTCAAGTTACGATGGAAAATATTTGACAGATGTTAGCTCGCGTTGATGTCTTTTTTCATGATCCCTTTCTTTCATTACCAATTTCACTATTTTTATCCCTTTCTAGCATAGACACGTTTGACAATAGTGTTACAATGTATTACTTTCAAGTATATCGATAATGCAAGATGAGAAAAATTTTAGTGTTTCTACTTTAGATTTCCAAAGTGTCCTGAGAGAACATTAAAATGGACAAATGCCGCACCCTGCTGTTAGAGACATTTACATAGGATAGTTTTCAATGTATGAAGGATAGAAGACGAGTAAATGAAAACTGCTGTGATTACTTCACCTAACCATATTTATAACTATACTCATTTGAATTTTTTTTTTCCCAAGACATGCCACGCTGGGCCACGCGCCACCTAGCCCCAAACTAAGCCGAAGCTTGTACTATGGGTACTAGACAACTGATAAACTTACTTAGATACATTTAAATATACTTATAATGTCAAAACGGCAGTTGAAATGTATTATTTAACGTATGTATTTTAGTAAATTGATCATTTTACGGGATCTTGCCGTAAAATCATCCGACGAAGGTGAGGTGAACGTTGATTGGTTCAATGGCTCACGTGGCGTTATCCCGGCAACCAATCAGGGAACAGTGTATTAAGTTACGGGTAATAGTGCACCGTTAAATAGTACATTGAGCAACGATTGGCCCATTTGAGGACGATTTTACTTGTGTCAAAATCGTAAATTATTAAATGACTGTCAGGCTACCGTAAGTTGATTAACTAACTGAAATCCATTGCGTTAAATAATACATTTCTACTACCGTTTGTTATATTCCGAAAGATAATCAACTACCTAGGAAATTGATCAACTTACGATTCTTGCTATTTTCCGGTGACATATATAAACATATATTTATATACATACATAGATAAATATCCAGTATTGCACAAAATACTGAAAAGGTGATACAGACATAATCTAGTCTAATATACCTGATTGGTAATTTTTCGATAAAATTATCGACATTGCACAATACAAATGTACATCACTTGAGAAATGAGTTACGTCCCCCGCACACCCTTCCATACCACCTGAAATTGCCTCGCGAAACTCAAAGCAAAATGCCGAACATGCGGTATCTATTGGGGGTAATCTGTGGTTTGGGGCTAGATGGCGATGTGTGTGGTCCAGCGTGGCATGTCTTGGGTTATT
The DNA here is from genome assembly GCA_031163375.1 of Conogethes punctiferalis. Lineage (NCBI taxonomy): Eukaryota > Metazoa > Arthropoda > Insecta > Lepidoptera > Crambidae > Conogethes > Conogethes punctiferalis. The sequence goes on along the minus strand of CM062082.1, from coordinate 20,319,507 downwards.
TATTTTATTTTTATTTTGACTTGCCCTTGTAATAAGTAGTACAAGTTTGTACTTGTAATGGTTATAGAACCATCTCAATTGTTTCCCTTGCTAACGATGACTGGGTGATCTCTCAGAATATTCGAGCGAGAGAAAAAAATCAAGTATTTTTTTATAGAAGCTCGACATAATGGCTTCCCTTCGCCTGATGGAAAGCGTAAGCGTAAGTAACTGGTCAGTTGCCTGTCAGTTGCCACCGCCATTCCGGCTCAAGCCCCACCCCACACGAGCTCCGGAAACCCTACTCATCGGCAGGAACACGACTTGGTCATTTGGCTGCGGTATTCTATAGGGTGGAGGTCCTTCCCCGGACGGGCAGCTCAATTCGAGCGAAGATTCACTATGCCCTACCTCTCTTATTTCCCAAATTGACTCGTAACCGGGAACTGTAGATCTTTCGTATCGTTCTTGCTTTTTAGTTTACGGAACCAACGCGCAGGCTGCAAGTTGGACGACGAACGAGGCTGTACGTTAGGGTGCCGAGTAGTTCTAGCTAGACCTTTTATACTTTCAACACTGAAATACTATACAAATTCAGGAGAAAGACGTGACAGCACAATAAATGGCCTTTTCTATACAACATTTGTTCGACAAAACAGAACTTTCGTGCTCAGATACCATTAGCGAATCCAGTCTCGAGTCTTGACTTCTATTCATAGGTATAAGTGAAACTAAATTGAATGTCATTACCTCTATAGCTATTTCGAAGTCTTTCCTTTCTATCGTTCCGCTCTGGTTGACATCTGAAACAAGAAATTTTTATTTAGTATTCTAGAAAGCTTGACTGAGAGTAGCCTAACCGTATTTAATAATACTCAAGAGATGAGGTATGTACTTCGATTATAGCTTTAGTGGTACAAGAAACCCTGAAAAAGTACCATAGTTCGGCGGTTTGCTTTACCTATGGGGGAATTTGTCATGCTAAACGCCTGCTTAACAATAAGAGAAATAAGTATATATGTATATCCCTCCTTAAGAATGAAATCCCTCCTAATGAAAACTAGCGTCGCGGTGCGCCCGCGCCGCGACTTATGCTGAGTGACAGCCATTTTGGATGCATATTGTTTTATTATAGTTAAGTAAGTTACCTATTTAAAAGTTTTATGCTATATTATGCTCCAAATAAATTATTTCATTTCATTTATAAAGTGCGACTGTCTCTGGAAAGATGGACGAGAAAGGGACAATTTGGACAAGATGGCTGACAAGTAGCAAACAATTTGGAGACGATTATGTTTAAGAACCGATGCAGGTGGCGAACATTAGGAGAGGCCTGACACGGGCTGATGATGATGATGATGTTTAAGAACGTAAGAGACAGATGATGATGGTAATATTGAAGAAAGTGCGACGTTACAGTCTAAATGCTGCATAGCTGGTCTTCTATGATAGATGTAGCGGCTTGTTAAGTAGCAGAATGATCATTATCGCTGTCTTTATCTTTATCCTAAGCTGTGGTTGCAGAACCTGCATCCTGATTCCTCCAAAACTGTCGATGATCACCGCGAAGAATGGTTTCTAGGACTTTCCTTTCCAATTGATCTTTAATTTTTTGGGCAATGCCCATGATGTGAGTAGGTACCTAATATATTTTCTCACAGATGATGAGGATATATAGATATTTTTTTTTATAGTATACTATATATACGACATAATAGCTTCCCTACGCCTAATGGAAAGCGAAAGAAAAGCCTAAGACGCTGTGACAACGGGCAAGTACCTCTCTTATTTGTCATCAGCCCAAAGATTCTGTTCAGAAAGTGAATTTCCTACACGCACTTTGTACACTCAGTGGAAAATGCTTTCCTCTATTTTGTCTCTCTGGAGCAGTACTTAAGAGTAACTTAGCACAACAGTGGTGCCATTTCTCCAAACAAAGCGCGGATCCATTATACTTACCGAAAAATACGTTGAACACATACAGAAGCTTCTTCCGTCTGAATTCGGACACCGACATTTTCTTAATCTGGAACAAAGGAATAGTTTTATTGAGTTTTGTTGGACACCTCGCTTGGATTGCGGTGATAAAGGAAATGAGAATCTTTTGTCATCATTTTCAGGTTTCGTTTCTTCATTTTGGCGACCGAATTGTAGACTAGTCTTTTTCTTCATCCTAGCGTTAATTTCCGATTGTCCTGTAAGTGGACCGAAATGTTTTACCTATGTTTCGGGTTGTAAGTTATCTGAAAGCTTCATAATAGCTCATCAGGCTTGTAAAACATATGAAAACTTTACGGCTAACGTAGTAAAGCTTAGTTCTGCAATCATGGTCTATGAGGCTACGATGTAACAAAAAATTCTCTTTATCTCCTCTGAAGTTACATCAGTCTAATCAGACTAATTTTTGAAAACGACCTTATGTAGATCTCGAGCTTTGGGATGTCCCCTTTCATTAAGTAGTAAGTACACTATGAACAAAGGTTTACCCTTACATTGAGGCCTTCAATTGTTGTGAATTTAGCGCATTTAACTTTTGTTAAAACCTTATTACTTAATTATTATAATAAACCTATTCAATACGATAAATTGATTGGGAAAATTTTACAGGATGAGAATGATATGATATGATAGTGCGTGGTTGCCTGTACAAACTATCCCATATTAATAACCTAACAAGTTGCCATGTATTTTATAAGCTCTTTGCAATATCAATAAAATATCAGTTCGGTACGTAGAAAGGTTTTATCAAACACTGTTACGCACAGTCGATGGTAATCTTTAAATCCGCCGGATAAACAGCATTGTTCGGTTTCGGTGAAAAGGTACATATTCAGCAAAATGTTATTAAAGCATTGTTGTTGCCAATTTATACCCACACATTGGTAAGCTCAAAAACATACAATATATTAAACTGAATATTGATAGGGGACTTAGTTTGCAAAACTAATGAATTCAATAAATAAATATTGTCGACGCAAAACAGGGGCAGCCCGTTGGTGCTGGGTCCTTTTTTTGGCGTTTCACGTCGATTATTCTAAGATTTTGTGCACTAAAAAATAGACCGCACCTTGCCGGTAGCGTGCTTGTTTGTAGATCTTCTATTTCGGTAATGTGACAGCTGTCACTTGACAGCTGCGTTGGCTATTGGCCGCGAGCACGTCAGCGGCTGTGATTGGCTCAAGGCGTGTAATAGGGGTGCTTGCTTCGCCTTAATTGGACGCGATGAAGTTGGTGGCAGACGATTGGTTGTTGACGCTCGATAGTGGCGCGAACAAATGTTAAAATAGATAAATAGAAATCTCACGAAATCTCTAAGGGGGTAAATTGGGGGATGGATGCTGAACGTAGGCCTCCTTTAATTCGCGCCACATTTCTCTATCCTGGGTTTTCCGTATCCAGCAAATACTCTGGACTAAACGAAAGGATTTTGATCAATTCTACCCCCAAGGGGGTAAAATAGGGGGATTAAACTCTATTCCACGCGGACGAAGTCGCGGGCACAGATAGTGAAATATAAAATATTTCACTAAATGTTTCATCAAATACACATTTCGATTAAGGTCGTTGTATATCGTTATCTTAGACTAGGTACATATCATTGCACCCGTGCGAAGCCGGGGCGGGTTGTTAGTATCTTATATTTGTTTTTATCGAGTTTCCTTTATGGACAGTTAGAATAGTAGTAAATAAGATCATGAAAACGGCAATAATTATTTTAATCAACTCTAACGACGTCGTACGGCCCCGGAGGAACAATGGCTGATTATGTGTAACGTTTAATGCTTGTGCTTTATTGCGCGTCCCGGTTCAGGCAAACGAAGGTTTCAATGAAATGAAAGTACCTGAAGGATTTTCTACGGACGGATGACGCGACATCTGGTCAGGGTTGTCTATTAAGGGCAATATCGAATAATCTTTATTTGAGACTTATTAATGAGACTCGATGCAATATTTATTAGCTCGGTGGCGCCGCGGTCTTGTTCGCTTAACAATGATCGCAAAAAGTTGTGCAACCATTGGCGCGGTCATCCGATGATGGGTGACCAAAATTTGACACCGATTTCCTCCGTGCTTCGGAAGGCACGTTAAGCTGTTGATCCCGGGTGCTATCTTTACCAACTCAGATAGCAGTCGTTACATCATATCAGAGATGATGATAACTCTGACGCCTAAACTGGGAATGGGTATATAGCTTACCCTAAGTGTTGCGGAGGTCTGATGGCAGTCGCTCTGTGTAAAAGCTTAGCCCTCGCCAAATCTCTCAGTTTGGGAAGCCGACCCTGAGACAATCGGGAAAAAGGCTAGGATGATGATGATGCAATATTTATTACGTAGTATTACGTACCTATCCGCTATGTACTTATCATGATTATGATTAATACCTAGGACCTGTTGGTTTCTAGTTGGCACTTGCGACGAAACGAAAGAAAAAAGTTTCAGTAAATTGCACTGCTTATTTAATAGTATAGTATAAAGAGCTTTAAAAAAGAAAGGATTTGGATTGATTCAGTAGAATCATTTATTTTAATTCTGCCGATTGTAATTATAGTAAGTCTGTTACATTGTCAATCTTCTACAGATGAAAGTTAAATTAACGTATGGGAAAGACATTTGTGGTTGGATTGACAGACACACAAACATTTCGCTCGTATCTTAAGTGAAATAGAAACGGAAAGTGACGTAGAGTAATTAATCTATTAACTGACGATTGACAGGAAGGAAATTAACATTTCATTTCATCAATCATGAGAATTTAAAGAATATCTAATCTAATCTTCGCTCAGAATGAGCCGCCCGTCCAAGTAGGGACCTTCCACCCTATAGAATACCGCAGATAAATTACCTCTGGGTTTCCGGAGCTCGTGGGATCAGCAGCAGCAGCCGGGGGTTAATCCCCGGCCTCCGTTTTGCCGATGCCCCGTTGCACACAACGCGCGTGTGATACCCCTGGTGTTGCAGGCAGTGTTAACCGCTGAACATCTGGCCGACCGTAGTAGAATAAAAAATATTTGACAACGATATAAAAATAACCGCCAACCCTATTGCGTGATTACGCACAGCTGCTCAGGCAGCTTATGACCAACTCGCAGTGACGAGCGCGATTAATAGAGCCAGGTGAGCTATACCCTGCTGTACTTATTACTCTTTTTAGGGCCTTCGGTGGCGGTCAAAACGGCACGGGCAACGTATTCATAGGTTGAAGTATTCAAATATAATCATCATTAGCCCATTGCAGTCCACTACTGGACATAGGCCTCTCCATTTGTCCAGGGCATACATCTGGAGAATATACCCATAATCGCCACGCTGGGCAGGCGGCTTGGTGATCGCAGGGCGTAGCTTCTCGCTCCGGTGACGCTGCTGCTCGTCATCGGTCTGTGGTATTTAGCTACGCCTTCAGTTATGATGGTAACGCCACCAGTCGGTTGCCAGCGCCTCGTTTGTTATTCGGCAGGATGCACCACGGGCAGGTGAGGTTGGCTTGGAGCGAAAAGATGATGGGTCGCCCCCTTACATCCCTCGAATCGAATATAATGGAATAGAACTGGTTCGATGGCTCATTTGGTAGTGACCTGTACCCTCTGAGCCAAGAGTCGTGGGTTCGATGCCCGTACAGTACAAACATTTGTGTTCAAGAACATGTCTGTTTGTATTGGTCTGGGTGTTCTATGTATAATACAAAAAAAATGTATCTAAGTAAGTTTATCAGTTGTCTAGTACCCATAGTATAAGCTTCGGCTTAGTTTGGGGCTAGGTGGCGCTGTGTGGCATGTCTTGGGTCCTATTTATTTATTATTTTATTTATATTCGAATTTCGAATACTTTAGACGTTGTCGTAAACGATAAGTTTGACAGTTGACTTTGACATCTTTTAAGGAGATGTGTCGGTAGTATAGTCAGGTTGGGCGATAGGTTTCCCACTCCAGACTGATAGAAAATCAAACCAAAAACCGAAATCTTTATTAATAAGCAACCATAACACATCCATCAATTAACAATGTTCTAAACACCTTACATATTGTATACGTCTAATTAGCTAAAATATTCTGCCGTATAATGGCCTCATTAGGAGGGTTCTATCAAACCTCGCTTATGGGCGCGGCGTACATAACAGCCGACGTATCGATATTACATTATAAAGGCTAACCCTCAAGTTTCGGGGCTTAGAAGATAAAAGATCGGTACATGTGATTGTTTTGAATAAAAAGGTCCTTTTTTGTATGCAAATGTTTTGCTGTTTCTATTGATGCGACGTTGTTTTTTTATTTCAATCAATATATCAAAGCTTTATTGGATTGAGTTTTGTAAAATAGCGATTACTTATAAAAAAGCTATACGAATAAAGAGTATAAGTAATAATGATAGTCTAAGCATGCCTTTGTTGATTAATTTTATTTAATGGTAGTAATTTCGAGATATTTGAGATCCTAAGTATCCCAACTTCACAATTGTTTGAATCCCGATTGTCTCTGCTAACCACCTATCAACATAAGGATGAATTCATAATAATATGAACTAAAAACATGAATGAGATATATTTAACTTGTAATAAATAAGAACGTATGTAATTCTTCACCGTTAGAGGAAAAAGACTTGGTTAAACAATCAAGAATTGAAGGGTTAAGTAACAAAATAAAGTTTCTGGTCCATGAAACGCCGACGGCAGAATCGAGACCCGAATTTTTCTAGAGGTTTCTTTTCCACTTTGATCGTGAAGCAATTTGACAACAAAGGATAAGCAATAAAGGCGAAGAGACCATCCCCTTCCGGGTACAAGACTTAGAGCTGCTTAGAGGTCTGGGGCTTACGATCCGCTTGTGTGAACACGACAAAGACAATTTCCTGGATTTACTTACTCTTTGATATTTTATTATGTGGCACACTCGTATTATGGTGTAGCAGTCTCAGTCTAGTGGTACCAAGTGCCGCCCAAGAACCCTTTTTCTATTAGCACGTCAAAATGACTCGGGTCCAAAAAATATATACAACCTCAAAGTATAAAAACGGTTAAAAAAAGAACAAACTATGGCATCAGCCTTGTAATCCGTTTTTAGCATTAAAAATTGTGTAAACAAAGAAGCAGTGATAACAAACCTTTCTTCTTATACTTCTTCCTAAGTGAAGCCCAAGTCGCTGTGACAACGGGCAAGTAACTGGTCAATTAACTGTCAATTGCCATTGCCATTAGGCCAACGCTAGCCCCCCACGACCTCCGTAAAACCTTGCTCACCGGCAGAAACAACACCTCTCTTTTTCTTACGCTATTTGTGCATGAAATTAATAGAGTAATTTTGACTTGTCAAACTATTAAACATTCCGTTTCATGTTTGCAACTTTTGCTTCTTTAGGTAAAGACCTAAGAAAAGTAGAAACTATGCTTTTCTCACAAATGTGTGAACTATAAAAATATGGTTCACATTTTTCACGATGATATTTCCGTTTGTTCTATCTACCTTACCAATGTGTGTAATCTTTCTAATAAAGCAAGATCTATGCAATGACAAATCCAGACATATTTAAAAGTGTACCTATTCACGCAATCGCCTAGAATATAATACTCAATCGCGCCGCTAAAATTAAAACCGTTACAATACAACCAGTCTACTCTAATGAATCGTTATGACCCTTTGTACCTCAGTAATTTAGTCCCGATCGGAGCAAAGATACGGCCCATGACCCTTTGTGATGTCGTAAACATTTGGTCGCGGTTTTGGCCCTGGGCACACGAGTTTCAGGTGGAGTGGTTGATAAATCAATCTGTCACTTTGTACGTACAATGCTTTTGGCATAATGAAGTACCTAAACGTCTTAATTAAACATGTATTTTTTTACCATTATCATCATCTCAATTCTCTAATAATTTGCTGTAACCTTTTTTCAAACTTCTCCACTTCGCTTTTTTTTGGGTCAAATTAATTTAGGCAGTGATGTTACAATAATTTAAAAATTGAAAGTTGGTAAAATTACTAGACGTATTTACTCAAAACCGGTAATCCGCTAAATGATATAAAGTGTAATAACCATATCCTTATTATAGTCTATGTTGATCTGATGTATTAGCTACGAGTAGATAATACACTGAAAAAAAAACATTCAAATCTGATCAGTAGGTTTCGCGTGAAGAAGTAACTTACATCAAAACAAGCTTTCTTTGGCATTTATGATATTATATTAGGATTTCAAGTAATTTTATCAAATATCAGCTTCTTAGAATTATTTTATCTTCGAATGTCAATATCCATACTACTAATATTATAAACGGGAAAGTGTGTCTGTCTGTCTGTATGTTTGTCTTTCTTTCACGGCAAAACGGAGCAACGAATTGACGTGTTTTAAGGGGAGATAGTTGAAGAGATGGAGACTAACATAGGCTACTTTTTGCCCCTTTCTAACCCCCCATTTCCCTAAAATGGGGGGCAAAACGGGCACAGCTAGTTATAAATATTTCTCAGTAAATCTAATTTAATTTGAAAATAATTCTTCTATAAATACTATAACAGTCTTGCTGTCAAAATAATTACTAAAATGATCATGATAAAATTCAATTTCAGCTCAAGAAAATGAAAAGCAAATAATACTTTGCAATATTCCTTTCTAGACCCGCCTCTTTACGTGGGCTAAGTTGTAAGACGTGTGTAATTAAAATTATGATTGAGAAGGGCGGTATAACTCGTCAAGCCGTCGAATACAAACCACTTCAAAGGCTGTTACGGTGATGAAGTGTATAATTTACATTGCTTTGTCGAGTTTACTTTACAATTACATATTTTATCGAGTAAACCGCTTGAAAAGCGAATCAATAAAATAATAAGGTTTACTGATATAGTGGACACACTATTGGGACATGATGAAATAAGTTACTTATTTATTACTAGCTATCAGATGTGAAAAATAACGGACTTCCATAAAATGGTGTCTATATTTTAAGTTAGACCTCTAGCAACACATTGTTGAAAACCGCATCCAATTCCATGCAGTAGTTTTTGCGTGAAGCGCGTTCTAACATACAGATAAAAATTTCTCCCGTTTTCCCAACACTTCCCTTCACTGCTATGCTCCTATTGATTATAGCGTGATGGAAAGTATACTATAACCTGCCCAGGAGTATGAAGAATAATCGTACCAAGTTTCGTTAAAATCCGTCCAGTATTTTTTTTTCTATAACGAACATACAGACAGACAAAAATTTTACTGATTGCATTTTTGGCATCAGTATTGATCACTGATCACCCCCTGATAGTTATTTTGAAAACATATTTCATGTACAGAATTGACCACTCTACAGATTTATTATAAGTAATATAGATTTACATACAAAAAAATAGCTCAAGATATGCCACACTGGGCCACACAGCGCGTCTCGTGCCAAACAAAGTAATAAGAAGCTTGTACTCTTTGACTCTAAGCCGCTAGGCGCTCGTGCTCTCGATGATGGCTAATGTGGCCCATCTACTCTGCGTAACTCCATGTACATTGAGGGCACGTAAGTATACCATTCTGATAATAGTAACTTATGGTAGCAGGTGGACGGGTCTTCAATTGTTCGCGTTTAATATCCAGTTCAGATTTACGCTAGACCTCAAAGCGTAGTTGACTGTAAACTGTCGTTGGGTGGTGATTAGCCAGGATAGTCCTACAGGACAGAATGGTGGTGGCAACTGAGAAGTGGGGACAACAGGAGGACACTATGCTGCATTGATATGTTTGGCTTTTGTCTCACATCATGGCGAGTGTTTGGAAGAATTATTAAATCTAATACCAGCTGCTGTTTTTCACAATCGTACATCTCTTACCAATAGGCCTGTTTCCGTAAAAAATGTAATTAGTCCGTCTTTTAGATTGTTCAAAAATAAAAGACACGTATTTTTTCATTTGTAAATTAGACGAAAAATGACAAAGATATAGCCCGTTAAAATTACGCGTGACGTCACAAAGTGGGAGTTTTTTCGCCACTATGTAAGTAACGTCAAAGACCCCCACTCCTAAAGTTTGATGCCTTGTATCTTTGTTATTTTTTGTTTAAATGAAAAAAGGAAAAATACGTGTCTAATATATTTTTATAATCTAAAATACGGACTAAATATAATGTTATTATTTTGACCCTGGAAACAGCCCCATTCAAGATTTTCATCCTTATCGTCTTCCTTCGTTCCAGGGTACGTTTTATGTAATAGTTAGATGCATGATGATAATGATGACTGACAACTGCTGTCCGTTGTGCCTCCTAGCGTTCCCCTTGAGAATTTCTTGACAGACAAACCCAATAAAAATGTTCATACCAGAATCAGAACCCAAATAAGCCTGTTTAGTCAGTACATTTATTATTACGTAACCAAACACACACGATTCTCCCTTTCGATTCCATTACGAATGCCCTTGCTCGTTCTTTGTTAAAAACCGCTTTCATAAAAAAATATCGCGAGTGAAATCTCTTGACAATTCAAGCGATGAACCTAACAAACTCTACGCCGAGGGGATTTCGCGTTCTAACGAAAGTGGGGGTAGGTAATTTAATATGTAAATATCTGATTCTGTCGGGAGACCGTGCTTGGCACGCACGGAAATTAAATTTATAGGTACGTGTAGGAGTGAAAAGACCAACTTTTTTCACCTATGCGAGTAGGTTTTATTTGTTTTTTTTAACGCTTCTAGTTCATTGACCAAGGACACTTTTCCTTGTACAATGAGTAGGTATCGGATGACTGGTGAGGTCAATAATCGTAATACCCAAACTCGAGACAAATTTAGATCGTACCCAAAACCTTTAGCACTTTAGGTACGAAGGAAGATGATAAATGAAAATTTTAAATTGTTAAGAGATGTACGATGATGAAAAATAGCAGCTGGTATTAGATTTAATCATTCTTACGAACACTCGCCATGATATGACACAAAAGCCAATCACAAAACAGAAAATGTTAACAGTTTCTATGTTCCTTTATCCTTTATTTATGATGATGAACATTATCTTAGATTCCGAGCAAACCTTAATCATCACATATCGGTTCCTACTTTTCTCCCACTATCTACCGAACTTTAATCAATAAAAGTTAACTTTGTTCCTAATCTGGAACCATCTGGCATGGCTTAGTCAGTTGAAGTGGCGCGTGTCACGCGTCAGCCACATTCCAACTTATCTAACGGGTAGACGTCGAGCGACTTATGAAGCACACTCTGACCCACAAGTTTGTACGTATAAGTTTGTTACTTTGGCACAAATAACGAGTGATATCTAGTGGTCATATATGGGACAAGTCCTATTATCCTAATGGTTGTCCCAGATGTGTTCTTAGTTTTTGCTTGGGTGTCCAAGTCCAGCATGTCCTGCTTATTAACTAAGGGGTGATTGTTATTATAAGGGATCTGAGTGGTGCATCCTGCCGAATAACAGACGAGGCGCTGGCAACCGACGAGAAACCCATCACAATTCAAGGCGGAGGTAAATACCACAGACTGATACGAACAGCAGCGTCACCGGAGCGAGAAGCTACGCCCTGCGATCGCCAACCCGCCTACCCAGCGTGGAGGATATGCCCATAATCGCCACGCTGGGCAGGCGGGTTGGCGATCGCAGGACGTAGCGTCTCGCTCCGATGACGCTGCTGCCCGTCTTCGGCCTGTGGTATTAAGCTTTTTTTTTTATAAGAAGAGCTTTCAGGATGACCTCACTCCACCTGATGGTAAGCGGTCGTGAGGTCCAAAAGTTAGGTCGACAGGCACAATAGAGCCCATTCCGCCTGTCGCCCTCACCCTGAAGGCCCAATGAGATGCCGTTTCACGCCCCGCCTAAAGAACCCAGGATTGTAAGAAGAAGGAAACACATGAGCTGGAAGGGCATTCCATGACTTAATGGCACGGGGTAGGAACGAGGAACTAAACCTCTTGGTGCGCGCCACCATCGTCTGGATGGTATGCGGATGACAACGCTGTCCAGCACGTGTTGTTCGGGAGTGGAAAGGAGAGGGCGGAACGAGTTGGAATAACTCTTCGGAGCATTCCCCATTGTAAAGACGATAGAGAACACTAAGACTGGCAATGTCTATGCTACGCCTTCAATTATGATGGTTATACCGCCATCAGTCATATCAAATTATTATAGTAACAACTCACAAGGTCTACCTACAAATTATTTAATTGTGTAAAGTATAAAACGTCAAAAGTAACATGGATGTTTCTACAAAAGCTCCAAGAAAGCTCACAGAGGGAAAAATAAAGCTATTCTTCAAGAACCCAAAATAAACGTCCTTAACTCTTAGAATGCTTCAAAGTTAAATCCAAATTAACTAAAAACAAAATCTGGAAAGAACCGTTATTACCGGACGTAGACTTACGCGTTACTTCGAAAAGGACTTTATTTCAAAGGCATGAGGAGTGGACCGTAAGCTCGATCATTCAGCCACAACCCTCACTCCGAATACTAAACACTGCGTCCGGCAAGTCATGCACTTTGTAGGAAACTTTCTTTGCTATTTCCGAAACATCCCCGGCAACGCCTTGAATACAAAATGCGTGTACATACACAAGTTTACGAGTGCTCACGAGATGTTCAAGATTCGCCCCACGTTGGGCGCCAGTTTTGACTACGCGTGAAGACGGCGCTGAAAAGTTATTAATAGCCGTTCGTGTTTTATGAGTTCTCATGGGTACCTAATATGTAAAGTGAAATATTCGTCTTAAGTTATTTTTTTATTATTTAATACTTTCTTTTTAAATAGGAGCCCAGTATAGTGGATTTCTCTTGCTTGAAGGTGAACAAAAAATAGGCGCAAGTTGCTTTGAATACATAATGCGTGTACATACACAAGTTTACAAGTACGCGAGATGTTCAAGATTCGCCCCACGTTGGGCGCCAATTCTGATTACGTGTAAAGACGGCGCAGAAAGTTATTAATAGGCGTTCGTGTTTTATGAGTTTCCATGGGCCATGTGTGAAATGGAATTTTCGTCTTTATGTTATTTTTTTATTATTTAATTTCCATTTTTTATAGTAACACAGCACGTGGCGTCCTATCGGCTGATGGGAAGTGAAAAAAGGCTTAAGTCTTTGCAGCAGCAGACAAGTAACCAAATCGAACACTTTTGCGGTAGAATTGTTTTAAGAAAAGCTGAAATCTCAAGATCATTAGTTGACTCTTCACTACGGGAAAAAAATGAGTGGTGATTTGTATTCTTCGCTGTCAATGGAAACTACCTTAAGTAAATCATTTTATGGGGGAGACACTACTTATATTGGGCGAAACCCCCAGTCTCTTCATCTGGTAATCATAGTGTTAGGTGTCAGTGTCGACGGATATGGCATTATACGCTTTGATGTCCTTGCCTTACCATTTTCTTATTTTTTTCTGTGACAGTGACAACCCACACCACTACCCTGGTGTGGATTGTGCTGAGATTGCAATATAACAGTATAAAAGGCCGATCTTACAGGCACAAGCAGTTCGACCGTAGTGATGAACAGAAGTCCTAATTATTTTTAAACAAAAAATTAAACCGACTTCAAAAAAAACACAAACGACCAAAACTAAAAAGCGATAAATAACGTAAGTAATTCTATCCTTATTATATAATTATTTAAATATTACAATTATCACTTATTTTTGAAGTCGGTGCCAGCCTCTCGGTACCTAACGTAGACTGTTGTTGTATGACGCGCGCGGCTGGCAAATCCACACGACAATATACATTTATTTGTTTGGCTGGCACCGACTTCAAAAATAAGTGATAATTGTAATATTTAAATAATTATATAATAAGGATAGAATTACTTACGTTATTTATCGCTTTTTAGTTTTGGTCGTTTGTGTTTTTTTTGAAGTCGGTTTAATTTTTTGTTTAAAAATAATTTTATTTCTCTATTTTTAGTTGCGTTAATGTGCTGTGCCTTGAATAAAGGCTACTTAATGTCCTTAAGAGTTTTACTTAGTAATGAAAAATTTTGCTTCAAGTCAAGTGAAGACTTTGCGATCTAGAATCAAGCATATCACTTACCAAATCACCTGCCCTATTAGCCCTGCATAAGTACATACTACTACCTAGTTTAATATCGACCAATGTCAGTACTATCCCATAACTCCTAACCGTTAAGGAGTTCTGTGGCTTCATCATCAGCACCAGATGTTGACGCCCGGAAGCATATACCTGAGTAAAATATGATTACGTAACAAAAACACCATATGGGCATACAATTTTCGGTTGTTGCCCTCAATTTCTCCAGGATCCCATCATCAGATCCTGACTTGGTGATAATGGGACCACCTCGGAAGTGTCCTCTGTCGAACTGTCGAAAAATTTTTGAAATCCATCCATAATTGACGGAAATATCGGTGAACATACATAAAAAAAAAAAAAAAATATTATACATACAGACGAATTGAGAACCTCCTCCTTTTTTCGAAGTCGGTTAAAAATGCTGCCCGCGTAATTGTGTAAAAGTACCAATGTATAATGTGAATGTAAGTTAGTGAAGTAAAACAAGTAAATAAATGAAGTTACTGTGATCGAGTTGGTTTTAATCCCTACAATAGTAGAAAGGAAAACCATATTTTGAAACCCGGTGGCTAGTGAAAACTCGCCAACTTTTTGCTAAGCAACTGGCAGCCTGTTAGATAACTTTGCCAAATACAAAATTATTTAATAAACTCTTTGGTAATTTTGAACATTCAAGAGATTTTAGGAAATACGTCAGTATTCGTATTCATAATTATGTGAGGGGATTTCCACTACGTTGGGTACCAATTCGTAGAGGATTCAAACGCGGCTGGCATATTATTAACGCTAAAATGTCATTAAATTTGTTTAAGTATTTATGTACCGTTCAGTTAATATTAAAGCTGTGTTTGTAGTCGTGGTATACCTGAAAGTATGTATACTATACGTATACACGTATAGTATACGCGTTGCGTAGTTATCCTATCTTTCCTATTAATATTATAAATGCGACAAGCTTAGATGGATCGATGTCTGTTTCACGCGAAAACTACTAAACGGATTTGAGTAAACTTTATAGTACCTATAGAGAGTATATAAGTAGTTAATTTTTTTTAAAGCTTAAATGTCAGCTTATCTCTGTCCACTGCTGGGCATCATAGCGTCACACATAGGCTTCTACAGTTGTTCGCCACGTTGTGCAAATACTTTGAGGCTTTGCCCATAATCGCCACGCTCTGGGCAGGCGGGTAGGCGATCAGGGCGTTGCTCGTCGCTCCGGTGAGCTGTTGCCCGTCATCGGCCTGTGGCAATTACCTATGTGTTCCATCGTGATGGTTACACTACCTCTAATCGGTTTCCAGACAGTGACATACTCGTGTATTTCTTTTTTTTTTTAATTTGAGTCGGAAAATCGCGAGCTACAAATGTTAGCAAGTACGGTAGATTAACAGTTTTAATCTGCCTTCTAAGACGATGTCTTTGTTTCATTGTAAAATACTTGAGCAGCATTTGTTTATGCGCATTACGAGTTTATCCGTGTACTTTATCCTCGGCAGATTGTTAACATGAATTAACATCTTTTCTTGTTCAGCGAATACTTTATACACTTTTTTCGTTTATTTGTTTATGAAAACAAAATTCACTTATTTGGAAAATACTGGTAAGTTTATGCGCTTTGTTTTGGTTCCCATAACAAACGCAATGAATGTTTTTATATATGTGTTCATTTCTAAATGTTAAATTTAAATCAATGATCAGCGGAAATTTTTTATTTAGGAAATAAGAATATCAATGAGTTTCTTAATTGAATATAAATTGCGGCTGTATACCTAATATGCTTTTTATATGTATATTGCAGACTATACCTACTGTTAACTTAAAATAAGGTTAACATTTGTACTACAATTTTGTCGGTTTTATCGCTATATGGTCCCTCAAATGGTCCCTATATGGTCCAGACAAACTTTGGGGGGATAGTTATAAAGAAGCGGCGAGGTGTGCTATAGGTATAGAGAACATAATATGGATAAAATTACTAATGGTTCTAGTCGATCTATTGAGTTTATCAAAACTATCCCAGCAAAGTGGGCAGCAATTGAAGAGGCCAATGTTCACCTGTCTTAACTGCAAAAGGCTGATGATGATGATCCGGCATATGACTTAAAATACTTGATAACAATTGGTTTTTATTTGGACGGGTGACAAAGATACGTAATCATCATCATCAGCCTATTACAGTCCACTGCTGGACATGGCCTCTCCAGTTGTTCGCCACTTAGAGCAAACATCTGGAGGATATAACCATAATCGCCACGCTGGGCAGGCGGGTTGGCGATCGCAGGGCGTAGCTTCTTGCTCCGGTGACGCTGCTGCCCGTCACCGGTCTTTAGTATTTAGCTACGCCTTCAATTGTGATGTTATACCGCCACCAGTCGGTTGCCAGCACCTCGTTTGTTATTCGGCAGGATGCACCACGGGCAGATGTGGTTGGCTTGGAGCGAAAAGATGATAGGCCGTTCCCTTACATCCCCAAGATACGTAATAATGATTTTTAATATCAAAATATTTACCATAAGCCTTAAACATTCAGCATAAGCATATTTTAAAATCCCTTCTTTTGTTTCTCTGTGCAATTCATCAGTGGCATATGTTTACGAGTACCTAGGTACCTACAAAAGTTTTATTTCTCGTCCTCGGCAAAACGTAATCTTAAATTCAGGTCGTACCTCTCGCTCGGTGAATACGAATCATGTTACCTATTCAAGTTTTGTCTAGTCAAGAATCTGAATCCTTTTATTTACAAAATGCGTGTTTCAATAGGCTTCAGTCGAGGACTTTTTACCTTTCAAAAAACCTTTTGAATAGACGAAATCCAATTTCGGAGACCCGTCAGCCCGAGGCTACAGTGTGGCGTCATATTAATCACGTTTGTGAAAGTAGACGCAATATGAGTCTTGAAATATGCATGAAATAGTTTATGCTAAGTAAGGTTTCATATAATACCTAATAGTAGGTATATCTTTACGCAACAGTATAAAATATTCTGTCTCATATATTAAATACTGAATGTATGTAGTTATTTCGGTACGTTAAATGTAAAAAAACATATTAAATTGGAACTTAAATTATGATTGAAATGACTATATACTATATCCGACATAACTGACCGAGAACTACCTTACCGATTTAATTCATCTTTTGAGTCAAGTTTTCTTATACATTGTAAAATGTTCTGCCGGAAAGAAAAATTTAAAATTTATGCAGGAAGTTGAGAAATTTCTGTTAGTTAATAACTATATACCCACAAGCGGATTCATAGTTTAACAGTGGATTTTTTTTTAGTTATTTATTTATCATCACACATTTTGTTACATAATAGAATGACCGAACACAAACAATTGCGCTGATACTAAAAGGTTAGGTTTTAAGGCTGATGATGATGAATAAAGTTCTGTTCTACTTACATTTCTACAAAATCCATTAATTCTTCACTATCTTCCCTTTCAGCGACAGAATACAATTAAAACTTGACACCACGTTGGGCGCCATTTTAATTTAAGCCCGCCTAAAGTTTAACAAGGTAAATTCCTAAGTCCGTCTTACCAACTCGCGGTAAAAAGTGGTGTGCCACAGTGCCACAAAAAGCAACTTTCCTGTCTGATGTTTTTGCTAAGACGGTGACCCAAATACGGGACACGTACTCACCTAATTGTAAGCAGAGGAAAATGCATGCTTTGTGACTTATCTACCGCAACGTGTGGGAATTATATGTAAAATGTTGGAGCGAGGACGTATTACGTCAGCCTTTAGTAATTAAGTATATTAAATTATTTTAGTTGGAAGGAGGATTTGCGAAAGGCTAGGTGATGCTGAATGCGAGAAGCCCAGGGTTAAATAGTGCCTAGGGTTGAATAAAACGAACGAATAGAGTGGCTTATGTTGAGCAGTGACCAACGGTAAGCCGATGTTGATAGTAAAAAGTGCGTTCAATGTGACCTCACTCCACCTGATGGTAAGCGGTCGTGAAGTCCAAATGTTAGGTCGACAGGCATAATAGAACAAACTCACCGCACCCGTCGCCCTTACCCTGAAGACTCACTGAGATGTTGTTTCACGCCCCGCCTAAAGAACTCAGGATTGTAAGAGGAAAGAAACACATGAGTTGGAAGGGCATTCCATGACTTAATGGCACGGGGAGGAACGAGGAACTGAACCTCTTGGTGCGCGCCGCTATCGTTTGAATGATAATTATGTGTATGACAACGCTGTCCAGTCCAAAATATTAAGAACATATTGATAGGTGACGGATTTGAGCCACCACGCGATAGAGCAAGTCTACATCTTTTCCACAATACCACGGATGCTCGGACATAAACTTTCTAGATAGTAATTCCGAAACTGAAGTAAACAGAATGTGCTATGAACAAGTTGAAGCAAAAACAAAAAAAAAATATGAATGAGAACACTCGCGGGAGAAACAAAAGGCATTAATCAAAGTTAGGGATGAGTAAAGAGTATCAGTGTATAAGTTTTTGCACCTACTAAGTAAAGAGATTCTTGAGGCAGTAGGACGCTCGAAACAGAAGGCAAAATTATAGCAGAGTATAAGTTTATTGACATAGCTGCTCGAATGAGTAACTTGAAGTGACAATGAGCTGGCTATATCTACCGCAGAACTGATAACTGGTGGAGGAGAAAATCTGGCAAACGATTGGTGGCGGTATAACCGTCACAAATTAAGGCGTGGCTAAATACAACAACAAAAAAAGTTTGGTAACTCCTTTTTGTGCCGTACCATAGTATGGGATCTATTAGACGAAACGTGAAAAAGCATCTTGTAGGCCGGCATGGCTGTGGTGACTGACTGGAAACTGAGGTTTCCCGCCCGTGGCCAGAGTGACTTGGGTTTCCTTTTCAACTTTCCATCATAATCATAATATTGTAAACACCATTTTGAAAGAAGCAACTACACGAGTTTCTTGCCGGTATCTTCTCGGTAGAATGCTGCTTTCCGAACCGGTGGTAGCTTCGACGATTTGTAAGTGTTTTTCATAAAAACCTATACAAATAAAGATTATTTTGACTTTGACTTTGACATCAGGCGAGAGGAAGCCACTGTGCCGAGCCAATATAAAAAAATACCTAAATACCACGGGTTCGATGACGGTCAGAACGGTAGCTGGAAAAAAGAGTAGCTACGCCAGAATGGGAATTATTATGGGAAGAGCCTCTATTTAGATGTTTGCCCAAAGTGGCGAAAGACACAACTACCACACGGACAAAAGCTGGCTAATGGCTAATACGAAAATCTACAGACACGATTTACGAGCTAAAAAGTTGGACTTTCATAATGCCATTCTCGTGCGGTACATTTTTCAATAGTGGGATGAAAAGAGAATTTGCCACATTGGCGTCACAGCTTGCAAGAATTATTCTTGAGTCGATAACCATCCATCTTGAGAAGCACTTTAAGCTGACCATTGCGAGGCAAAAGAGTGAAATTTAGTTTTTTAAGATCCTATCGATCAAGGTGGTGAGCATTAGGAGAGACCTATCTCCAGCAGTGGACTGACACGGGCTGATGATGATGTGATGATGATTTTAAGATCCCAGCAGTGGGACGGCATGGTTTGGTAAAGAAGAAGTTTTGGCAGATTTTTTAGAATGATGGAAAAGCATCCGGTGACGAAAATGATATACTTAGTGTGATTTGTATCTTCGCTCCATCGGTCCATTTCTTTCCGTGTGTGCCGTAAGATTCATTTAGGGACTTCTTGAGATTTCACTGGGTTCCTTAGGCAGGGCGTGAAATGGCATCTCAGTGGGCCTTCAGGGTGAGGGCGGCAGGCTCGGTGTTCTATTGTGCCTGTCGACTTAACTTTTGGCCGTAACGACTGCTTACAACCAGGTGGAGTGAGATCATCCAGAATGCTCTTCTTATAAAAAGAAATAAAGCTTCTAAGCTGGTAGTATGGTTTAACTACATAGTTTCAGCTAGTTAACTTTTCCTCCCCATAACATGCAAGCACCTTAATTAGTTTTTCTTTGAAGATTTCGTACAATTTAAGTATTCATGACTGTATCATGTAATATATCCCAAGTATCTACACTAGTTTTTCCCGATATTTCAAATGTGTGCTGCGTTTGAAACCTATTATAGATATTGAAACCTGCCACATAGAAATTTAAAAAACCAATTCTTAGAAAAACATGATATTCAGTATTGCAGTCCAAACAGGTCACCTGTTGACTACCACCACAGAGATAATATATATTGAAGTACAATAAGGTAGTCTCATCGCTTTAAACGATCTCTTCCAGACAACCTTCATACTTGGAAGATCGCCGCCAATTAAGCCAACAAGCAAATAATGCCTTCTAATTTATCAAAGAGCATGAACTGTCACCATTAATAAGCCATCTTGATGCAAGATAGATCCACATTAATAAAGGTCGCATTACAAAAACAATTTCGGAGCACGATAATATCGTAACTGTGACGGTCACGAAATATTGTCACAGTGATTTCCACAAATCTACATCTAAGTTACTTAACCCCTTGCCACGTACTATAATTAAAGGGACGGTCCCATTTGAAATGGAAATGGCCTCCCTGATATTAGGTATGTAGTGACATTTTGGCCTTTTGAGAGAATAACTGATAGCAGGCCGTTAGGGAACAAAGTGCTTCTATTAATGTAATGGTGTGAATTTGTTTATACTATGTACCTACGGTTGCCTTGTGGAGTTATTATTCTTGTTTGTTTACAGTATAAAGTTGTAGACACCAGAACGATAGATAGAATATAATAGTTTATTTATTCAATTCTACCTATCTAACCTAGATAGTTTTCGTAAAAAATGAAATCAGTCCGTCTATTAGATTGTTTGAAAATAAGGAACACGTATTTTTTAATTTCTAAAATATAACAAAAATTTATCAAGATAAACCAGTTAAAGTTACGTGTGACGTCACTCCTCGTGGCATTTTTTCGCAAGGGATGACGTCAACGGCTCCCACTCCTAACTTTTGATGCCTCTATATCTTTGTTATTTTTTGTTCATCGAAAAAGAAAAAAGACGTGTTCAATATTTTTTTTATAATCTAAAATACGGACTAAATATAACTGTCCGGTCCGAAAAGGGTTGTTTCAAGGGTCAAAATACTTACATTTTGACCCTAGAAACAACCCTATTTACATAAAATTAGTTAACAAAAAAAAACCGGCCAAGTGCGAGTCGGACTCGCGCACGTAGGGTTCCGTACCACTGATTGAATGAAAAAAATTAGGTAATTTGATTTATGACGTTTAAAAAATACTACTGTCTAGATTTTATTCGAACTAATTTTCGTTAGTAGGTTGCATAGTGTACGAGCTCGCTACGTACAATTTACAAATTCATCAGTTTTATATTTGACCTCATTTTATTATATTTCATCAAATCAATTCAGTTCGCAATAAGCCATGTAAACAGCCGCGCGTACTCATTTACCATTAGTTTAAATATTTTGATCAAGTTATTTATCTCCAAAATATAAGTCATTTTTATCATATCAAGTTTTTCATTCAATCTCGGCGTCAAACCCGAACATGGTCCTTCGAGCTTACCGAAAAAGCGGGACCTTTCGGCACGCGAAGTGATATCCGTGTCATCAGTTCCGCTGTGAACCCTATCGACGGAGTGCACGTCACCAGTGCGCACCACGTGAGTGTTGCAGTGCAATCAAGGCATCTGTGACACATCATCAAGACCAAGGGGCGTGTAATCAAGAAGCACGCTCAGTCCCGAGGCAGCAAGGCCTTGGATCATCAAGAATCAACAAGGAACCAGGTGCCGGGAGTGCGAAGGTCGCAATCTCGGACACATCATCATCATCAGCAGGGAGCTGTCTTTATCAAGTAAGATCAGTCCTTTTTTATCACTTCAACCATGTCTACGATAGACGATTTTTTGGCTAATCAGCAACAAGTAGCGTCAGCCATTGAACAAGTCTGGACTAATTTCAAAAAGGATAGCGCTCAGAGGAAAACTCCAGACTATCTGCAACGTCGTGTAGAGTTATTAGATAAATATTGGGTCGAATTTGAAAACAATCATTCCAGGTTATCAGAGTTTGGTGAATGTCATTTAGCCAACGATGATTTTATAAAGGTACGGGATAGATACGGTACAATTAGGGCGAGTATACTAAATTATAATGCGGAGCCTTCAGGGGATAGGCCTAGTACTCCTTTGCTAAAGCCACCAATGTTTAATCCATCATTTTCGAGCACGGTACCCGATCCGCAACAACCACCAGCGCCGTCGACATCAAGAGGGACGGTCAGCAGGACCGAGGACATGCTCAAAAAACAACAGTCTAATTTCAAGGCTTTCCATCGCTCAGTGAGTAATTTAGATATAGATTCTATTTCCGAAAAATGGGAGTTAGATGACGTGTTGCGCACCATCCAGACGCGTTGGGCTGCCATTGATGCCCTTCACTGGGAGCTGGACAGCGAGTTAGATGGCTCTAATGTAAATTACGAGAACACATTTTCTAATTACGAAAAAGAGTACAACCGAATCAAGAAATATATAAACAAGAAAATTTGGTCATTAGCACATAGGGAGAAATCCACGCCACAGCTGGAAATCCCAACTTTCAGTGGCAATTACAGCAGCTGGGTCTCATTTAAAGACCTATTTACAGAAATTATTCACACCAACCTATCTATGTCACCCGCCCAAAAAATGCAATATTTAAAAACCAAAGTAAGAGGCGAAGCTGAAAAGTTAATTCAGCACTTATCAGTTAGCTCCGATAACTATCTTACCTGCTGGGATATTTTAAATCAGAGGTATAACAATAAGAAACTTTTATTCACAACACAAATCAACACTTTATTGAACATCCCGGCAATGCAGCAACAATCTTTACATCATATCAAACGTCTGCATGATACGGCTTTAGAAAGTCTTAATGCAATTAAAAATCTAGGGATAGATATCAGCACCTGGGATCCCTTGATTGTACATCTGTTGTCACAGAAATTAGACTCAGAATCATACTCAGACTATATCGAATCAGTAAAGCAACCAAGAGAATTACCAATTCTGAAAGAATTTTTAGACTTTTTGGAGATGAAGTTTACCACTTTAGAATCGTCACGTAGAAAACAAGACAATTCTACGACGAAGAATCAGGGATCAAATCAAGGATCCAATCAAGTACATATGAAACATCAGAATAACATTCAGTTTCATAAATCAGCTTTTAATAAGAACTCGTTTTCATCTAGTGTGATTCCCCATCAATCAAGGATCAAGGCCGGGGAATCAACTGAGAAATACAGATGTCCTTATTGCCAAAGTAATGATCATGGTATTTACTTTTGCCAGAAGTTCCTGGAGATGTCTCCATTTAATAAGCGCAAGATTATCTCTAAGTTGGATCTTTGTTATAATTGCTTCAATTATCATCCAGGGAAATCATGCCTATCAATTTATCGTTGTCGTGATTGCAATAAAGACCATAATACTTTATTGCATAGCGCGTTTGCGCAATCAAATCCGGTGTCATCGGAAACGGCAGGCGAGCGCGCGGGGCGAGGTACTAACGTAAACGCTAAATCAGGAAATATAGCGAAAAGTAGTTCGCACGTGTCGCTGCCCAACGAACCCATCGAAATATTGCTACCAACAGCAATTATCAAGGTATTATCGGCAGATGGATCCTATCATAGCCTGCGGGTCCTTCTAGATCAGGCATCTCAAATCACACTAATCACCGAACATGCTGCCCAGTTACTAAAATTACCAAGAAAGAGATGTATGGGAGTCGTATCAGGTGTAGGTGACAAAGAGAGCAGTTGTAAAGGGATGCTAAATATCAAGTGCAAGTCTACCACTAGCGACTTTACATTCGAAACCGATGCTTTAATCATGAAAAGCTTAATCAAGAACTTACCAAGTTGTTCATTTTCTAAACCAGACTGGCCCTATCTTGATAGCATAAAATTAGCAGATCCCGAGTTTTATGTTAATAGGCCAGTAGATATACTTTTAGGCGCCGATGTATATTCCATGATACTTCTCGACGGAATATGCAGGGAGAATCAGACCATGCCAACCGCTCAACAGACACAGTTGGGTTGGATATTGAGTGGAAATGTCAAGTCCTTTCAATGCAATGTTACTCTATATAACATCGAGGATATTCAGCAATTTTGGGAGATGGAAGATATCTCAGAATCTCCCGAGATATCATCCGAAGATCAGCAATGCATTGAGTATTATCAAACCACCACCATCAGACAGGAAGACGGCAGGTACCAAGTTAGATTGCCGTTGAAGCCAAATTATCAAGAAAATTTAGGCGCCTCCAAACAGAAGGCTATAGGACAATTTTACGCTCTAGAACAAAAACTTAATAATAAGCCAGATATTGCGCAAGATTATAAGTTATTTATGAATGACTATTTATCGCTTGGACATATGAAACCGGCGAGCGCCGACTGCAATTCGACGCCTGAATGTCATTTACCTCACCATTGCGTCACACGCGAAGACTCCGCCACGACCAAACTGCGCGTCGTTTTTAACGCGTCAGCTAAAACATCGAGTGGCAATAGTTTGAATGACGTGATGTGCCCAGGTCCCAACTTACAACAAGACCTTCAAAGTCTCATAATCAAGTGGAGACAATACAGATTCGCATTCACCGCCGACATAGAGAAGATGTTCAGGCAAATATGGTTGAATGACGAAGATCAGTTACTTCAAAAAATTATTTGGCGAAATGATCAGTCACAAAAATTACAGGTTTATCAGTTAGCTACAGTTACATATGGTACGAAAGCTGCGCCTTTCTTAGCCATGATGACTCTCAAACAGCTGGCTAGGGACGAGAGACCTAACTACCCAAATAGCGCAGCGCCTAGTGTCCTGGAGGAGTGCTTCTACATGGACGATCTTATCCATGGAGAACACTCCATCGAAGCAGCAAAACAATTACAACTAGATATGATCAGTCTATTGAAATCGGGTGGATTTAACCTTAGGAAGTGGAAATCCAATATGCCTGAATTATTACCAGCAGTAGAGGATAATGACCAAGGTACTTTTGATTTTAAGCTAGTGGAATCAAGTAAAACACTAGGACTTGTATGGAATTCCAAATCAGATCAATTTTCGTTTCAATCAAGTATAAACAAACCAGTTACATCACCTACTAAAAGAATTTTACTATCAGATATTTCTAAGCTATTCGATCCGTTGGGCTGGATAGCACCTGTGACCACTAAGTTAAAAATTTTGTTTCAAGATACATGGAAGAGCAAAATTCAGTGGGATGAACAAATACCAGAGGATATCTATGAGGAATGGATAAAGATCAAGGCTGACATTAATTTAATTAAAGATTTCGAAATACCAAGATGGTTAGGGACAGTTCAGAATGATCAAATAGAGCTTCATGGATTCTGTGACGCAAGCACGAAAGCCTTCGCTTGTGTTATATATTGCCGAATTAATCATAACAATGAACAATCAATAACATTAGTTGCCGGAAAATCAAAACTCGTTCCTTTGAACAAAGCCGTGTCACTACCTCGTCTCGAACTGAGCGGGGCAGTTTTATTATCAAAGCTCATGGGGAAGGTCAAATCATGTCTTAGCAGCCATGCTATCAAGATTTATGGCTGGGTAGACTCAATGGCTGTTAACAGCTTCCCAACTGAAAGAACACACACTTTGGTGGCAAGGACCTGAATGGCTACCTTCCTATCAGCCCACGACCGAGGAGCAGGTGATCAAGTACACCACTGACCAAGAAGTAAAAAAGATCAAGCAATGCAACGTTTCACAATCATCAAGCAGTATTGTGAAAGACTTACTAACTAAATACAGTTCCTTACCTAAGATCATAAAAATATTAGCATGGGTTAGGAGATTTATTGATAGAAAGAAGAAACAAGATTACTTATCTAGTGATGAACTACGAAAATCAAGAGAAATTATTATAAAAGAGATTCAGCGAGAAGAATTTTTTGAAGAGATAAGGTGTCTCAAAGCGGGTAAAAATATCAAGAATAAAAGCAAGTTACTCGAGTTCAATCCAAAACTTGATGACAACGGCATTTTACGAGTCGGTGGCAGGCTCAAACATGCCAATGTAGATCATGAAAACAAACACCCCGCTATCATTCCATGTAACACAAGATTAGCGAACCTACTAATAGATGAAGCGCACGAGTTGACGTTTCACGGAGGACCCCGCTTAATCACATCATTCTTGAGACGAGAGTATTGGCTAATTGGTGGCATCAGGACCACTAAGAAACGTCTTCGTTGTTGTGTCAAATGTAGAAGACAGAATCCAGATCAGCAACATCAATTAATGGGCGACTTGCCAGCAGGGAGTGATGGCTACGTGCGAGTCGTGACGCTGAAGACCAAAAACGGACTGATGCAGCGTCCGGTTGTAAAACTCGCTACCTTACCAGTTAACCCAGATCAAGATGATACAAGTAACGAGATACCAGCTGATCAAGAAAACCCCGATCCAAAATCAAGTGGATCACGTATCAAGAAGAAAAACTATAATTTCTTATCATTAGCCACAGCGTTTTTACTATTTTTTATGACAATTATATCATCAGTACAATGTTCATATAGAGTTACTCCGTTACAGAACAGTAGTCTTTATTTCGATAGTATCAAGAATATGCATTTGATTAGAGACGACTGGCGCCTAGTCGTCTACTACGACACCGTGCCATACCAAGAAGGTAACAAGACACTCGGTAAATACATACAGTATCTTAATTACCTTTGTCATAACATTCAAGAGCGGTCTCATTGTCACGAGATAATATTACAAGTGCAGCACGAGTTCACGGAACTGCAATATTACAATAACATTTTAATGCATCAGAAACTTGATATGCGCACGCGCCGCCGCCGCGGCCTCATAGACGGCGTCGGATCTATCGCAAACAGCTTATTTGGCGTTTTAGATTCTCGCTTTGCTGAGAAGTATGAGAAAGATATTAATCTCATCAGAGATAATCAGAAACATCTGGCGTCCTTATGGAAAAATCAAACTTCGGTTGTTGAAGCGGAATTCAATTTATTAAAGCGTACTGAAGGTGTTATGGACAAACACCATAAGATCATAAACAAGAAAATCAATCAATTGGAAATGGCAATACATCAAGCAAATGTTGCACTTCAAAATATTTCGCCGACTAATGAATTCCTTAGTACAGCTATGATGACTAACAATCTCTTATATAGTCTAAGGAACATTCAACAAACCTTATTGGACACAGTCACTAATATTTACAATGGCAAATTTAATTTTCATCTGTTGACACCAGACCAGTTGACCAAGGAGCTGAACATCATAGCAGGACAACTGCCAAAAGACTTATCACTACCAGTTGATAATCAGAATTTTGCTGACATATACAATTTATTACAAGTGCGTACTCGAATTACGTACAATTTTATTATTTTCGAGATCAGGATCCCTCTTATCAGTAGGGATACGTACGAAGTCGTGAAACCAATACCGATTCCGTACTTATCAGAAGACCACAATCAGATATTTATAGTACCAATTTCTGAGTATGTTGCTATAAATCTTAGAAAAGATGCATTCGTACCTCTCTCAGGCAAGGACTTTGACACCTGTATGGACAGAAATTCCAAAATTATGCTGTGTCACCTTAACAAACCTATTTACCATCTTAAAGAAGATCAAAGCCTTTGTGAAAAAATGCCCAATTCAAGAAGCTGCCAAATTATAAATAAACCATGTGCTAATAAATGGACAGAGTTGCAAAAAATAAATACATATTTTTATTATTGTTGCGATCGGTGTCAGTTGAAGTTACTATGCGAAGATCAAGTTACCGTAGTATCATTGACCGCCGCCGGCCTATTTACTGTCGATCAAGGTTGCATTATGAAATCAGATGATTTCTGGGTCTACTCACACAAACAAGAGAGTAGCAAATTAAGTATCAGCTCAAGAATAGAAGCACCAGAGATGTCGCCTATCAATCGTATCATTAATATATCCCTACCACTTCAGACTTCACCGAACGATGAAACTGATAACACGACCTTTAATAATCAGCTACAAGAGATCAAGGAGCAAATAGACATCATGAAACACAGCGATCCCTTAGCGGAAAGTGTTTCCTATCATGACGTTCACCATTACGCGGCAATATACGTGTTGTTCGTGTTGGTGGCGGGAGTCGTCGCCGCCCTGGCGTGGTGGCGCTACCGCCGGCCGCCAGCGGGCTCCGCGGGGACAGCGGCGCCGCAGCCGGCAGCTCGTAACGGTGTTAGTGATCAGTGTAGTGATATGGGCAATCAGTGTAGTGTAACCGAATTAAGTGAGTTTCCTAAACAAAGTGCGCGCGTGTTAAAGCAAAGTAAAAGCACTTCGCCTGTGCTTCGTTCAGTGTTTACCATTCCCGAATCAAGTGATTAGAGTTAAAACAATTGTGACCTTCACCTTGTTAACTCATCTGGGATAACAATCATTCATTGCATGGTAGTTGTAATAAAAATTGTTTATCACCTTGTAATTAGAATAAATCATGCTCTTCTTCATCTAATCCCACAGCCTCACTTTCTCGCCCGGGAATATGTACGAGCTCGCTACGTACAATTTACAAATTCATCAGTTTTATATTTGACCTCATTTTATTATATTTCATCAAATCAATTCAGTTCGCAATAAGCCATGTAAACAGCCGCGCGTACTCATTTATCATTAATTTAACCATTTTGATCAAGTTATTTATCTCCAAAATATAAGTCATTTTTATCATAATCAAGTTTTTCATTCAACAATCTCGGCGTCAAACCCGAACACATAGTAATACACATCATATATTTTTTTCAGTTTTATCATGCCCATATTTTAGAAGTTACGGGGTCCCCCCCGGGGGCACAATTTGGTAGTGGTAAATTGTTTGTCCCTCCCGGACAAATGAGAGAGATTTATGAGGCAAAAATACGTGATCCGTTCAACGAACGATCGTTTTCGTTTTCTGTAGTAGGGTTTTCCGTTTCCCAGCGTTTCCTAACATCAATTATTATTCACAGATCGCGCAATTTCCCCGCACATCCCGAAACGTAGAACAGGAAGCACGCGTTATTCCACACTGTATTGTTGGGAGTCCGGTGGGTCAACAGCTCGGAAACAATGTGAATAGCCGCTATTTCTCACTTGCGATAAACGATCTCTGTCCGCAGGCTCCGATTGTTCCTGATAGCGAGCATTTTTTTTGCAATTTTAAGAGCTTTTTTTCTTATAGTAGCTCGACATAATGGCTCCCCTAAGCCTGATGGAAAGCGAAAGAGCGCAAGTCACTGTGACAACGGGCAAGTATCTGGTCAGTTGCCACCGCCATGCCAGCCCAACACTATCCCCCAAGAGCTCCTGAAACCCTGCTCACCGGCAGAAACACGACCCGGTCATTTGGCTGCGGTATTCTATATGGTGGAGGTCCTTTCCCGGACGGCCGGCTTATTTCGAGCTAAGATTCGCTATGTCCTACCTCTCTAAAAAAGTGCGTTAGGATCGGACTTCCTTGTTCCTTCTTCTATTTAGTGAACTTGGCCTATGACATAGTGGTTAATTCCCTCACTTAGGACAAACATTTGGAGGATATATCTATAATCGCCAGAATTGCAGGGCGTAGCTCCTCGCTCCGGTGACGTTGCTACCGTTGTTATACCGCCATCAGACGGTTGCCAGAGCCTAGTTCGTTATTCAGCAGGAAGCACCACGGGCAGGTGAGGGTGGCTTGGAGCAAAAAGATGATGGGTCGCTCCCTTCCAAACTAATCTATAATCAGAGATGTTTTTGTGTCTAGAAACCAGAAGTGAATCGAGTACGGGTCATAAAATACATAATAGCCATTATTGAAACATGAACTAGTGATATATTCATTTCGGCACCATTTCAAATGGTGGAAATAAATTTTCAGTACACGTTCGCCATAGTTTAAGGGTTGAAATAGCCCCACTATTGTAGCTGGTTCAACCAACAACAAGAAAAGAGCAGAGACCATATCTCACTGCCGATAAACGAAACGGTTTTCACTTAAATGGATAGCCAGCGATAAAGTGTTGTTTTTTTAGTAGTCGAGAGAATTATCCTCGTCTGTGTACGGAACAGTGCGGTCACGAGAAAATAGGACAATTTGAAATAGGCAGTATGCATTTTTTATGATAGAGGGAGCAAACGGGCCTGAAAGTTACCTGATGGTAAGTGATCACTTCAGCTCATAGACACCGCAACACCGGGGGAGTCACAGGTGCGTTGCCGGCCCTTGAGATATCTCTTGGGGGGTTGGGGTTGGGCCGGCATGGCGGTGGCAACTGACAGGTAACTGACCAGTTACTTGCCCGTTGTCACAGCGACTTGGGCTTCTCTTTCGCTTTCCATCAGGCGTAGGGAAGCCATTATATCCAGCCACTATAAAAAAAAAATAAAAAAAAAATCTATAGGCTCGCTTTTTGAATCGCATTATCAATGGCATGTCTTTTTGTCATGGATTTATTATAATAATAAATCTATAGGTATCTTTTTTTTACTAATAAGAATCTGTCCAACAGAGACATCCGATTTTACTGATGACGTCATGTTATGTTCGCACCATACAACTTTATGTAAAAGTCTGTTTTGGTTAGAGAGACAGCTACGTTTTCTTTACTGACTAGATTTTAGAGGAACATATAAAATTTGTTTTAAATAAAATTGTAAGCCATTAAGATTAAATTATTACAGTTCGTAGTACATATATTTATGTCTCTCACTAGTACATATAATTATGTACTCTATATTAAATTAATAATCGAAAATATTTTTGATGCCCATTGGCAAATTCTTTCGCTTCTACAAATACCTAATATATTTTATTGTTTTCAGATGTCTGATTAGCTTCAATTATATTGGATGATGATTTAAAAAGAAACTAAGTACCTAACATAAAAGTTTCATTTATAAGAAAGTTGAGTATTCAGGCTAGAATGGAATTCAATTAAGCAATGCATTTCCTGTAAATGTTTTTCTAACGTTTCCAGTCAAAGTTAAGAAATAAAAGGTTTGTTTGCTATTCAGACGGGAACTGCAAGGGAAAGGATTTTAGATTACACTCTGTAGTGCCACGTTTGGGTAACCTACTTTTGATTACTTTTCTATAGATAGATAGATAGATATTCTTTATTGCACAAAACAAACATTTACAGACAAGGTATTAAAATAAACTAGTGGTACAATTTAGGCGGTCTTATCGCTATTAAGCGATCTCTTCCAGACAACCTTCAGGTAGAGGAAGTGTGCTATTCTGAAGAGAGGGGCAAGGTCGTGCAAACTGTTTAATTATATACCTAAATAAATATATATAAATATGTACCTACATATATACAAATAAATATATATAAATAAATACAAATGTATAGTATATATTAATATAAATAATTACTATAAATACACAAAATAATAAAGTACATGAATAAATAAAAACAGTAAATACCACAAAAAAAAAAAAAAAAGAACAGAAAGGGTAGTGGATGAGATGATGAATGTTTATTAAAGGGACAGTAGATAGGATTTAAGACGGGACTTGAAAGCAGGAAGTGATTGGGAATGTCTGATGGACAGAGGAAGGGAATTCCACAGACGGATGGATTGAACAGTAAAAGATTGAGAGTAGGCTTTGGACAGATGAGGAGGAAATGACAGAAGGAGTTCACGGCATGAGCGCACATCACGATCCCCGGTGGGCTGCAAAAATCTGAAACGTTCTTTCAAATAGGGAGGTGAAAGGAGATTGAAAAGTACAGAAAACAACAAAGAAAGAATATGGAGGTCGCGACGACGGCGGATGGGAAGCCATTTGAGCTGGGCACGGAATTCGGAGACGTGATCATACTTACGTAAACCAAAAATGATGCGAATACAGAAGTTTTGTAGACGTTCGAGTTTCTATCTGTGATGCATACAGTAGCGAAGACAAAACGACAACTAAGTAGAGATTGTTTAAACTAAAATAACGCGCCCCAGTACCTGCTTCATTATTTAGATGACGATGATGATGATATTGAGTCAAAGTCAAAGTCAAAGTCAAAGTCAAAATACCTTTATTCACATAAACTTAAAATAAGCACTTATGAATCGTCAAGTAAAAAATAATGTAAAAATATAAAAAGTAATGTAAGAATGTGAATAAAAGCAATTTAAAAGAAGCCACCGCCGTGTTCGGAAGGTAGATTTCTACCGAGAAGAAACGGCAAGAAACTCGGTAGTTACTCTTTTTAAATTGAAGCGAAGATATGTTAATTTAACAATTGTCTCGTATCAATAGTAACTTCGGCTTAGTTTGGGCCTAAATGGACCTGCGTGGCATGTCTTAGATTATTTAAAACTCCACACAGTTCCACAACAACGTAATTCAACCCGACAGATGCAACTATGTCTGTCCAATCATAGCCAGCATTATGTCTGACAGTAATAACCGTCTATTAACGACCTTTATTGCCGTGCTTCGTCCTATTATTTCGTATTGGCATTCATTGCTACAAGTCTGATGAGCTCCATTATTTAGCGCTGGTATTCACTGGTACAAGCTTTTATTTAAGATTCCATATAGTAGTGTATAGGCATAAATCCAAGTAGCGCTGGCTTGACGTCATCATATTAAGAGAGGTAGGCATAGCGAATCTTCGCTCGAATTGAGCCGCCCGTCCGAGAACTGACCTCCTCCACCCTATAGAATAACCGCGAGCGGGCCCAGGGAGCGGCCTATCAACTTTTCCCTCCAAGCCAACCTCATCTACCCGTGGTGCATGCATTCTGCCGAATAACAAGCGAGGCGCTGGCAACCGACTGGTGGCGGTATAACTATCAAAAAGAAAGGCGTAGCGAAATACCACAGGCCGATGACGTGCAGCGTCACCGGAGCGAGAAGCTACGCCCTGCGATCGCCAACCCGCCTGCCCAGCGTGGCGATTATGGGTATATCTCTAAACTCTGCCTGTATTTGCACGCTTTTGCGGGTAAATACTGCCGGTATAAAAGAGGAGGGTCATGTCCTTTCCATGTAGTTTATGTATGGTATAAGAATTAATAGAATGTACGTTTATTCATAAAAATCTCTATAAATCCCCACCTATACCAAATAGTTTATTACCCTATCACAACCGGTAGGTGGGACTGTGATATCTATGACTATCTATCCTAAAACATAGTACATGTATGTCTAATACTTATCATCATTATATCTATGTGTCTGGGCAAACACCGAGTATCTCCATAGCCCATGTATATGGTGTAACTATCTTTCATTATATATATTTAGAGCCAAATGCACCTACCTGCGCTAGGGCCTGCGCAGTCGAGCGCCGTAGGGAGGGATGAAGGAATCCTGGGGGGTTGAGTCGTGTCAGACCAACCGGCAACACGCCCCCTTTGGTCCGGATTTCAAACCGAAACGGTGGCCCTCACGGCTAACCACCGGGAGGGAAACGGTCATCGCGCCCCGTCAGAGGGTCGCAGGTGAGGTGGAGTTGGAGAAGCGAAGCGGCCATGCTGAGGGTGTAAGGGTACGGGGAACACCTGGTAGGCCCGAAATCCGGTCTACCAGCCCCGTATAGTCCTAGGTAGCAATACCTAGCACGGCTGAGCACCTGATGTCGCGCCAGGACGCCATCCAGCACCACCTATGCCCGTGTGTAATCCTAGTGTCCCCTTAAAAGGGCACTCCCAGTTGCGGGCTCCAAGGAGGGTGGGAAGCACACGGGTGAAACCCATACTATCCCAAATATGGATAATAAAGGATTTCTTAAAAATACTGAATATATAAAAAATGTTTCTCGAGAGAGGTCAGAAGGTAAAACTGATGGCCCCCGAGCTGATAATCCAGCCGTCTCGGCTACAACTAATACTGGAGCCAGTGGTTCAGCTGCGAGTTCTCTCGCTTCGGGTCCCAACTCCAGTTCAAACGTGTGGAAGAAGAGGGCAGCGGCAAGGGTGAAACCCAAGCCCCCTCCACCCACCAAACCTACTACCACAGGTACAAATACAGGTAAGTCTGTACATCTCGCGAAACCCACGGCAAAGACCGGGGTGTCCTTCGCCGGAGCCAAGACAGCAAGAGCGGGAGGCACCGCGGCCGGGACGAGGGCGGAAACGGCCGTTCTGGACATCACACATCCTACCGCGGCAGAGACAAACCCAGCAAGCCCGAAGGTACTACCCACCACACAAGACGGCCCGCGACTTACTGAGCGGACCCCCACAGCGGAATCCTGGACTCTGGTGGAAAGGCGCAGCCCCAAACATAAACCTAAACTCCACACTATAGCTGAGGAACAGGTATACCAAAGACGGAGTAGGAAGCGGTCAAACGCTCGAACCCGCCTGCGCCAGTTCGCACACCAGGCTCTCACAAGGGCTTCGGACCATGCTGTGGACGACCCCCAGCCCGGACCGAGCGGGCTGTGTGGCTTGTCGAGAAGGGCCCAGGCCCTCCCCGACGAGCACGCCGGACCGTCGGGGCGGGAGGGGGGCAAGTTCAGGGAGCGGGGGCCGAAGCCCAACAAACGATCTCTGGACGAGTCCCTTACCCCCAGAGGCGACCACAAAAAGCAGCGCACCGGTGTAGCCCCCAAAACGTACGCGGCGGCATCGCGGGCAGAAATCATCGCGGCAATCACCACCACAAACACCGGTCACCTAACACGGGAACAGGCTGAGGAGATAGAGACCACCCTGATGTCAAAGATCATGGCACACATCGCACACATCGTGTACGTACAGCTGAGCGAGCTCCCGCCTCCCGAAGAACGCCTGGGCTTTCAAGGCAAGCCTACCTTTATAAACGGGTCCCTCCAGGTAGGGTGCTCCAACACCCTAACCCTGGAGTGGCTTAAAACCACGGTAAGAGACATTACCCTTCCAACCGGAGACACTCTCAAGGTGTGCAAACCCACAGAGGTCGTGAGGAGGACCAGATGCGGCATCATGATCCCGGGGGGAGGCACTATCAAGGAGATAGGGGCGTGTCTCCGCTATTTCAACGAGTGGGCCTGCGTGGAACGATGGCTGGTCTACGCTACGTTCCCACAGAACAACGGCACCTTCTTGATCGTGGGTATTCCGGAAGAACTGATACCCCTGGTAGTCAAGAAAGAGCGTAAGCTGGGCTACATTATGGGCACCGTATATGTACGTTTCGAGGTGCGCAGGGGCAAGTTCTCCGAAACGCCGTTACCACCACCACCCACAGACCTGGACGACACCGGCACTGCCGGACAGCCACCCCTACCACAACAGCAGCAGGAAGCAACTGACTGCAATAATGACCCACCTAGCGACGTCCTCCTCGCCGACTCCGAGGCAGCACCCGACGACAGTCCACCGACGGCCGACGGGAATGAATCGGAGTGCTCCAGCGGGTGGGCGAAGGGGTTGGAGGAATTAAATCTCAGCGAAGGAGAAGAGACCGCAGATGGAACCCCATTTGCAGGCTAGCCAAGCCCTGCAAATCAACCTCCACCACAGCCTCACTGCTACGGCCCAACTCCGGAAGTGGCTGGAGGTAAACGACAGGGCCGTAGCATTTATCCAAGAACCCTGGCTATCAAGATCTGGCACCATACAGGGTCTGGCCAATCTCAACGGTAAGTTGATGGTTACTAACACAGCCTACCCCAGGGCAGCCATTTACATAACAAATAACATCCGTGCAAACATCCTAACCGATTTCTGTTCCAGAGATATAACAACCATTAGAACCAAAACAGGCGAAGCAGACCTAATACTCGCCTCGGTATACATGCCCGAGGGTGAGGACCCACCGCCCCACGATCTGACACGACTGATCCAATACTGTGAGAAGGAGGGGCTGGACATCATTGTGGCAGCAGACTCAAACTGCCACCACACCATCTGGGGCAGTAAGGACATAAACAATAGAGGTAAGACCCTTATTGACTACCTCGCCACCACCAACCTCGACATTGTAAACACAGGTAACAAACCCACCTTTGTAACCAAACGCTCCCAAACTATAATAGACCTAACTTTAGCTAACAACGGCGGCGCCGGAGTGATCAAAGACTGGCACGTATCAGATGAGGCTTCCTGTTCGGACCACAGATGGATCCGCTTCAGCATTGACCTGCCAACAATTGACAAACAACCCTTTAGGAACCCACGTAAAACTAACAAGGTGTTGTTTAACAAACTCTTACGCGCAAAACTCCGCGAACTGGAATCATCGGACAGACTAGACAGCACCGAGAGGCTGGAGGAGCACGTGAATAAGGTAACCACCTCAGCGGTGGAATGCTACGAAACCTCCTGCCCCCTTTTTTTTTTTTTTTTTGTTGCACCGGGGGAAAATGCATTTACGCATACCTGCTACTCGGGGACGCAGCAGGTTATGTGGGACTCACTCCGCCTCTAGATGTTAGCGAGACGGAGAATACCCACTAAAAAACCCCGGTCTACACCGTCAACGCGCCTTGGGTGATGATGACGTGGGATCTTGGTATGAACCATAACACCACGCCACCACCAGCGCAGTCCGCTTGCGCAGACTCGACTAGCCCCCCCACTTGGGGCAGCCTAGGGCTCAGGCAGAAGCCGTCGCCCTCCTCCAAGGACGGGATCCGTGCAAGGCAAGGGAGATGTAACCTCCTGCCCCCTAACCAACCCACAAACTAGCAATGCTAAGAAACAATCTTGGTGGGACCCGGAATTAGACAGAGTGAGGAAAAGGGTCCGACAAACACTTAACAGAGCCATGAACACCTGCAATGAAACAGACTGGAACCATTACTACGACACAAAGTCAAAATATAAGAAACTTATAAGACACAAACGCCACAATTGGTGGAAAACCTTCTGCGCAAACATAGATAGTGCCCAACAAGCCAACAGGGTCCGCAAAATCCTCAGCAAGGGACCGCTAACGGAGGCAGGTTCCCTCAGGAAACCGGATAATACCCTCTCCAAGACACCAGAAGAAACCCAAGAAATTCTTCTGACCACGCACTTCCCAGACTGTAATATCGTCACAGGAATGACCTGGACGGATTCAAATTACGCCTCGACCCCAGATAGTTGGAAGTTGGCGGGAAAAATCGTAACCCCGGAAAGGGTGGCATGGGCAATAAGCACCTTCCAACCCTTCAAAGCGGCAGGAAGCGACGGAATCTTCCCAGCACTATTACAATGGGGTGACAGCACGCTAAACCTCATTCTTTGCAACATCTTTCAAGCTAGTTTAGCCTATAGCTACATACCAAAACGATGGAGGGAAGTGAGAGTCGTCTTCATCCCCAAACCAGGGAAAGCAGACTACTCCGACCCCAAAGCATTCAGACCCATCAGCCTAACATCCTTCCTCTTAAAAACACTCGAAAGACTATGTGATAGATACCTTAGAGATGGGATACTGCAAAGACAACCACTACACAAACAACAACACGCATACAGTGCGGGAAAATCTACCGACTCCGCCCTGCACTCAGTTGTGAACAAAATAGAAAAGTCGATAGAAAACAAAGAGGTCTGTCTAGGCGCATTCATTGACATCGAGGGAGCCTTTGACAAGACCAATTTCGACAGCATCGACGCTGCGCTAACTAAGCATGGAGTGGACCAGAACCTAATAAACTGGATACACAACATGCTATCAAACAGGGTGGTTCAAATAGGCCGGAGTGATCAAAGACTGGCACGTATCAGATGAGGCTTCCTGTTCGGACCACAGATGGATCCGCTTCAGCATTGACCTGCCAACAATTGACAAACAACCCTTTAGGAACCCACGTAAAACTAACAAGGTGTTGTTTAACAAACTCTTACGCGCAAAACTCCGCGAACTGGAATCATCGGACAGACTAGACAGCACCGAGAGGCTGGAGGAGCACGTGAATAAGGTAACCACCTCAGCGGTGGAATGCTACGAAACCTCCTGCCCCCTTTTTTTTTTTTTTTTTGTTGCACCGGGGGAAAATGCATTTACGCATACCTGCTACTCGGGGACGCAGCAGGTTATGTGGGACTCACTCCGCCTCTAGATGTTAGCGAGACGGAGAATACCCACTAAAAAACCCCGGTCTACACCGTCAACGCGCCTTGGGTGATGATGACGTGGGATCTTGGTATGAACCATAACACCACGCCACCACCAGCGCAGTCCGCTTGCGCAGACTCGACTAGCCCCCCCACTTGGGGCAGCCTAGGGCTCAGGCAGAAGCCGTCGCCCTCCTCCAAGGACGGGATCCGTGCAAGGCAAGGGAGATGTAACCTCCTGCCCCCTAACCAACCCACAAACTAGCAATGCTAAGAAACAATCTTGGTGGGACCCGGAATTAGACAGAGTGAGGAAAAGGGTCCGACAAACACTTAACAGAGCCATGAACACCTGCAATGAAACAGACTGGAACCATTACTACGACACAAAGTCAAAATATAAGAAACTTATAAGACACAAACGCCACAATTGGTGGAAAACCTTCTGCGCAAACATAGATAGTGCCCAACAAGCCAACAGGGTCCGCAAAATCCTCAGCAAGGGACCGCTAACGGAGGCAGGTTCCCTCAGGAAACCGGATAATACCCTCTCCAAGACACCAGAAGAAACCCAAGAAATTCTTCTGACCACGCACTTCCCAGACTGTAATATCGTCACAGGAATGACCTGGACGGATTCAAATTACGCCTCGACCCCAGATAGTTGGAAGTTGGCGGGAAAAATCGTAACCCCGGAAAGGGTGGCATGGGCAATAAGCACCTTCCAACCCTTCAAAGCGGCAGGAAGCGACGGAATCTTCCCAGCACTATTACAATGGGGTGACAGCACGCTAAACCTCATTCTTTGCAACATCTTTCAAGCTAGTTTAGCCTATAGCTACATACCAAAACGATGGAGGGAAGTGAGAGTCGTCTTCATCCCCAAACCAGGGAAAGCAGACTACTCCGACCCCAAAGCATTCAGACCCATCAGCCTAACATCCTTCCTCTTAAAAACACTCGAAAGACTATGTGATAGATACCTTAGAGATGGGATACTGCAAAGACAACCACTACACAAACAACAACACGCATACAGTGCGGGAAAATCTACCGACTCCGCCCTGCACTCAGTTGTGAACAAAATAGAAAAGTCGATAGAAAACAAAGAGGTCTGTCTAGGCGCATTCATTGACATCGAGGGAGCCTTTGACAAGACCAATTTCGACAGCATCGACGCTGCGCTAACTAAGCATGGAGTGGACCAGAACCTAATAAACTGGATACACAACATGCTATCAAACAGGGTGGTTCAAATAGGACCGGACAAAAACAGAGGCGCCATAGTGACCAGAGGGTGCCCACAGGGAGGAGTCCTATCACCATTGCTATGGAACCTGGTTGCAAATGAACTGATAACCACCCTAAACCAGCGTAGCTATTTCACGGTAGGATACGCCGATGACCTGGCTATACTCATACAGAGCAAAACCGCAGGCACTGCGTGCGAACTAATGAGAAGTGCTCTCATCATAGTAGAGAGATGGTGCCGAAACTACAAACTGAACGTGAACCCGGCAAAGACAGAACTGGTTATGTTCACAAACAAAAGACAACTAGGAAACTATAACCTACCCAAACTCTTCAACACCACCCTAAAGCTGAGCGAGGAGGTGAAATACCTGGGCCAAATCCTGGACAAGAAGCTGACCTGGGCCAGACACCTCGAACACAAGTTGG
Source organism: Conogethes punctiferalis (assembly GCA_031163375.1). Lineage (NCBI taxonomy): Eukaryota > Metazoa > Arthropoda > Insecta > Lepidoptera > Crambidae > Conogethes > Conogethes punctiferalis. Next base: position 20,279,819 of record CM062082.1, on the reverse strand, counting down.
AGAAAGCCAGCATAACCTTCTGGCAATGCAGAAGAATGCTGGGTAAAAACTGGGGACTAACCCCAAAATTAACACTATGGTTATACACATCAGTAATAAGACCGATGATAACGTACGGATCTCTCGTGTGGTGGAAAAGGACAAACCTGGTCACCATACAACATAAGCTGCAGAGCTGGCAGAGAATGATTTGCATGGCGGTGACGGGCTGCATGAGAACCACCCCCACAGCAGCCCTAGAAGCAATCATAGATCTCATGCCATTACACCTATTCATCCAACAAGAAGCGGCTCAGACGGCCTACCGCCTCAAAGAACTAGGTCTTCTGAGTCCCCTCACCACGGAGCACACCAACATTATAAACACAATTGGAGCCGACATCCCCATGGCGGAGGCGCCAAACGATAACATGATGACTAAACATATCTTCAACAAAAGATACAAAATAGAACTACAGGACGATGGTAAAGAGGGTCTGAACATGAAAGACCTCCGAATCTTCACCGACGGTTCCAAGACCAACTCGGGCACGGGATGTGGAGTGTTTTCCTACGACTTCAACATAAACATCTCAAAGCCACTGGGCCAACACAACACCGTCTTTCAGGCCGAATGCCTTGGCATCTCAGCGGCCGCAGATGCGGTGATACAAAGGAAAGCGAGGGACCAACACATCCGCATCCTATCCGACAGCAAGTCCGTACTGCAAGCCTTACAGAGCCACACTTGTAACTCCAAACTTGTGCTAGAATGCCATAATATACTCATGGAACTAGGCAAACATAATAACATCACCCTGCAATGGATTAAGGGACATAGCAACTCGTGCGGAAACGACAAAGCAGACGAACTGGCTAGAAGAGGCTCTGACACCAAAATACAAGGTCCAGAACCCATTGTGCCGCTCCCCAAAAACTGGATAAAACAACAAATACGAGCTAGAACCAGGACCATCCAAGACCGAATATGGACTGAGGAAAAGGACTGTCGCCAAACTAAAATGGCCCTCCCGGCCATAAACAGGAAACTAACACAAAGGCTCCTCAAGCTGAGCAGAAGCAAACTAAGGCAGATCGTGGCAGTCATAACAGGCCACGGCCCCTACAACAAGCATCTCCAAAATCTAGGCATCACGGACAGTCCACTGTGCAGAGCATGCCTAGAAACCGAGGAAACAGCCGCCCACATTCTAATGGAATGCCCTGGTGTGGCATCGTACCGGTCACAACACCTCGGTCAGCCTGAAGCACTCCGAGACGTCTTCAGCAGGCTGAAGAGTCTGCTGGGCTTCCTGGATGAGCTGGGCTGGCAATAGGCAACATCTTCAAGGATAGCATGGGCAGCCCACCTCACGCAAAATAGGCGCTTTGTCGTCGAGTTGCGGAAAACGGCCCATTCAAACTAACTAACTAACTAACTATGGGTATATCCTCCAGATGTTTGACCAAAGTGATGAACAATAGGAGAGGCCTAGGTCGTACTGCAATAGGTAGGACTGTAATAGGCTGACGATGATGATGCTATCAATCATTTATCAGTTGCCACCTCAATGCCAGCCTTTAAAATGACTCTACCTAGACTCCGAATGATCCTGAAGCACGAAGTTACTACACGAGTGTTTGGTGAGTGTATGGTGGTCGCAAGCCAGGCAGGTAAACACTACTAACTGCTGCGGAGCTCATGTCAAGAAGTCCCTTTTTTTTAAAGAGGGAAATGCATTAGGCACCTTCATGCCGTCTCTGGGGGGAGGCGGCATGGTGTGTGGGACTCACACCTCCCAAAAGGGAGGGCATACCCACTAAAACCCCCTGTGTCGCCAGTGGGCAGCAAGTTGCAGGGACACGGGTAGCGCCGAAGCATACGGCCATATCCCTGCCTGCCCTGGCCAGCCGCAGATGATAAGCGGCCGGCACTCCTGGTCCGGGGAGGGCAAATACCCCTATAAGCGGCCGGCACTCCTGGTCCGGGGAGGGCAAATATCCCTAAGTCAAGAAGTCCCTTAGTCAACTCATCCGACACCCTCGGGGAGAGATAGAGCGGTGACTGGTGTTTTTCATCTGTGGTCTAAGAAATAATTGTGTTTTTTTCCATTACTTACTCCAAAAAAGATATGATATTGAAGCAGAGAAGTTATTGTTATTGTAGGGAACGTTTCACGGAAACGCCATTAATCTCTTGAGATAAGCCGACGTTTAGGCGTAAAGGATCCTTAGAGAATAATGGTGCTGCAATTAATATTTATTACTCGTCTAGGTAAGTGTAGCTATACCTTTTGTATACTGTAAGTATAGCTTATATCTTATAAGGGATGTAAGGGAGCGACCCATCATCTTTGCGTTCCAAGCCACACTCACTTGCCCGTGGTACAATAACAAACGAGGCTCTGCCAACCTATTGGTGGTGTTAAAACCATCACAGTTAAAGGCGTAGCTTAATAAATAAATAACCCAAAACATGCCACGCTGGGCCACTCATCGCCATCTAGCCCCAAACTAAACCGAAGCTTGTACTATGGATGCTAGACAACTGATAAACTTACATAGATACTTTTTTTGAAAATAAATACATATTATACATTGAAAACACCCAGAGCAATACAAACAGACATTTTCATGAACACAAACTGAGGCCGCTTATCTATATTGTAAATCGTAAAGGCTCCCACAATACGGATATTTTCCAGTGTGGGCACCACGGAACCTTCTCAAAAGACGAGGCGCACAACAAGGTAGACCTAAGTTATATTTACAGAAATAGTGTAAGCAATAGTACTGTAAAGCTTCTTGTTGGAAATAAAAAATTTTGTATTTTTTAAATGTTTGTACTGTGCGGGAATCGAACCCACGACCCTTGGCTCAGAAGGCAGAGGTCACTACCAAATGAGCCATCGAGCCTGTCAAAATACCACAGACGATAACGGTCAGCAGCGTCAGCGGAGCGAGAAGCTACGCCCTGGGATTGCCTAAAACATCTGGAGACTTTACCCATAATCGCCACGCTGGGCAGGCGGGTTGGCGATCGCTCCGGTGACGCTGCTGCCCGTCAACGCCCTGTGGTTTTTATCTACGGCTTCAATTGTGATGGCTATACTGCTACCAGTCCGAACCGCCATCAGTCGGTTGCCAGAGCCTCGTTTGTTATTCGGCACGATATGCCACGGGCAGGTGAGGGTGGTTTAGAGCAAATACCTAATGATGATGTGTTCCGATGTTATACGATGTCCTCTTTTACTAGTACGGTATTTTAAAATTTATTGCCACTGACATCTCCATAATAATAGGTACATTTTCAATTCACATTCGTACTTTCATTGTCTTTTATCTCTATTGAACACGTGGAATGAATGGAATGGAATGTGAATGATATCACGGAATGCAGTAATGTTTTATTGCCGACTTGAAAATGCAAAGTGATTTTATTGAAGTTTTAATATTTATTTTTCGACTGCACGGGCATCAGTTTTCGAAACGAATTTGTATAAAGTCGTTATCACTTACTGCGAATATTTTATTGTCTTGATATAAGTTGAATGAATTTATTTCGTTTGAAATGGTATTAAAATTATAGTCTTTGAAAATGTAATAGTAATTCGAATACTGTTTTATTTCTGTTATGACCATGTAGTTCAAGTATAAGTAACTACAAACCCGTTTTATTAATTAGTTGCTTTTTTTTTATAGTGGCTCGACATAATGGCTTCCCTACGCCTGATGGAAAGCGAAAGAGAAGCCCAAGTCGCTGTGACAACGGGCAAGTAACTGGTCAGTTACCTGTCAGTTGCCACCGCCATGCCGGCCCAACTCCAACCCCCCACGAGCTCCGGAAACCCTACTCACCGGCAGAAACACGACCCAAAGGTCATTTGACTGCGGTATTCTATAGGGTGGAGGTCCTTTCCCGGACGGGCGGCTCAATTCGAGCGAAGATTCGCTATGCCCTACCTCTCTTTGCCTTGTGACACAGAAAAGTAGCTTGTCCTTGCCTGATGAAAAGCGAAAGAGAAGCCCAAGTCGCTACGCCAACCGAAAAGAAACCAATAACTTGTCAGTTGCCACCGCCAAGACAGCCTGCATGATGACTTATTTAGTTTTGGACGAGTAACTTTAAACCACATTTAATTGGGGGAACACGGCTGGTAGCTAGTTCCTGGTTCCAAATCCAGTGCACAACCGGGATAAACCTGGTTGCGTAATTAAACAAATAGCCTAAACCAATACATACATACATATCGGCACGCCATTCTCCCAGAGAGGTAGGCAGAGACCACGTCCTTCCATTTGCTACGATCCTGGCACACAACTTTTGCTTTGTCCACATTCATCAATCTCTTCATACATGCTCGTCGGTTTAGGGTACTTAGTGTTTTACCTTTTTTTAGGACACTATTTGGTCATAGAATGTTCTCTTCCAACAAACATTTGTGTTCATGAACATATCTGTTTGTATTGGTCTGGGTGTTTTCTATGTATAATATGTATTTATTTACAAAAAAAAAATGTATCTAAGTAAGTTTATCAGTTGTCTAGTACCCATAGTACAAGCTTCGGCTTAGTTTGGGGCTAGGTGGCGCTGTGTGGCCCAGCGTGGCATGTCTTGGGTTATTTATTTATTTAAATCCATTCAAGCTCTCGCTATATTTTCTTATTTAATCTACTTTCATCCATCCTCTCTACATGACCCAACCATCTAAGCATATCTTTCTCAATCTAGTCACTACATCCTAAACCAATTTACTTAAATATTCCACGTTCCTTCCGCTGCTCGGAATAAATTCAACTACTTGTTAAGTTTGAGTTTAACAGCGCTTAACTTGATCCAAATGTGTAATGCAAGCGAGTTTACCTATAAATCTGTAATAACTTGTCGTAATTAGGATCAACAGCTAGGAAGTACACCCTTTCAAACAAAAGAAGATTTTCCATATTGGGTCACTATTCTCTGAAATATCTAGTAACATACATACACATACAATAGTATCTAAGTAAGTATACCAGTTGTCTAGTACCCATAGTACAAGATTCGGCTTTGGGGCTATATGGTCATGTGTGGCCCGACGTTGTTTGTCTTTTAATTTATTTATACATACCAAAAAAAAAAACAGTCGAGTTGAGAACCTCCTCCTTTTTCTGAACTCTTTAAAAAGTAAACTTTTTTCAACCCACTTGATTATCCTTTGGTAAAATATGGAACGGCAGTCTACAAGTTAAAAGTTGCTCAGCGAGCTATGGAAATGGCTGTGCTCGACGTCTCTTTGCGGGATAGGAAAGGAAATGAGGTGATCCGACAGAGATAGGTCAATAGCTCACCGGATTAGTAAGCTGAAGTGGCAGGGAGATGGCCATATCGACCGTAGAGCCGATAACTGTTGGGGTAAACGAGTTGTACATCGATAACGCTTCTCGGCAAATGTAGGACGCCATTAGGCCAGGTGGAGCTACGATTAGCGTAAGATGGTTGGCAAGTGCTGGGTGCGAGAAACCCCGAATCGATTAGAGCCTTGGAGAGAATTGGAGAAGCATATTCCCAGCAGTGGACTGAGAGACTGATAATGATGATATGGTAATATGGAAAGGATTTCTCCTTTAAAGATAGAGCTCTCCATGAGAAGAAAAGAAGCAACCATTAGCATTTGGTAATTTGTCCTGAATATGACGTTATTATACAAACTCTTACTTCTAATACGACATATTATTAACCTACATTGACATTCAGGAGCTACCTACGTAGCAACTATCTTGATATCGACTTTATGCCATTAACATGTAAAAAAGAGTCCTCGTAAAAATTTAGTGTTCCGTAGCGAAATGGCACAAAATGATGGCTTCGTTTTGGTAAAGTCCCCTGATTTGGTCCCCTTTTCTTACTGAAATATTTTTAGAAAGGTTTTCAGAATTATGTTACGAGTATACATGCGCATACAATTATCTAATAGTGGTTATAGCTTTCCGTACACGAAATCACTGCACTATAATACTTTGAATAAGGCTTGGTTTCATCTAGAAATTTTTAGTAATTACTAATGAGTAATAATAAAAATAATAAGTAGGCATCCTGCCGAATAACAACCGAGGCTCCACCAAATGGTGGCAGTATAGCCATTACAATAAAAAGCGTAGCTAAATACCACAGGCCGATGACAGGCAGAAGAGTCATCGGAGCGAGAAGTGCGATCTCCAAGCCTGCCCAGTCCAGAGGTTTGACCTAAGTTGCGAATAATTGGAGAGGCTATGTCCAGCAGTGGACTGCGTTATGCTGATGATGATGATTAAATATAAATAATGATAATATTTCTTTTTTAATGTGGCTCCACATAATGAGCTTCTCGCTCCGGGGATGTTGCTGCCCGTCATCGGCCTGTAGTATTTAGCTACGCCTACAATCGTGATGGTCACACCGACACCAGTCGGTTGCCAGAGGCTAGTTTATTATTCGGAAGGATGCATCCCGGGTAGGTGAGGGTAGCTTGGAGAGGAAAGATGATAGATCGCTCCCTTACATCCCTTACAATCACGCAGTCGCCACTCGAGAATTTCAGAAACCATCGATCATCGATTTTGCAAGCGATGTCGCCTAACATATATCGACTTAAATAATGTTATTTTGATTACTTCCTCATGTCTGGTTAATAAATCGTAAATATACGATTACCACAAAGATAGCATGCACAAGAATATACGAGCACGCACATTCCTTGCTTCACGAAGATATTAATAATGATAACCAATTTCCCTTGCATGATGGCGCCATATATCATCCTTTTAGAGAATGGTTATTACGACATGATCGTGTTTTGTGGTAGGGAGATTAGATGTTTGTGAATGTGGCTCATTTTTGTAGAAGGATTGTTCTTTTTTCTTAATCGGAGCCGGCAAAGCGCATGCTATGCTCCAGGTGGCTCCAGGTATTGAAATTAGATACATGTTTGTGAATGTGGCTCAGTTTTGTAGATAGATGGTTTTTTTTCTTTATCGGGGTCGGCAAAGCGCATGTATGTTCCTGGTATTGCAGACGTTCATGGACTGTGGTAAACTTTGACCATTAAGCAGGTAGCCATTTTGTCACCGCATTGGCATAAACAATCGGCTCTTAGGTAACCCTTTGATTGCTGTAAAACTATACACAATAGAAAATATATTGTTCGGGAGTCAATGGCTACTCCCGTGGCAGTTAACGTTAAGCTGACCTCCTCATGTTCTATGTCATCACCATTACACACTCTTAGATAAAAAATACGGGTGTTGTAAGTTTAACTTATTTGGGAGGGGTTATAGGTACGATTTAGCATTTTTTATGTTGTAGTTCTTTGCCATGTTTTGTTCGTTATACTTCTTAATTGAAGTCAATAAATAAATTTTGGAAAATTAACTAATTTTCTTTAATTATTTATCTAAATAAACTGGTAGTGTATAATACTCACTCGTTAACTGTGAACTCTTCAAAGAGATGAAATCTGTAACAAAATAAAAAAATCAATTAGCTTTAAGGTCATTATTATGTTTGAGTGAAAGGACAGGATAGGTGGCTGATTTGAAGGTGATCCTTGCGTTTTGAACTAAGGTTCGTGGGTTCTATTACCAGCCAAGACAAACACTCATGTGATAAAAATTTGTCTTTGTACTGTGTCGGAATTCCGATTTCAGCAGAATCCAAGGCCGACCTTGAGAAGCATTCTTCCATTATCAGTCTCCATAATCAGTAGGTCTGTACACAAATTCAAATCTAAATATATACAATTCAAAGGTGACTGACTGACTGACATAGTGATCTATCATCGCACAGCCCAAACCACTGGACGGAACGGGCTGAAATTTGGCATGCATTTAGTTGTTATGAGGTAGGCATCCGCTAAGAAAGGATCTTGATCAATTCTACCCCCAAGGGGATCAAATAGGGATGAAACTCTTTTCCACGCGGACGTAGTCGCGGGCACTGCTAGTTTTTTATAACAGGCTAAGTTATAAGTGATACAAAGCTACTAGGTAAAAATGTGAACCTAACTGAATAACGAATTATGTATACCTATTATAATTTTTATGGCCCATCCCCGGATTTAGTTCCGGGGCCATACCTTATTAAACGTTGTGGAAACCCGCTTGACCAACGAACCACAACAAGATAGTATTAAATGGTCCATAAACACTTCAAACAGATGTTAAACGGACAGTTAATGGCCATTAGGACCATAAAGCCATTTGTCCAAACACTCAAAGCGGAGATGTCAGTGAAATTAGTGCATTATTCGGCTAAACGGATTACCCTCAAACGAGATGCATGAGAGCGAAGCAATCCGCGTTAATGGATATGTATTAGCCGTTAGAACGCAAGTATGGCGGTCGAATCCAATTTAGGTGATACTAAGTGGTGACCGGTTAGTTTAAGCTAGTGAGCTCCTTTTATAGCAGAAGTTCTCAAACTTGGAATCCGAATGAAGGAGATCCGTATGGAATTGAGATGTAAGGGAGCCTATCATATTTTTGTTCCAAGCAACCATCACCTGCCCGTGGTGCATCCTGCCGAATAACAAACGAGTCTCTGGCAACCGACTGATGGCGGTTTAACCATCAGACGTAGCTGACCATAGGCCGATGATGGCCAGTAGCGTCACCGGAGCGAGGAGCTAAGCCCTGCAATCGCCAACCCGCCTACCCATCGTGGCGATTATGGGTATATCATCCAGACATTTGGGCTAAGTGGCGAACAACTGGAAAGGCCTTTGTCCAGCTCTGGACTGCTATAGGCTGATGATGATGATGAAGTGGTGAACGGTTAGTTTAACCGTGTGAGCTCCTTTTAGAGCAGAAGTTCTCAAACTTAGGATCCGAATTAAGGAGTACATATTTTCGCTCCAAGCAACTCTCATCTATGGTGCATCCTGTTGCATAAAAAACGAGTCTAACCATCAAGATGGAAGGTGTAGCTATAATACCACCGGCCGATAACAGCCAGGAGTGTCACCAGAGTGAGGAGCTACACCCTGACAACCCGCCTGCCCAGGGTGGTGATTATGGATCCTCCAGACTAGTCCAGACGTTTGCCCTAAGTGGCGAACAACTGGAGAGGCCTATGTCCAGCTCTGGACTGTAATAGACTGACGATGATAATGATTGGACTCAGGGAAAGAGTTAGATTAGAGCTTAGCTCTTTGCACTAAGAATAACAGAGCCAAAGCGCATTCTGCGAGTTTTTGGAACCAATCTTACCACCAAAAACGAAAACGATCGTTCGTTGAACGGGTCGGGTATTTTTGCCACATAAATCCCTCTCATTTGTCCCTCCCGTGTTCGAATGTATCAATTAAATTATTGAAAATCGACTTTGACGAATTTTCGTTCGTAAATTCGAACACGGGAGGGACAAATGAGAGGGATCTATGGGCGAAAATACGCGATCCGTTCAACGAACGATCGTTTTCGTTTTTGGTGCACTGTAAATCGATGTCTCCTAACCGAGTCCCTGCTTCCAATTGTAAAAAGGGGCAGAGTCATTCACAAACATTCGCGTTGTCCACTGAACTTTATAATCGCAATAAAGATACACATCGCAAATATCTAGGCCACTCAGGGTGCTATGGGTAACATGCCACAAGGGCGCGTTAATTTATAATGACGAACCACCATTAGCAATGCCTTCTGTACCTACAGTTCATATTTGCCGACTTTCCTGTACGCCAAAGGGTTAAAGTTCTTTTTAGGTGCCCTAGAATTAAAAATTAGGCTAACAAATGTGACACTTACATTTCTTTGTGCTTTTATAGGACCACGTCATAGTGGTCTCTACGTGTGATGAAAAGTGAGAGAGAATACAGTTCATCATTATCGTTACCCTATAAGACCAAATGACCTCCGGGTCGTGTTTCTGCCGGTGAGTAGGGTTTCCGGAGCTCGTTGGGGTTAGGGTTGGGCCGGCATGGCAGTGGTAACTGACAGGTAACTGACCAGTTACTTGCCAGTTGTCATAGCGACTTAGGCTCCTCTTTCGCTTTCCATCAGACGTGGGGAGGCCATTATGTTGAGCTACAAAAAAATGTACATTGCATATGTAACATACTGAACAAAGATGATTCCTTTATGGTTCCCCCGCACGTAGGAAAACCTCAAAATGTCACGGGCCACAAAGCAATTTGTCACCGCGACAAGTCACTTGACACTCGATGACGCTCGAACATGATTTATTTCGATGAGTCTGATCCTTATCGTTTCTAATAATATCAATGTATGACACTAAATCCCATAATGAAGATGATAAATTGAATCAACACTTGGGAAAATAGTAGAAATTTTTATCTGTTTAATTGATCGCGCATCACGCAAAAACTACAGCATGGAATTAAATGCGGTTTTCACCAATGTATTGCTAGATTTCTAACTAAACCTTTAGGTACCATTTTATGGAAGTCAGTTATTTTTGAAACCCGATATCCACGCGTGGGACGCCGCCGTCACAGCTAGTAATACTTATTAGTGTTGTTAACCGGACACAGAGTTTGTTTCCAGACATTTAATGGTAGACAAACTATTTCTCTACACACTTGTCAACTTAGCTCTGCCCCCGTTTCGCAGCCATCTCTTATTTATTGAACAAGCAACATGTGCGAGGCTCACTGACAACTCAAGTGACTTCAGTTTTTTAGTTTGAAACAATGTCTCAAGTTGTAGGTACTTTATAAGTACAGCTAAGTTTTTTTATAGCAGCTCGAGATAATGACTTCCTTACGTCTGATGGAAAGCGAAAGAGAAACCCAAGTCGCTGTGGCAAGTAATCGAGCGGGCAAGTCACTGGTCACCTGTCCTCGGTTACCCGTCAGTTGCCACCGCCATGCCAGCCCAACCCTAACCCCCACGAGCTCCGGGTCGTCCCGGAAGTCATTTAGCTGCGGTATTCTATGAGGTGGAGGTCCTTCCCCGGACGGGCGGCTCAATTCGAGCGAAGATTCGCTATGCCCTACCTTTCTTAGTATACGATATTCGAATACGTATACTAGATCTTTCGCTTTTGACCATAAACCCTTTGGAGATATTTTTGCATTATTTAACGATGGAATTATTTTTTTCCAAAACTTCAACTACATAACATTAAATATCCCAGTATTCTCAATACAATAACACCAAGTTTTCACATGTAAACCCATTAACAACACACTTTTCAACAATACAATAAAAGTTTTTCCCCGTAAACAATGTGCAACATGGAATACAGTCATTAGTTCACGATGTACATAATAGGCTTTTGTGCTTCCGTTATTTCTGTTTGTCACATTTGATCGTGATTATCGTTAAGTACTGACTAAAGTACAGTCAGTCAGAAAAGATTAATCGTTTGGATATCCGACAAATGCTTAAGAATAAGTAGTGTCAAAAAAATCTGATAGGCGATTATTTTGTACAAGCTGCAGCCCGCGACTTTACACGCCTAATGATATTATTTTAAAATTAATTATAGCCTATGTGCTAATCTGATGTATGAGCTACATTGCTGTAATGTTTCAGCAAAATCGTTTCAAAAGTTTTCGCGTGAAAGAGGATAAAATCTATCAACAAACTTTCGCATTTATAATATTAAAATTATAATATTAAATTTAATAGTACATTTATCATAATTTGTCGCTTATTATGTCTGGACGGATTAGTAAGCTAAAGTGGCAGTAGGCTAGCTATATAAGAGCCGCAGAACTGATAAACGTCAGGCTAAACGAGTTTTGGAGTGATAAGGTACCGCGTCTCGGCAAACCTAGTATAGGACGCCCTCAGGTTAGGTAGAATGACGAATTTGCGCAAGATGGCTGGCAAATGCTGGATGTGAGAGGCCCAAGATCGATCAAAATGGCGAACAATTGGAGAGGCCTATCTAGCCTAGCGGAAGGGTGATGATCAGAGGTCGGAGTAGGTAGATGATTTAAAGTCGATGACGTCAAACGTAGAGGATAATATGGATATGCCTCCAAAATACCGGAACTTCATTTTATTGTGATTGAGAAGGGAAAACGTGAGCATTTGCAAGAAGAGATCTAGTAAGTTACACCTACTAAACAGTAGTGGATGAATGTGGGCTGAAAATGATGATGACGATGTTGAAATAGGTCGAGTCTGGTGCCAAGGCTTGGATTTTGTTTAGTCTTTGTGTGTTGTCTCTTTTATGTTTGTTATTTGTTTGAATTTTAAACTAATAAAGATTAAGTTAAACTTTGTTACTAACCAACGGTGCTTAATATATGAACATATTATTTGGTCATTTCCCATATTTGAGTCGAGAATCAAATACTCAATTATCAAGCCTCCCGTTGTACTTAGCACCCAGTAGGCACTGACTGGTTATTATTATTAAATAGATCAGAAAAAACTCACGTAACTTTGACAGACCGCTTATTAAGCATCCCACTGTATTTATCCCTATAAATGATCGAACGCAAGGTCCCAACCATTCGGCAAATCCTCAGGGATAGGTAGTACGATGTTTATTTTATGGGAGCTCAAATGGCCCTACGCGAACGGTCACGCGATGCGAAAAATACCTTAATATATTATCCCTTCTGCTCTTAGCAAAGTTAGGCGGCGGATATGAATTAATTTTATCACTGAATCTGATAAAAGTTGAATGCTATGTCCATAAGTTTGGTTTAACCAAAAGAAAACTTTGTTAAGTCATTAATTAAAGTTGTGTTCGTGGGTTTAAAGCACCAAATATTTTAGCACAAGTTTTATTTATAGTCAGTCTATTTTTTTTATAGGATTTGGAATGGGAACACCGCATCTCATCCTCCCTATTGCTCCCCAGAGCAGGGGATAGGATAGGGGTATTTGCCCACACTACCAAGAGTGCCAGCCGCTTGTCATCTGCTGACCAGGGCAGGTAGGGATGTGGCTGTATGCTTCGGCGCGACCTGTGTCCCTGCAACTTACTGCCCACTGGCGACACAGGGAGGTTTAGTGGGTATGCCCTCCCTTTTTGGGAGGAGTGAGTCCCAGACATGCCGACTCCTCCCGGAGGCGACATGAAGGTGTCTAATGCATTTCCATCTAGGAAAAGAAAGGTGAATCACGGCACGTCTCGTCTCCGCTCCGCTCCGCTACAAATAAGTGGAACCACACCCTTAGACCCATCTATCTATATCTATACTTATAATAAATCTGTAGAGAGGTCAATTCTGTACATTAAATATATTTTCAAAATAACTATCAGGGGATGATTAGTGATCGATACTGATGCCAAAAATGCAATCAGTAAAATTTTTGTCTGTCTGTCTGTCTGTCTGTCTGTCTGTATGTTCGTTATAGAAACAAAAACTACTCAACGGATTTTAACGAAACTTGGTACAATTATTTTTCATACTCCTGGGCAGGTTATAGGGTACTTTTCATCACGCTACTATTAATAGGAGCAGAGCAGTGAAGGGAAATGTTAAGAAAACGGGAGAATTTTTTTGAACGCGCATCTCTCAAAAACTACTGCATGGAATTGAATACGATTTTCACTAATGTATTACTAGAGGTCTAACTTAAAACTTAGGTATAGGTATAAGTATTTTATGGAAGTCCGTTATTTTTGAAACCCGATATCCAAGCGTGCGACGCCGCTGGCACAGCTAGTATTACATAAATATTTTTTTACGTACAAATTTTTATGTTCTGTTTTATGAAGGATTTCAAATTTTGCTATGTTGGTGAATTGTCTATTGTTTTGCTCTTTTATGGGTGTTGCTAGAAATCTTTTTACTTTTTAGTAAAGGAACGAACATTTACGAGTGTTTTTATATGAATAAGGTAGGATATTTGATTTATTAAAAGTTTTTGATATTTTATTTTTTATAGGATAAGAGATACTAATATATCATTAATTGAATACTGACAGCTTACTTGCTTTAGTAATAAAGCGCCGCAAGGACCAAGAGGTCGTGGGTTCTGATCCCGGACGGGCTAAAGAAATCCACCGAATTATGGGATTGAAAGAACAGAGAGTGCACTAATGTGAACGAACACTTTTGTACAATAAAAAAAAAACTAGCCAAAATATTACTATCACACAACAGGACCCAAAGTATGGTTTTTCTTTACCTATATCAGTAACAGATGACTAGGGCGTATCCCATAACACCCAGACTCAGGAAATTAAAAAAGAGATTATAATTAAATAGAATGTAATTGATTTCCTAAATCACCCGACCGGAATCGAACCAGGAACCTTTGGATTGTCCGCGTTTTATGCTTAACTTTAACCATTACGCCATCGAGTCAGGCAAAAGTTGCAAGACTGTTACGTAAGTGAAAACTGAAATGGACCGCCTATTTAAAATTGTGTCATTTTAATTTAGCGACCAATCTTTTAATTCGGAAAATACGCACTATAGTTCTAATGTAAATTATATTGGTTTTATTTAAAAGAAGACACAACAAAGATATTATGTGTTGTAATTCATAAATACCTAATTCACTTTAAAATTTACGATTATACACAACGGACGAAATTCCTTATAGGTATTAAAATTCAACATCTTCGAACAAAGACCGGACGATTAAGCTTCCCCCAACTGTAACACTCGCAAACTTATACTACAAACCGACAGTAGGCACTCGTAACTTCCCGACCCACTAGTTGTGATATATAATTAAACTGGAACCGCATACGGGTCGAACCGAACTAACTTACGGAACAACTTTACGACCCCGAAAACCGAAGCACACGTTCGATAAAACTTTCCAGCCTTCCCTATAGAGATAAGCCGAACACTTAGCTAATACGAGCCACATGCAGGAATAAAAGTCACTCGGAATAACGTAAAAGTTACGAAAGCTAATTTGAATTTTCTTATTCACACTTTTCCATTCACAGTTATTGTCTTTCAAAAGAATAACGCTTTAAAAAGAAAGTTCTCGGCACTCTGAATATAAATGTGGAACGGATGTTAACTTATTATAAAAACATTAAGTTGCCTGGGAACAATGAGGAAGATTAAATTCCAAACTCGAAATTCAAAATTGGGACGAAATTGCCGTTTCATTTACACTGTCAAACTTTTTTCATTATTGAGATACGAATTTATGAAATGAGTTTCTATTTTGCACGAATAAAATAAACTGGTTTGAATTTTGTTCTAATTTTAAATTGATATGAAAAGATTTTCGTAAACTTTGTGCAGAACAAAAGTTTATTACTTTGCGTTCCATTTTCGAACTTTTATTTTTTAATTGGCAGGTGATTTTATTTAAAATTCCATTTTTGAATTTCAATCTTTTTGGAACAATTCAATTGGTTTTAAAATAAATAACGTTCCATTTTTGAACTAGTCTAGATGTAAGAATTGTTCAAGTACCTGTGTTCGCGGGCGTCGCCGTCGGTGGTGCGATGTGAAATGCCGCGCGGCAGCCCGTGGCCCGTACTGCATCTACGAAGACCTCTGGGCGCGATTGATCGGTTGGATTCCTGGCCAGTGCCGCTGTTCTACCGATACCATACCGATAGACATTCTACCGGTAGCGCGGACAGTTTTTATTGGGCTATTTTCGGATGATGAAAAGTTGATGTTGAAATTTAAGAAATAGTTGAACTTAGGTATTTTGTCCTCAGTCCCTCCCTTAGTCGTCAGTGCGTAAAAGTAAGAATATCGGGGTCTATTATTTCTATTTAGATATAATTCATTAATAAGTATAATTAGATTCCTGTTGTTACGGAATCATGGATAATGATTTATGAGAATAGAAACTTTATTTACCTGAAGGTTGGCTGGAAGAGATCTCTTTTAACGATAAGACCACCTAAATTGTACTATATTAAATTTTTATTGTACTTTTATCTGACGTTGAGTTTTTTGCAATAAAAAATATCTATCTATTTCTCACTCATAGAGATAAAATTATCACTACTCTACTACGTTTGATACTCTGTCAAGCGAAATGTATTGAATGAAATTGAATAAATCTTTACAGATATAGTTCTTTTTTTTTCTAAATGACTACGATGATGGCCAGGCCGGCCTTGTCATCATCATCGGACTGTTGGGAGCGGAAGGCTCTCACCCCTAGGTATATATTATATTATGAGAACACATAAACAATTTATAAAGATATAGTAGGTATGCAGTATCTTGTCTTTCTCTTTTCCAATAGTTTGAAGATGTTGATGTTCTAATATGCAGACGACGTCTGGGGTACCTTAATTTTAGGTACTAACTGTAGTAATAAAAACCTAATTACGTCTTACCCAATTATTATGCATAGCGGCAGATTACACGCTCGTTACGCGACCGTCCGACGATCGATTCCCGGGCGGGGCAAATTAGCCCGTTTGTAAATTAGTTCCGAGGAATTCAAGATTGTAAAGAAGAGGGACAAGCTTTAATGATTGTTCCTTTGGCTCTTTCGTAGTAGACTTTATTGACATTCATAAGGACATAGGTTCAAAACCAATGCTTTACTAATATTAGTTTTATATATGTATTTTGGGATATGGAATGTATGAGAGAGTAAGAGAGCGACCTATCATCTTTTCGCTCCAAGCCATCCTCACCTGCCCGTAGTGCATCCTGCCGAACAACAAACGAGGCTCTGGCAAACCGACTGGTGGCGGTAAAACCATCACGATAGAAGGCGTAGCTAAATACCACAGACCGATGACGGGCAACAGCGTCACCTGAGCGACAAGCTACGTCCTGCGATCTCCAACCCGCCTGCCCAGCGTGGCGATTATGGGTATATCCTCCAGAAATTTACCCTAGGTGGCGAACAACTGGAGAGGCCTATGTCCAGTAGTGGACATTTGTGTTTTTTCTGTGTCTGGGTGTTTAATTCTGTATTTAAGTATATGTTTTATGACAACTCCATTGTTCTGATACTCATAACACAAGTGCATAAGATACTTACTTTTCGATTGGGGCAATGTTTGTGATGTTGTCTATTTAAAAAAATCAAACCCTTTTAGACAATTCACAATCTTGTTATAGCTAGTACCTATGACTTTATGAGGAAATAATATTGTTATTATATTTTACGGGAAAACTAATAAAACCCACTGACTTATTCATATCTCGACGTCTTTTGTACAAGTCACAAGTTTCTTGCATCTGCAATCTTAGTATTCCTCAAGAACCCTCGGGAACACTGCAATATACGGCTATGAGGCGTGCCTTTTATTTTTATCCTCAGCTCAATAGCTGTCTTTACTACGTAAGCTAGATTTCTCAGCATTTTTTTCGCTGTTAACTTGTATTGACACACTTTATTGGACACTTAAGGGTTAGTAAGGATGGGAAAGGGTTAAGTCTTTTTAAAATCGGTACTACCGGTTAGCTATCCCGTTATCAATCTCCGCGATCCGCTCATGGGGGCGTAAAGTGTGTGGTGGTTGCAGCCATACCGTTGCACGAGGTCCGCCCGGGGAGAGTGCCGGAGATAGAGGTATTTGCCCTCCCTGGACCAGGAGTGCCGGCCGCTTGTCATCTGCGGCTGGCCAGGGCATGCAGAGATGCGGCCGTATGCTTCGGCGTTGCCCGTGTCCCTGGAACTTGCTGCCCACTGGCGACACAGGGGGGTTTAGTGGGTATACCCTTCCATTTCGGGAGGTGTGAGTCCCACACACCATGTCACCTCCCCTCGGAGGGGGCTAAACGGTGCCTAATGCATTACCCACTAAAAAAAAGGACCACCCCATCTCATCCCGTAGGTGTTGTAGAAGAGAGGGAACCGGCATTTGCCTGAGTACAAATAAAGCCTATTGCGGTCACCAACCCGCCTGCCAAGCGTGGTGACTAAGGAATCCCCCAAATAACAATAGGCCTGTTGCCGTAAAAAATGTAATTAGTCCGTCTTTTAGATTGTTCAAAAATAAAAGACACGTATTTTTTCATGTGTAAATTAGACCAAAAATGACAAAGATACAGCCCGTTAAAATTACGCGTGACGTCAAAGAGTGGGAGTATTTTCGCCACAGAGCGACGTCAAAGACCCCCACTCCTAAATTTTGATGCCTTGTATCTTTATTATTTTTTTGTTTAAATAAAAAAAAGAAAAATACGTGTTCAATATTTTTATAATCTAAAATACGGACTAAATATAATGCAATTATTTTGACCCTGGCACATTTCTATTGTCCCAATTGTTGAAGGCTTTTGGACCTAGTCCAGCACTGGATGTTTGCAAGCTAATGATGATGAATACCGGTATTTGGTAAATGATTAGTTGTACACTGATTGGTGGCTCATTTTACAGATACATATTATGTATATTTAAAAAAAAAGGTAAACTGGTGAGTTTCTTGGGGCACTTCTTCTCATCAGGCCTCATCCTTATCTCTAGCGATTGTAACATGAACGCCGTAGCCAACAGTGAAAGTCCGACAATTAACGTCACTCAGCGCAACTTACATACTAAAAGGAAAAGAGGAGAATTCATAGAAAAAAGCGATTTCGATGACTTTAAGCTCCTGATGACTAATATGTTCGAGGACTTAAAAGGCTCCATACAAGAAATCAAGGCCCAAAATGCTAAGCTTCAAGAGTCTGTGGACTTCCACGCTGCAAAATACGAGGAAATGGTGGAAAAGATGCACAGGGTAGAAAAGGACAGGGCGGAGGACAAGGCTCACATTAATCAATTAGAAGACAGATTGGATCAGCTGGAGAGACGGAGTCGTGCTTCAGGGGTAGAAATAAGAAATATCCCTAAGATAAACGACGAAACCAAGCAAGGCTTAACTAAAGTGGTGAAAGAGATTGGAAAAACTATCAACATGGATATCTCTGAATCTGATGTGAGAGATATATTTCGCATAAATGCAAAGAGTAACAAGCCCATACTGGTCGACTTCACGTCTGTTCTGGTAAAGGAAAATTTCCTCTCCGCTCTAAAGAACTTCAACAAAGCTGGCAGGGAGAAACTGAACACGGGATGTCTGGGAATAATCGGTCCAACAGTTCCGATCTATATATCCGAGAATCTCACAACGAAAATGAGGCGTCTCTTTTCGGTTGCTAGAGAATTCAGTGTACACCACGGGTACAAATATTGTTGGACGTCGTATGGCAAGGTGTTCCTTCGAAAAGAAGATGGGGCTGCTCTCATCCGCGTCGAGTCCGATGCGGATTTTGATAAGTTAAGAACTAAGTTGTGACTAAATTACTTATCATATTTACTCTACCATTTCTTAATCATGTTATCATTTTCGCATGCAAATGTTTTGGTTGAAAAATGTTATACCTGTTTTTATTATTCCAGTTTTTTTTAGTTTTTATGTATCTTTTTACAGGTTTTGTTATTATAGATTTTCTTTAAAAGGTTATAACGTGCCTATGAATTTTAATAACTTTCACATCTATTATATGATTGTATACTATTGTTCTTTGATTTACAGAGATGGACATGGTCACCAAACATACAAGCACTACTCACACACACAGACAGCAGTAAACAAAGCAACAGATTTTAATTATAAACTCACCCCAGCAAAAATCACAAACACTCACACAATCACTTCTCGCACTACACATGACACACTCTTCACAACACTAATAGAGATTGCAGGCTGCGGGCCCAGGATTCGGTTCTTTTGCTTCTTTAATGTACTACCCTTTCTTCTCTTAATATATCACGCATTGACGCGTGACAACATACTTCACCATACATTTGCTTAGTACATCGTACATTAATGCAAAATATAGAAGCAGTGAACCGGGACCTGGATTCCCTGTCAATAGCAAAGGTAATTGGCTGTGATATAGATGAAGTGAATTTATACATCCCACACACGAACCGCACACTAAATATTATATCCCAAAATATACGCAGTATAAATTGTAACTTTTCTAATTTTGTTACGCTGCTGGAGAGGTCTGGAATTGCCTGGGATCTGATTATCTTATCAGAATGCTGGCTTAAGTCGGCCAACCACATACCGGAACTAGACAAATTCTCACACGTATCTACCACTGTAAACAGAACACAAAATGAAGGGGTAGTAATCTATTACAATACGCAATTAAAGGTAGTAGTCGAGGAACCTCCCATAGATGATGCAAATTGTCTCCTCCTAAAAATAAATAATGACCTATGTGTTCTGGGTATTTATCGATCACCCAGCTGTCACGACACTACCAAATTCATCCATTCTATGGACTCCGTATTGTCAAAACTGAGTAAATTCAGCAACATAATTCTATGTGGTGACATCAATATTGACATCAATCCAAATGGTACTGACAGTAGAGACCACGACTATTTGAATATGCTGGCTGGCCATGGCATGTTACCAGGCTATTCTAATCCCACTCGTGGTAGCACATGCCTAGATCATATAATTATTAAGACGAAGCTAGAGGCTACCTGTTTTTTATTTCATACATCTATTACTGACCACGACTGTACAGCATTAAGTTTGTCCCTGAAATCTAAATTGACCACTAGAAACTTTACCACACAGCGAATTGATTACGAGCTCCTGGATAGTACTCTTGCCAACATGGACTTCAAACTTATTCTTGATTGTATGGATACCAACCTTGCCACCAACGCGCTTATAACCCAACTAACTATGGCAATTAGAGATAGTACCAAACAATCAAAAACCCCTAAAAGGAAGAGTATATCAAAACCCTGGATAACTGTTGGTTTACTGCGCTGTATGAGGCATAGAGATAGACTCCTTAAAAAGACAAAACAAGATCCAAATAACGATATCCTCCTAGTGACTTACAAACGCTACCGGAACTTTTGTAATTCCATTCTGAAAAAAACTAAAAGAAGTTACGAGAAGGACGAAATCAATAAAGCGAAAAATAACAAAAAGCAACTCTGGAACGTTATTAAAGAGATATGCGGCTCTAAACGACCTCCGGATCACTCAGCAACCCTGGTCTCCTCTCGTGTTCCCCTTGACAGTGTGAATGAGGTCAACAGTTTTTTTGCAAGTGTTGGTGATAGACTCGCTAAGGAAATAGCTCCTTGTGATCTGACCGGGTGCCCGTGCAATGCGCAACCGACCTCGGCTCCGTCTGGTTCCTTCGTAATGACTCCAACTGACGAGTATGAAGTGATACAGATGATCCGCGGACTTCGGGAGAGATGTGCCACAGGAGCAGACCTCATATCTACCAAAATAGTAAAGAGATACGGGCATCTATTGGCTGGTCCACTGACACACATTTGCAATTTGGCGATAGCTAGCGGTGTCTTCCCCCAAGCTTTCAAGTTGGGTCTAATTAAACCAATCCACAAGAATGGTGATAAGCAAGTCGTGGATAATTACAGACCCATTTCTGTTCTACCCACCTTATCCAAAATCCTAGAACGCATTATGAACAAAAGGCTAGTCAACTACTTGGAAACTAACGATCTTCTGTCAACATCCCAGTACGGTTTCCGTAAGGGCAAATCCACCAACGATGCAGTACACGATCTTGTCCAATCCATAGTTACTGCTCTGGATAATAAGAGCAAATGCCTTGTGCTCCTCCTTGACTTAACCAAGGCATTCGACACAGTCTCAATCCCCCGTCTCATAAAGAAACTGGAATGGCTTGGCATAAGAGGTGTTCCACTTGGGTTATTCTCTGACTATCTCACTAATAGGACTCAGAAGGTCAAAATTGACCACTGGGTAAGTGAGGAGGCTGAGATTACCCACGGCGTTCCTCAAGGAAGTATCATCGGCCCTACCCTATTTTTGATCTACATTAACGATCTATGTAACATGGAGCTCAATCAGGGTAAGATTTTTACTTTCGCCGATGATACTGCTCTCTTCTTCCGGGGGGAGACTTGGGACAGCATCTTTGATCTTGCTCAGTCAGGATTTGACAGAGTCGGGGAGTGGCTGAGGTGTAATAGGCTAACACTAAACGTCCCCAAAACTAAATATATTACCTTTGCGCTAAAATCAAATGTGACCCCGCCTCCAACCTACAACATAATGGCTCACCGATGCAATCGACTGGCAGAGGGCCCCCTCTGCTCTTGTCCCATATTGGAGAGAGCACTCTGTGTCAAATATCTTGGAGTACTACTCGACCAATATCTCACATTTAAGCCTCACATTGACCTGATAGCAGTTCGACTACGCAAACTAACATATATCTTTAGAAATCTCAGGCATATCGCTGACCGCTCTGTCCTTAAAACAGTGTATTACGCTATGGCCCACTCCCTTCTGGAATATTGCATCTCTGTTTGGGGTGGTGTAGCCAAATCGCATACCATCACGGTAGAGAGAGCTCAGCGTGCTCTCCTCAAATCAGCCGCCGGACTACCATATCGCTATCCATCTGTTGACCTATACAAGGACTGGAATCTACTGACAGTTCGTCAAACATTCATCTTACGAACAATAATTAAGATGCACTCCCAGCTCCCTTATGCCCCGGATCTAATGAGGGGTAAGCGAAGAAAAAACAGAATCTGCGTCACACCACTGGTAAATACTGGAAGGGCCCAAAACTTCTTTTCCTATCTGGGTCCCTACATTTATAACAAAATTAACGAAAAACTTCACATTTACCCTCTCACAAAAGCAGGGTGCAAAAACGTAGTCTCGAAGTTCCTGAAAACATTGAATTATGAAACAACGGAAAAATTTATTCGTGCCTTGAAATAGTTTATATTCGCGGACAAAACCAGCGCTCAATCCCCCAAGCAAATCTCTCATACAATCACTTACACTCATTACACACTTACTCACATAACACTGACCTACCCAAACACACGCACCACTAAAGGATCTCTGTAGATATTTAATTTTATTTTTATGCCGTATATTTTTGTTCTTTCTCAGTGTTCTCTGTATGATAGCAGTAGCTTAGAAGTGCATGTATGTGGTCTAGTACTTATACCAAGCAACACCACCACGATTACACATTGTATAGCGCGGTCTGAGGGTGTGGCCTGGTGACCTGTAGCACAGGTTTCGCTTTGAAGCCTATTTCAGGCACCAGCCCTCACTAATTGGGCAACAATAATGTAATGTACGTAATTGTATTTATCTCTAAGCTTACCTAAATTGTGAGGGAAAATAAATATATTTGAATTTGAATTTGAATTTGAATCCTTATCACGTCGAAGTAGGAAAAAAATGTATGACGTGCAAAAGTATTACTCGTGACTTATTTTCAAAAACAAATTATTTTATTATAGTAGGTGCCTTGTGGCTTAACTTATGTAACGTCGCAGGTTCGATCCCCACCCAACATAAACATTTATAGTTGTTCTGAGTAACAAGCTGTTCATATTTCGGTATGAACAAACCCTTTTCGTAGCAAACATCACTATCTATCTTTATTTGAGTTGGCATATGTTTGTCCTTGTTTCACTGAGATTTACCTAGGAAATTGATTCTTTCGGAATCGAGAGTTCGGCACGCGCTTGATATTACTACCGATATTCAACTATACTTCATCTTTAACTACGATACATAATAGGAACTACCTAGCGACCAGATCCGTTTAGTGGTAGTAAACGATGCCTCTGCCACAGTGATCGCGGGTTCAATTCCCGCACTGTACAAACATTCAACAATCAACATCTTTTTGTATTGGTCTGGGTGTTTGATATGTTGGGGAACCCCCCACAGTGTTTGCGTCCTCGTCGCGTTCCCCGGGCAACGTCGCGTCCTGACCACCGTAACGGAGTGGCAGGCCGGCGGCTAAAGTTCACTGTGCTGAGCGTAACTGTGATTTGTGTGTGCTGCGTCTCAAGGTTAACCTACTCCCCGCCGGTCGAGGTGTCTCCCGCGGGTCGAGCTGTGGTGCCCTGAGTCGCCCTCCTTTCGCGTTTACGCGTAACTGCGTTTTGTTTGTGCTGCGCCTTAAGGCTGCCTATTGTAATTGTCGTCTTGTTATTTGTATTTGTGTGCGTCCAATGTCTGCGCGTGGACGAGCGCAGGGTGCGCGCTCTAGTGAAAGGGCGGGAATTCGTTCCCGTTCGACTTCACTCTCGCGGCGTCGTAAGGAGGAGAGCTCCTCTGACGAGTCGCAGGTCGGTGTCGGAGTTGGCAACAAGTCTGCTGAGGTTGTAGAGCGTCCAGACATGTCTGCGCAAACCCAGGACCGCCCTTTAAAGGGCAAGTTGTGGGCTTCAGCCCGAGAAGAGGCGGAGAAAAGGGAGAGGTCGGAGTCCGACGGGAGCAGTGGCTCCCAAAGCACTTCGACAGCCTTTAAGGCCCCCTTGGCACGCAGAGGCCGCAGCGCGGCCCGTGCCCCAATGCTCAGACTCCCCGGAAAGGATAAGGGAGAAAGCCAAGACCGTGAGGAGGCGGAGAATCACGCCTCTGATCTTCTGGAGCGGATGACTCGGGCTCATAATAGAGTCCGATATTCCGCCCAGGAAACCTCGGCGGAAGAGCTGGCAAGCCTTGCTACGCTTGGGGCTGAAACAGTCGAGCATTGCTCGGCTAAGTCCGGAAACCTCAAGGGGACCTTCCGGCGAGGTCTGAACGAGGCATCAGACGTGTTTAGGGCGGTGGTCGAAATGCTAAAGTCTCGAACCACCAACGAGGAGACGCGCGAGTTACATGCGCAAAACCAGCGCTTATCAGCTGAGGTGGCTGAGCTGAAAAAGCAGGTCGACCAGCTCAAGGCGGACGTTGCCGCGGACAAGACGCGTGTCTCTGCCGGAGAGCAAACCGACCCACCGCCAGCGGCGTCATCATCTTTTCCCCCAACGGGGGAAAAAGATGACTTGATGCACAGTTTTGCCCTAATAATGGGCAACATGATAGATGCCAAGCTGGCATTTTTAAAGCCAGCGGAGCGCATTCGCCCGCCATTAGCGGCCGATGCAAAGGGGCGTAAGGTGCTTGAGCCTATGCCCCAGCCCGCGCCAGACGAGGCGCCGGCACCCACGCCATTAAAGACCCCGGCGGCGGTTAGCAAACCTGCCGCCACGCTGTCAGCTGCACGAGGTCCAATCGCCCCGAGCTCTAAACCGGGTCTAAACATGGACCCAGTTCTGGCTGCCCCCACTCCTGCTGCATCTCGCCGCAGCAGAAAAAGGAGGGGCCAGAAACCAGTCGTGGTCCCCAAAGACCCAACTCCCCGCCCCCTGCCACCTGCCCCTTCTTCGATGGAAGAAGGCTGGACAAAGGTGGTAAAACGGGGCGGGAATCATAAGTCCCTGCCGGCGGCCACCAGGCCTAGTGGCGAGACTTCCGCGTCAGCGGTAAAGCGCCCGGCACCTCCCAAACTCACCCCGCCTCGATCGTCAGTAGTCGTGATGACTATCGCGAAAGAGGCGGAGGAAAAGGGGGCGACCTACGCCAAGGTTTTGACGCAGGCTAAGGCCAGCATCAACCTTGGCGAAATCGGAATTAGCGCTGTCCGATTCCGAACAGCAAGAACAGGCGCAAAGGTCCTAGAGATCCCCGGAGCTGCGAATAGGGACAAGGCTGCCCTACTCGCAGAGAAGCTCCGCGGGGTTTTCGATGAGAACGAGGTCCGGGTCTCTTGCCCCATCAAGATGGTGGGCGTGAGAGTGGTAGGGCTGGACGACTCTGTCACCAAAGCTGAGGTGGCGGAGGCCTTGGCCAGGGCTGGTGGGTGTCCGGGGGCCAACGTTGCCATGGGCTCCATCGTCCCCAATCGCAGAGGGAGCAGCTCGGTCGTCGCGAGGATTCCCATCACGGCAGCCAAGAGGGTTGCCGCGGGGAGGCTCCTGGTGGGCTGGGTTTCGGCCCAGGTGCAGGTATTAGAGCAGCGACCGCAACGCTGCTTCCGGTGCTTGGGGGCTGGGCATGTAGGAGTTACGTGCTCGGCTGGGGTTGACTGCAGTTGTTTATGCTACAACTGCGGTCAACCTGGCCACCAGGCTAGAAGCTGCTCCGCTCCTACCCACTGCGTCGTCTGCGCAGCGGCAGGAGCAAAGGCTAACCACAGGGTAGGGGGGAAGAGCTGCTCCCCGCCCAAGAGTGGTAAGAAGCCGGGCCAGCCGTCCAATAGGGCGGCATCGCCCCCGCCTCAAGCTGGGCCTATGGAGGTTGTTGACGTTCCCTTTGAAGTAGAATGCCCATAAGCGTCCTTCAAGGGAACGTCAACCACTGCATCGCTGCACAAGATCTGCTTGTGCAGCACATGGTGGAGTGGGGGGCCAGCGTCGCTGTCGTCGCGGAGCCGTACTCTGTGCCACCGAGAAACAGCAATTGGGTGGCGGACCCAATTGACTCGGTGGCACTGGTTTCCTTGGGCGAGTGCCCCTTGGAGCCCCTGTTTTCTGGCAGCGGCTATGTCGCTGCCAAGTACCGGGAGATACTGCTGGTTGGTGTGTATTTCCCACCCAGCAGCAGTGTCGCGGAGTTGGAGGCGAGTCTTGATAGGCTTGGCGGCTCCCTCCGGCGACACCAACTTCCGGTACTCCTGGCGGGGGACTTTAACTGTAAGTCCCCCCAGTGGGGCTCCAGAGTGACGGACAGACGCGGATCACTCCTGCTCGAGTGGTCCGTCGTCCAAGGACTGTCCGTCCTCAATAGGGGCACCGTGCCCACCTGTGTGCGACCGCAGGGAGAGTCCGTGGTGGACATAACGTTTGCCACCCCTGCGCTTGCGCACAGGGTGCACGGCTGGATGGTGCTGGAGGAGGCGGAAACATTGTCGGACCATCGCTACATATGGTTCGACATTTCCACCTCTAGCCTCCTATCGCCCGCTCCACCGCCCTCCCGCGGCCTTGACAATTTTCCACGCTGGACTTTGTCAAGGCTTGATCGGGAGAAAGCGAAGGAAGCGGCGATAGTGGAAGCCTGGACTTCGGAGGGTACGGGGCTCACCGAGGTGGACGCTGAGGCCGAGGAGTTCCGGGGGGCCATGACACGCATTTGTAGCGCGTCAATGCCCCGATCCGGACCTCGGCCTCCGAGAAGGAGCGTCTACTGGTGGAGCCCTGAAATCGCAGCCCTCCGTGAGGCCTGCGTAAGGGCGAGGCGCACCATACAGCGCCACCGACGACGACGGCGACGCGATGAGGCCCAGGAGACCCCGCTGCTCGACGCCTACCGAGCAGCGAAGGCAGCCCTCCAGGAAGCGATCCGGGAGGGCAAGAAGCGCTCCAGGGACGAAATGCTATCGTCCCTGAGCCGGGACCCCTGGGGGCGGCCCTACAGACGGGCGAGGCAAAAGCTTCGCCCTTGGACCCCCCCGGTGACTCTGACGCTCGAGCCAAGGGTCCTGCAGAGCGTAGTTCCCGCCCTTTTCCCAGCTCTAGAAGGGTGGGAGCCTCCTCGAATGTACCCGCATCCGCCAGCGGGACAAGGATTCGAGGAGGTTACGGAGGAGGAGGTGAGCGCAGCTGTGAAGCGGTTGCGCTCCAAGAGCGTCGCACCTGGGCCGGACGGAGTACCGGGCAAGGTGCTGGCCCTGGCTCTTGGTTGGTTGGAGGAGCGCTTCAGACGCCTGGCATCTGAAGCGCTGCGCCAGGGCCATTTCCCGGCGGTGTGGAAAGTGGGGCGCCTGATCCTGTTGAGGAAAGAGGGGCGCCCAGCAGATTCCCCGTCGGGATACCGCCCGATCGTCTTGCTGGATGAGGCCGGGAAGCTTTTGGAGCGTCTAATTGCTTCCCGGCTCAACCAGCACTTGACGCGAGTGGGGCCGGATCTGTCGCCGTACCAGTACGGCTTCAGATCCGAACGCTCCACAGTAGACGCCATCCTCCGCGTTAAGGGGTTGGCGGATCGGGCGGTGGCCGAGGGGGGAGTTTTGATGGCGGTGTCTCTTGACATCGCCAATGCATTCAACTCCCTCCCCTGGCCTTGTATCCTGCAGGCACTCCGCCACCATGGTGTGCCGGAGTACCTGCAGGCGGCGGTACGCTCTTACTTAGAGGGTAGGAGCGTAGTCTATGAGGCGCGCACTGGCGTGGAGACCCACGCTATGTCGTGCGGTGTTCCGCAGGGTTCGGTTCTTGGCCCGCTCCTGTGGAACATCGGCTACGACTGGGTCCTCCGCGGCCGTCTCCCGGCTGGCGTCGGTGTAACTTGTTACGCTGACGACACCCTGGTGACGGCCAAAGGGAGAACCCACGCCGAGGCCATACAGCGCGCCTCGGAGGGGGCGGGGGCAGTGGTCCGTCGAATCCGCGCCTTGGGCCTAAAAGTGGCCCTAGAGAAGACCGAGGCCCTATGTTTTCATGGGCCTCGGCGCGCGCCTCCCACCGACTCTGTCGTGGTGGTAGAAGGCGTGCGGATTCCCGTCGGCACAATGCTAAAATATTTGGGATTGTGGCTCGACGGGCGGTGGACGTTTCGGGGCCACTTTGAAAAGCTGTGGCCCAAACTGGCGGGGACGGCAGGCGCACTGAGCGGACTGCTGCCCAATATAGGGGGGCCCTCTGCGGCGTGCCGAAGGCTCTATTTAGGCGTCCTCAGGTCGATGGCCCTCTATGGGTCACCGGTCTGGGCCGGCGCCATTACAATGGAGACCTCCCGCGCGCTGTGGAGGGCCCAACGCCCCCTCACATTGAGGGCCATCCGCGGATATAGAACTATATCCGCGGATGCCGCCATCGCGATTGCTGGGTCCCTACCCTGGGACCTAGACGCTGCCGTACTCGCTGCAGTATATCTGTGGCGAGCCGAGCAGCGGTCGCGGGGCCTCCGGCCTGCGCCCGCCGAGGTCGGAGTGCAAAGGGTGGCCGTTGAGGCGGAGGCGCTCGCAGTATGGCGTGAGCGCCTCGAGGCCGCCCCCTGGGGACGCCGCACCACTCAGGCCATTGGCCCCATCTTGGAAGAGTGGATGCGGCGCCCTCACGGAGTGGTGACGTACCGGCTGACCCAGGTCCTCACGGGACATGGTTGCTTCGGCCGGTACTTGTGGAGGATCAGGCGTGAACCTGATCCTCTATGCCGTCACTGCGACAGTGGCTCGGAGGACACGGCAGAGCATACGCTTCAGCATTGCTCTGCCTGGGCCAATGAGCGCTCCGTCCTCGTCACTGTCGCACAGGACCTCAATCTGCCGCAACTCTTGCGGCAGATGACGGCGTCGAAGGAGGCCTGGCGAGCGATGCTCGCATTCTGCGAGACAGTGATCTCGCAGAAGGAGGCGGCGGAAAGAGAGCGTGAGGCCGCGGTAGACGCGCCCGCTCTACGCCGCCCCCGGCCCGGGCGTCGCCGGAGGGCATACAACGCATCGTATGCCCTCTGAGCCTCTCCTTCGTGCCCCGAGTGGTGAGTGCGGGGGCGCGATCCACTCATAGGGGCGTAACGGTGTGGTGGGTGCAGCCACACCGTTGCACGAGGTCCGCCTGGGGAGCACCCTATTGCTCCCCGGAAGCCGGGGGTAGGGGTATTTGCCCTCCCCGGACCAGGAGTGCTGGCCGCTTGTCATCTGCGGCTGGCCAGGGCATGCAGGGATGCGGCGGTATGCTTCGGCGTTGCCCGTGTCCCTGCAACTTGCTGCCCACTGGCGACACAGGGGGGTTTAGTGGGTATACCCTCCCATTTCGGGAGGTGTGAGTCCCACACACCATGTCACCTCCCCCCGGAGGTGGCATGACGGTGCCTAATGCATTCCCCTCTAAAAAAAAAAAAAAAAAAAAAGGGTGTTTGATATGTTTATACGTATGAAGACGTGTTGTAACGGGATGTAAGGGAGCGACCTATCATCTTTTCGCTCCAAGCCAACCTCACCTGCCCGTGGTGCATCCTGTATAACAAACGAGGCACTGGCAACCGCCTGGTGGCGGTATAACCATCACAATGAAGGCGTAGCTAAATACCAAGGCGCTAGCAACCGACTAGAGCGTGCTAGAGCAACGGAGCGAGACGAGAACTTGCGTCCTGCGATCGCCAACCCACCTACTCAGCGTGACGATTATGATATATCCTTCAGATGTTTGCCCTAAGTGGCAAACAATTGCCTACTTATTGCTGTGGACTGCCTTAGGCTAATGATGGATGACAGTATCTATCGTCAAAAGTAATATACTTATTTGGTGAGTTCTTCGTTGCTACAGTGACTTGACCGAGGGGAATCTACTATGATGTACCGTGTTGTTAGTGTAAACACAAAAATTTTATCACACTTAAACTTTTAATTAGTACTTAATAAACTGCTTAATCTTCATCAATTAACTAAATAGAGATTATAGTGTCCTTCAAATTGGTAAAACCGTGTATACAATATGTCCCTGACCTGTGTATTGACAGACAACATCGTTCTGTTTTAAAAAATGTGACTCAACGAATTCGATGCAATCATCAAATATTAAAGTTGTCACAGCCTTCAGTGAAAATTAGTGACGATTAGGGTACCACTTCGGTGGAAATTGAATGTGACATTCAAGTTCAAATGTATTACGGGTAGGCACAATTTAAACACGAAGAAAATTCAAAGAAAATATACCTTGCAAACACTTTTCTGTTTCATCATTCGCCTGCAAAAATGAATCTATACTTATAATAAATCTGTACAGAGCTTCTGTACAGATATTCTGTACATCTTCTGTCTATATCTATACTCTATACTTACTTATAACTAGCTGTGCCAGCGGCGTCGCTCGCGTGGATATCGGGTTTAAAAAATAACGGACTTCCATAAAATGGTACTTAAATTTTTAGTTAGACTTCTAGCAATACCATGGTAAAAACGGTGTTTAATTCCATGCAGTAGTTTTCGCGTGATGCGCGTTCAAACATACAGATATAAATTTCTCGCGTTTTCCCAACACTTCCCGTCACTGCTCCGCTCCTATTGATTGTAGCGTGATGAAAAGTATCCTATAACCAGCCCAGGAGTATGAAGAATAATAGTACCAAGTTTCGTCAAAATCTGTTCAGTAGTTTTTTTTTCCATAACGAACATACAGACAGACAGACAAAAATTTTACTGATACTGACGCCGCCGGCACAGCTAGTAAAGAATAAGAATGAAGCCTGCGTGGAGATACATTCTGCCGATTAATCAAAGGCTCTGATAACCATCACGATTGAAGGCGTAGCTAAATACCACAGGCCGGTGACGGGCAGCAGCATCATCGGAGCGAGGATCTTCGCTCTGCGCTCGCTAACCTGCCTGCCTATCGTGGCCATTATGGGTAAAGCCTCCAGATGCTCCAGATGTCCAGCAGTGGACTGTAATATTTAATCACTTTTCAGTCCATGATCATCATTTTGTAATACGGGTTTATAGATAAACCTATCTCAGGCACCAGTCTCTCACACTCAAGGTATCGAAGATGTACAGAACCATTGTTACCTCAATATCTTACCTTAATATAAGTGAGAGAAAATAAATATAAAATAAAAAAAATAAATAAAAAAGTTTAGCCTGTAACAGTCCACTGCTGGACATACGCCAGTCCATGTTTACACATAAACCTGTACCAATGACTGTAGCTAGGCGGAAACGTGAAATGGAGAGAAAGTTTTACACGGTAGAATTACAGTCATGATTCAGTTATGAATGGGAAGTATCACTTGCCGTGTATTGATTTACTCATCACGTTAGGGAAATGGCTTTGTTTTGTCATTTGTTGCGCGATTTACTGATTTACATGCTTTTATTAGGTCGACCTATATGTAAGTATGTAATCGTGGGGACTGAGTGCTGTATCAGTAGCCGGGGATTAGGGTGGGCTTTTAGGCAACGCGCGTGTTATTTTCCTGGTGTTGCTAACTTAAAGTTAATAAAATAACTAGCTGGGCCAGCGGCGTCACACGCGTAGATATCGGGTTGCAAAAATAACGGAATTACATAAAATGGTGCCTAAAATTTAAGTTGGACCTCTAGCAATACATTGGTGAAAACCGCATCCGATTCCATGCAGTAGGTTTTATGTGATGCGCTTTCAAACATACAGGTCAAAAATTCCCCGCTTTCCTAACTTTACCCCTCATACAGGCAGACAGGCGGACAGACAGACAAAAATTGTACTGATTGCATTTTTGGCATCAGTATCGATCACTAATCACCCCCTGATAATTATTTTGAAAATATATATTATTTAATGTACAGAATTTACCTCTCTACAGATTTATTATAAGTAAAGATAAAAAAGATATAGAAGATAGATAAAAGATTAAAATAAATCAAGACAAGCCACGCTGGGCCTGTGAGACCAGCTATTGATACTAGATAGTATCAATAGCTGGTCTCACAGGCCCAGTACTAGTACTTTTACATGAAAATTTTACGACAAAGATACACATTCATTTAATAGTGTTCGTGATATGACAAAGTGTAATACACCCATCAGTGTTGTTAAACTTATCCCTCAGACAGTTGTTTCAACGAATAAATCCCTCGGGAACTCAGTCCTCAAACATTTAGAGCGATCGGAGAGGCGTATTTGGTTTTACATTTAGCCAGTTTGTTCACCAGTTGCAAATCAGCAGATTTCTGTTTATTTAATTTGGAGCTTAACATTTCATTTAAATTTGTGCTTGCCTTGAAAAGAAGATGAAAGTTTTATACGCCTGTATAAATAAGCTCATTAGCCCTCGACGCAAAAAGAGGGATGTTATAAGTGTGACATGTTTGTCTGCCTGTGTGTGTTTGTCTGTGGCATCATAACGCCCAAACAAATAAATAAATAACCAAAGACATGCCACGCTGGGCCACACAGCGCCATCTAGCCCCAAACTAACCCGAAGCTTGTACTATGGGTACTAGACAACTGATAAACTTACTTAATTTTTTTTTGTAAATAAATACATATTATACATAGAAAACACCCAGACCAATACAAACAGACATGTTCATGCACACAAATGTTTGTAATGTGTGGGGATCGAACCCACGACCCTTGGCTCAGAAGGCAGAGGTCACTACCAAATGAGCCACCGAGCCTGTCAGGTAAAGAAATTTTAATTTAAATAAATACATAACCCAAGACATGCTTCATGCAGAACTTGCAGAAAAGCGGCATCAAGAGAGGTAGGGCATAGCGAATCTAAGAGAGGTAGGGCATAACGAATCTAAGAGAGGTAGGGCATAACGAATCTAAGAGAGGTAGGGCAGGCGAATTTAAGAGAGGTAGGGCATAGCGAATCTTCGCTCGAATTGAGCCGCCCGTCCAGGGAAGGACCTCCACACTATAGAATACCGCAGCCAAATGACCTCCGGGTCGTGTTTCTGCCGGTGAGTAGGGTTTCCGGAGCTCGTGGGGGGTTAGGGTTGGGCCGGCATGGCGGTGGCAACTGACAGGCAACTGACCAGTTACTTGCCCGTTGTCACAGCGACTTGGGCTTCTCTTTCGCTTTCCATCAGGCGTAGGGAAGCCATTATGTCGAGCCACTATAAAAAATTAAATAAAAAAAATGAAATTTTAATTTAAATAAATACATAACCCAAGACATGCTTCCTTGGGCCACAGAGAACAATCTAAACATTTACCAGCCCTCTTGCGCAAATCGTCAGTCCACCTAGCCTGAGGGCGTCCTACACTATGCAGAACTTGCAGAAAAGCGGCATCAAGAGAGGTAGGGCATAGCGAATCTAAGAGAGGTAGGGCATAACGAATCTAAGAGAGGTAGGGCATAGCGAATTTAAGAGAGGTAGGGCATAGCGAATCTTCGCTCGAATTGAGCCGCCCGTCCGGGGAAGGACCTCCACCCTATAGAATACTGCAGCCAAATTACCTCTGGGTCGTGTTTCTGCCGGTGAGTAGGGTTTCCGGAGCTCATGGGGGGGTTAAGGTTGGGCCGGCATGACAGAGGCAACTGACAGATAACTAACCACTTACTTGCCAGTTGTCTCAGAGATTTGTCGAGCTACTATATAAAAAAAAATCAGCCTTTATATTTTACATAATGATGATGATAGCTCGCTAAAGGACCATAAGCTTGGTTATTTATTGTCATAAATATGGTGTAGAAATAGCAAATACGCATCCAACTTGCTACTTGTAGTGTGTCCCAGCTTTCTGGATTAAAGCTCCAGCGAGTGTTGCAGACGGGAGCGCTCCAGGAATTCCTGAAAACGTTGGAGAATTAACCCACATACTCTACTCGTACAGGAAGCGTTTTTTTTTTTTCTGGAATGTCTTAACCGATTTTGTTGCCAATATAGGTACCACGTTTTTTTAATCTTTATTTGCACAGCAAAACATTGTATTAAACGTCAAATCAAATCAAATAATTTCTTGCGCACGTATTAACGTGGACTTACTCTCTCGTCATACTTTGAGTTAAGCTGAGCAGTACTTTGACGTCAATCGTTTTATTACATCAACCGATGTAGGGATCAAACTTACTACACAACTAGCTGTGCCTGATATCGGGTTTCAAAATAACTGACTTCCATAAAATGGTACCTAAATTTTAAGTTAGACCTCTAGCAATACATTGGTGAAAACCGTATTTAATTCCATGCAGTAGTTTTTGCGTGATGCGCGATCAAACATCTAGATAAATATTTCTCCCTTTTAACAACACTTCCCGTCACTGCTCTGCTCCTATTGATTGTAGCGTTATGAAAAGTATACTATAACCTGCCCAGGAGTATGAAAAATATTCGTACCAATTTTCTTTAAAATTCGTCTAGTAGTTTTTTTTTCTATAACGAACATACAGACAGACAAAAATTTTACTGATTGCATTTTTGGCATCAGTATCGATTACTAATCACCCCCTGATAGTTATTTTGAAAATATATTTCATGTACAGAATTGTCTTCTCTACAAATTTATTATAAGCTTAGATATAGAAGAAGATATAGATAGAAGAAGATAGGGTTACTTCCAGGGTCAAATGCTATATACAGCTTCAGCTACTTACTTCGGGGTCGGAGCAATGTATGTGATGTTGTCAGATATTTATTTAATTATCCTCAAGTTTCTGTTGCTTGCATTTGTAGTACTTTCGTTGTACTTTTTGGACACTACTTTTCTTAAAAACGGCTGAAATCGTACTCTCTCGGGAACCAGAACAGGCGAAGAATTGCTGCACCAAAGCTGAATTTAATTTAACTTCGGTGAATTTACGATGCGCTGACTTAGCGCAAGATTGAGATTTTATGTTTTTGTTGTTTAAATATTACAGTTAAGTAATTTGCAGCAGATTTGAATTACGAGTATTACATGGTAATATTGGCTCGCTTGCGTTTATTAATATGTAGTAATAGATCCGTCTATTATCACCACAGAAATATCATATTTTACGGTAAGTATTCATATTTACATGGGATGTAAGGGAGCAGCCTATCATCATTCCGCTCCAAGCCAACCTCACCTGATCGTGGTGCATCCTGTCGAAAAACAAACGAGGCGCTGGCAACCGACTGGTGGCGGTACAACCATTACAATTTAAGGCGTAGTTAAATACCACAGACCGATGACGGGCAGCAGCGTCACCTGAGAGAGAAGCTATGGCCCTGCGATCGCCAAATCGCCTGCCCAGCATGGCGATTATGGGTATATCCTCTAGACGTTTGTCCTAAGTGGCGAACAACTGGAGAGGCCTATGTCCAGCAGTGGACTGTAATAGGCTGTAATAGGACTGTAATAGACGGTGACGCTGCTGCCTGTTATCGGCCTGTGGTATTTACCTACGCCTTCTATCATGACGGCTATACCGCCACCAGTCGGTTGCCAGAGCCTAGTTTGTTATTCGGCAGGATGCACCACGGGCAGGTGAGCTTGGAGCGAAAAGGTCGGTCACTAACATCGCATGTATGTAATGAGACCTATACTTCACTGCAAACTGACTGACTCTACAACATAGGCCACTATTTCATACAAAGGGTACTGAATATTGTCGCGTCGCATCGCTTTTCGTTAACCTAGGACAACGGGTAACGCCTTATTGACAAACGTGATGAATGCACAGATCGTGCGCAGATTACGACTAGCACAGAGTGTATGAAACTGTGGATTCGTTGTTCAACGAATTTCTATTGGCGTACTATACGGTACAGAGCAAAAATTTTAGTTCATGGGGGGTTAGTGTTGGGCTGGCATGGCGGTGGCAACTGACAGGTAACTGACCAGTTACTTGCCCGTTGTCACAGTGACTTGAGCTTCTCTTTCGCTTTCCATCAGCCGTAGGGAAGCCATTATGTCGAGCTACTATTAAAAAAATGTACGATGTACCTAAAACTATTTACTCACTATGGCAGGATTTGGATTAGTATGTAGAACAAAGTAAAAACAGTAAAAATGCCTGGAAGAGATTGCTTGAAGAAATAAGACCGCCAATATATATTGTCAAACAAAACAATATATCTATTAAACTTAGTTTCATGTCAATTGTATGGTCTGCACAAACTTTATCTATCTAGCCATAACAAATGGAATAGAGAATGTAAAAACAATTCCTTACACGTACAACTTTCGTCTCGTTTTCTTGGCCTAGGAAAGGTACCTTCTAGACTTATATATAGGTATATATCATGATGTATATGATAAATGCATCGAACGTGCTTGGCTTGCACTCACAACTCATACGGAGTCACACACAATCGCCTTGAACGCTTCGAGATTTATGAAACAGATTTGTCAGACTAGTATGATGTACGCTAACGCTATAATATTTAGCTTACCTGACCGTTTCCGTATCATCATCATCATTTCACATCATCATCATCCTATTGCAGTTCACTGCTGGAAATAGGCCTCTCCAGTTGTTGGCCTCTTTGAACAAACATCTGGAGGCTTGGTAAAGACCCATATTCGCTACGTGGGTAGGGGAGCTTCTCGCTCCGGGCGCTGCTGCCCGTCATCGGTCTGTGGTAAATACCACAGACCGATGACGGGCAATCATAATGAAGGCGTAGCTATTTAGCTACGCCTTCATTATGATTGAAGGCGTAGCTAAATAGCTACGCCTTCAATCATAATGGTTCTACCGCTACCAGTCGGTTGCTAGAGCTTCGTTTATTATTCGGCAGAATCCACTACGGGCAGGAAGCCAAAACATGATGTGTCACTCCCTTACATCCCACTTTATCATCAGCCTATTGCAGTCCACTGCTGGACATAGGCCTCTCCAATTGTTCGCCACTTAGGGCAAACTTCTGGAGGATATACCCATAATCACCACGCTGGGCAGGCGGATTGGAGATCGCAGGGCGTCATTTCTTGCTCTGGTGATGCTGCTGCCCGTCGTCGGTCTGAGGTATTTACGGCCGTATTCACAAACGTTACTATGCGTCGCGCGAACGCACAGGTACCCAAGAACGTATAGGATTTTTGGCACTGTGCGTCCGCGCGTCGCATAGTAATGTTTGTGAATACGGCCGTTAGCTACACCTTCTATCGTGATGGTTTTACCGTCACCAGTCGGTTTTCCAGAGCACCGTTTGTTGTTCGGCAGGATGCGCCGCGGGCAGGGCAAGGCTTGGAGCGAAAAGGTGATAGGCCGCTCTCTTATCCCACTTATGATTTATCAATGCAAAAATATTTTAACGAACCCATAAATATAACCTTAACAAAGGTAAAGCCGTGGCCTTTTATCAGCGGAAACGATTGATGCAAGCCTGACGACTAACAATGCAGCGGAATTAATGCTACAGAAGAAAATCCAATTAGCAAGGTTTTGAAATGTTCATCAACGGTGACGATTAATGGTATTATTGCGACCGCTGGCGGCGAAACTGCTATTCATGGTGACGCCAGAGAACGTGGAGGTAAAGGGACTAGATGTGGTTAAGGTAGACTAGATTTTATATTAGTAGCACAGTAAACAGTGCTTTTTTAATAGTACATAGGTCATATTGTGAATCCTTGTAAGGAAAAGACCGGCCTAGTGCAAGTTTTATTCGCATGGAAAGGGTTAAATTTTTCTCATATCGAGCACTTCAGGTTACGCACGCTCTGTGGACGTATGCGTTGTGTCCTTCCGGACATCGCAACCCCCTTTAGATAAAGTGTTAGTGTTCGGGTATTTTCCGCTAGCCATTACCCCAGGTGACCCGCATCCCGGGGAGCACCCTATTGCTCCCCGGAAGCCGGGGGTAGGGGTATTTGCCCTCCCCGGACCAGGAGTGCTGGCCGCTTGTCATCTGCGGCTGGCCAGGGCATGCAGGGATACACATTTTACCACTTTGGAAGAGTCTCTCGCGCAAACTATTTAGTTTATAAATGATGTTAGAAACCTCAACATCATTTCAAATACCTATCCATAGATATCCCACACGTATAGGTTTGATGAAAAAAAATTTGAGTTTCAGTTCTATGTATGGGGAACCCCAAAAATTTTGGATTTTTTTTCTGATTTTATTTTAAAATCTTAATGCGGTTAACAGAATACATCTACGTACCAAATTTCAATAATGTAGCTCCTATAGTTTCGGAATGAACCATTTTTCTCTACGTACTTACGTATCCAGAAGTAGAAAATAGTTCTAAGCCACTTTTAGTGAACTCCTATCCTTTACCGGGATAAATATTGCCGCTACATGACGTGCATGTTCATTTGCCCGGCCACATTGAGAACGTCCCAC
Organism: Conogethes punctiferalis; assembly: GCA_031163375.1. NCBI lineage: Eukaryota > Metazoa > Arthropoda > Insecta > Lepidoptera > Crambidae > Conogethes > Conogethes punctiferalis. Next base: position 20,241,483 of record CM062082.1, on the reverse strand, counting down.
ATTTTTGCCTTCCCATACTAAATTACGGCTCTGGCCAATAAAATGGTTATTTTTAGCTGTAAGCAATATAGGAGATACGGACTTGACTAAACCCTTGAGTCATCCTTAGTATATCAACGTTTTGATAATTTCAGAGGCATTTTGTATTGCAACCTGATAGATTTGATAGAACGATTATGGGTATATCCTCCAGATGTTTGCTCTAAGTGGCGAACAACTGGAGAGGCCTATGTTCAGCAGTGGACTGTAATAGGCTGTTGATGATGATGATGATGAGATTTGATAGAACAGAAACACGACCCGGAAGTAATTTGGCTGCGGTATTCTATCAGGTGAAGGTTCTTCCCCGGAGGCCCGCGGAAGGCACGGGGTTTTAGGTATCCTTACTTATATTATATATGGGATACAGTGACTGTTTGTCTGTATGTTTGTTCTTCTTTCACGGCAAAACGGAACGACGAATTGGAGTGATTTTTTAAGTGGAGATGGATGGGGCTTCGACATAGGCTACTTTTTCCCCCTTTCTAGCCCCCCACTTTCCCAAAATGGGGGGCAACGCGGGCGAAGCCGCGGGCACGACTAGTATTAACATAAAAGATTCATAGAAGATCTAATAAAATATTTCCCGGCGTCAAAAGCAAGTCTAAAATAAAATAAACTTTGGCGCATCCCTTTATTTTATCTGGATATAATAAAATAGCTGGCTTATACAGCACGTTCGAGCGCTTAAAATGGCCCGCCACCTATCCTAAGCTATTCGTTGAAACTCGACAAGCCGTAAAAGCTTTGATAATGCTGTTAGACACCGCTCGAAGCTCCTATCTTTAATACTTCAACTAAATGTTTTAGCAAATATCTTTTAGTAGAAGTAGGATGGTTTCTATCCGTCCATAGCTCTGCTATTGACATGTGAAAGTTCTGTAGATGTTTCAGTTAAATATGGATATCAAAATTATTGTACTGCCGTTAGCGCCCTCTAGTGTTGTTACATGGAGATTACCCTATGGTAATTCAATCATCATCTCTATAGATGGAGTGTAAATGTACCAATTATTTTTTATCTGTGGAATAAATTCACTCTGTTCGTTCAACCGATTCCCTGCGTTTTATTAGTTTCATTATAATTTTACTTGGTGAGACTTTGAATAGAGACTAAACCTTTTTGTCGGTTGGTATTTTTGACTACAGGTTAGGTGACAGTGAACGCCACCTCTGACGCGGTGATCGTAGGTTCGATCCCCGCACAGTATTTGCGTGCACGATCATGTACTAGTCTAGGTGTTGCAGACTCGGAGGAAATCCAAATATTCATCACACGAATGTTTGTCTCGAGTGGGAATCGAACCCACGACAACCAAGGTTCAGAAGGTTCACTCCCAATTGAGCCAAAAAGTCAGTCAAATGTAGGTAATGTTACAGTTATCTAGTAGGTATGGTACAGGCTTAGGTTTAGTTTGGAACTAGATCATCATCATCATCAGCCTATTGCAGTCCACTACTGGACATAGGCCTCTCCAGTTGTTCGCCACGTAGGGCAATCATTTGGAGGATATACTATTACTATATTGGAACTAGATGGCTATTAGTATTATTTATACTAGATGCATAGTTTTCTACCGAAAACGCATTAGGCGTTAAGATCATAAATAGATTTCAGAGGCTCCTACATTTTGCAGGGAACAATGCTCTCCTTCCGTTGGATAAGTATCTTCGAAGTAGCGAATCTTCGCTCGAATTGAGCCGCCCGTCCGGGGAAGGACCTCCACCCTATAGAATACCGCAGTCAAATGACCTCTGGGTCGTGTTTCTGCCGGTGAGTAGGGTTTCCGGAGCTCGTGGGGGGTTAGGGTTGGGCCGGCATGGCGGTGGCAACTGACAGGTAACTGACCAGTTACTTGCCCGTTGTCACAGCGACTTGGGCTTCTCTTTCGCTTTCCATCAGGTGTAGGGAAGCCATTATGTCGAGCCACTATAAAAAAAAAAAATCTTGAAATAAAATCAAATGCTTTCTCAACTGGTCAAAATCCGCTTAGGAGATTAAAGATTGTCTACGGAATATTAAGCTTGGGGAATTTGTTCAAATGAGAATATAAATTGCGAAACAGCTGCGCTAGCTAATTAGGTAAGGACCTTGACCCCTAAAATGGGGGTGTTGGTTCAAGCTTGGGCATGTAGCGACATGCAGCAACATCTATCTATGCAACGCAAGAATAGAGAATCCTACAACGCGCAAAGGAAGTTTTCATCACAACTCGCTATATATCAACAGTATTCTGGTGGCTATTAAGGATAAACCCTCATGTCCCATATTTAGGCACTGGACTGACTTGCATGTCCAGGGATCTAATAACCCTTTATTTCTGCAGTAGGAAAACAAGTTATTTTTATACGAATGTACCTTACTTACTAACTTAGACTTAGGAATATATTGTTACTAACCAAAATGTATGGATTAATTCTGAAATAAATGATTATTATTATTATATACGAAAAACCAAGATGGTCCATAGCTTCTCGCTTCGGTGACGCTGCTGCCCGTCATCGGTCTGTGGTATTTAGCTACGCCTTCAATTGTGATGGCTATGTCACCGGAAAATAGCAAGAATCGTAAGTTGATCAATTTCCTAGGTAGTTGATTAACGTACGGAATATAATAAACGGTAGTTGAAATGTATTATTTAACGCAATGGATTTCAGTAAAATCATCAACTTACGGTATCTGGCAGTAATTTAATAATTTACGATTTTGGCCAATCGTTGCTCAATGTACTATTTAACGGTGCATTATTACCCGCAACTTAATACACTGTTCCCTGATTGGTTGACGGTACAACATCACGTGAGTTATTGAACCAATCAACGTTCACCTCGCCTTCGTTGGATTATTTAACGGCAAGACCCCGTAAATTGATCAATTTACTAAAATACATACGTTAAATAATACATTTCAACTGCCGTTTATTATTTTCCGGAAGTTAATCAACTACCTAGGAAATTGATCAATTTACTGGTTTGTGTTTTTCCGGTGACAGCTATACCGCCACCAGTCGGTTGCAGTGCCTCGTTCGTTATTCGGCAGGATGCACCACGGGCAGGTGAGGTTGGCTTGGAGCGAAAAGATGATAGGCCGCTCCCTTACATCCCTTTGGGGATCGTACTTTATGATCAAGCTTGACTATTTGCTTGTAAGTGTGATAACACCCTAACACGGAACCGCGCAATTCGCTCAAGCTGTGGTGCTCGTAAACCGTTCGATAATGCGCTAACGACTATCTGTAATGTCTGGTATCCTTTGTACTTTAACACTAAAGGAAGTATTTTCGAAGAGAGCTACTGTAAATTTAAGTGGGAGCGAAAATGTACTTTATTCAAAAGCTTTTATTTTTATTAACTTGTATTATTAGTATGTTATTAAGCTTCTATAGTAAGATTAAGATGAGAATTTCTTTGTACAGTCCACACCGTACTTATTTAATTAATTAGCAACAAATATGGTTATCTGACACAAAACTGGTTAATCTGATGGTTAATGTCTCGTCAGAAAGTGATAACAACTTAAATAAATAAATATCAGACAACATCGCATACATTGCTCTAATCCCAAAGTAAGTAGCTTAAGCACTTGTGTTATGGGTATCAGAACAACGAAGATACTACAAATAAATACTAAAATACAAATTATAAACACCCAGACACGGAACAAACACAAGTATTCATTCACATGAAAGTTTGTCCCGGGTGGGAATCGAACCCATGACCCTTGGTTCAGAAGGCAGGGGTCACTACCAATTGAGCCACCGAGCCACCTACACACCAATAACAACTTATATATTATTATCAATCAATCAATCAACAGCCTTGGTCCGTCCACTGCTGAACGTAGGCCTCCTTTAATTCACGCCGCATTTATCTATCCCTGCCGCCCCCCATCCAGCGACTGCCAGCAGTTCTTCTAAGGTCATCCGCCCAACGTGCTGCGCGGCGTCCTACACTACATTTGCCTAAACGCGGTGTCCACTCCAAGATTCGTCTGCTCCACCTATTTGTCAGCTCTGTAGCAGACATGACCGGCCCACTGCCTCTTCAGCGTTCAAATCCTTCGGGCTGTCAGTAAATTTCGCCCTCTGACATATAATTATGTCACCACCAAAGGACTAGCGTCTACTCTAAGATAGAGCGATAAGGCTTTTTTTTTAATCTGGAGGGGAATGCATTGAGGCACCTTCAGGCTGCCTTCGGGGGGAGTCGGCGTGATGTGTGCGACTCACACCTCCCAGAATGAAAAGAAACGCACTAAGCTCCCCTGTGTCGCCTGTAAACATCCTTAGAATTTCTTCACAAGTCTGTTAGATTTCCTCACGTTATTTCCTTCACCCTTTTAGTGTGTAATCAACGTACGGTATATATGTGAATTCCAAATGTAAAGGCTTTGTACGTTTTTACGAGTTTGAACCGCTGCCTCTAAAAATAATCCATTTTACCTTCCAAACAACCTTTCACATTGATAAACTTAGTAGGTATATTTTTATATATCAACAGTATTCTGGTGGCTATTAAGGATAAACCCTCATGTCTCATATTTAGGCACTGGACTGACTTGCATGTCCAGGATCTAATAACCCTTTATTTCTGCAGTAGGAAAACAAGTTATTTTTATACGAATGTACCTTACTTACTAACTTAGACTTAGGAATATATTGTTACTAACCAAAATGTATGGATTAATTCTGAAATAAATGATTATTATTATTATTATATACGAAAAACCAAGATGGCCCATAGCTTCTCGCTCCGGTGACGCTGCTGCCCGTCATCGGTCTGTGGTATTTAGCTACGGCTTCAATTGTGATGGCTACGTCACCGGAAAATAGCAAGAATCGTAAGTTGATCAATTTGCTAAGTAGTTGATTAACGTACGGAATACAACAAACGGTAGTTGAAATGTATTATTTAACGCAATGGATTTCAGTAAAATCATCAACTTACGGTATCTGGCAGTAATGCAATAATTTACGATTTTGACACAAGTAAAATCGTCCTCAAATGGGCCAAAGTAAAGGCTTTGTACGTTTTTACGAGTTTGAACCGCTGCCTCTAAAAATAATCCATTTTACCTTCCAAACAACCTTTCACATTGATAAACTTAGTAGGTATATTTTAAAGACTGTTTCTGCTGTCATTAATAAGCAAAAAACTTCTTTCCACACATTCCACCTAAGCTGTAAGCCATTAGAAGGAACTTTCCAACGAACTGTGTCAAGCAAATGAAAACGGAATTCGCGTCGTTTCTTTTCAAAAGAAATCCAATTAATTAACCTCACATGAGCCGCGGTACCGTCTCGCTTTGAGCTCTGAACTTCTTTGCACTTTTACTACGGTTTTTTCTTATATCTGCCTACTATATCTACTTACATCACCAAAGGGACTAATCACATCATCAGCCTATCGCAGCCCACTGCTGGACATAGGTCTCTCCAGTTGTTCGCCGCTTTGGGCAAACACCGATTAGACCGAAAGTATAGTTAAATACCACAGGCCAATGACGAGTCGGGACTTCTTGTCAGGTAAACTTGCCCGTAGTGTTTCATAAAACTGGCAATTTATTTGCAGGGTTAATTGAATTGCTAACTATTATTGTTTTACTACCAAACATGAATGCGATACCCTTGAAAAAAATAAACAACGTGGTACCAATTTGTCATGATTTTAAGCATAAATCCTATCTTTTATAACTGTTTGCTTAAGATTTACTTGGCTCAGGTGTAGTCTGTTTAAAACGGGTCGAGTCAGGCTAGCCTTCGTCAGAATGGATTATGGTGGAACCTTTGTCAGTATTATACTAATTTTTATGAGAAATAAGAAATATATATTTTTTTTTTATGATAGTGGGGGCGAACGGGCCTGAAAGTCACCTGATAGTAAGTGATCACTTCAGCCCATAGACACCGGAACACCAAGGGAGTCACAGATGCGTTCCGGCCCTTGAGAAATCTATAGGCTTGCTTTTTGAAGGTCCCTAAGTCATATCCACTCGGAAAAATTGCAGCCGGAAGCTGATTGCAAAGAACCAATGTTCCAAAGTTTCACGAGGCAGAAAATTGCGCGCAAAACGCACCGTGGAAGACCTCCAACTATCAAGATGATGAGGATGAAATCTAGAATTGTATTATTATCTAGACATCACAACAGCATCATCATCAGTAACAGCCTATCACAGTCCACTGTTGGACTTAAGCCTCTCCAGCTGTTCGCCACTTTGGACAAACATCTGCAAAAAGCCCCCATAATCGCCACGCTGCACGCTGGGCAGGCGGGTTGGCGATCGCAGGGCGTAGCTTCTCGCTCCGGTGACGTTGCTACCCCTCATCGGCCTGTAGTATTTAGCTACGCCTTCAATCGTGATGGTTATACCGCCACCAGACGGTTGCCAGCGCCTCGTTTGTTGTTCGGCAGGATACACCACGGGCAGGGGAGGTTGGCTTGGAGGGAAAAGATGATAGGCCGCTTACATCCCCACGGACTACTTACTACGTAAAGATGCCTTTTTCATTTGTTTTCAATCACCACACAGAATCAATAGTAAACAAGCTTGAACAAATACATTCAACAATCGCTACAAGAAATCTTTCGTAAAATAAATACAAGCGTGTATTTATATAATAACTCAATTTCACACATGAGAAAATCGGATCAGTTTTACATCTGGCCAATACCGGAGTAAGAACAAAAGCATATAAGGAGCTAAAAAGTTTCCCAAACCATTTCGGAGTCACGCACGAAGGATTGGTATACGATTGACTATCTTGTATTTATTTCTGTTAATTGAAGCGCAATCCCTATGTAAATATATTGAAATACTTGAACACGTAATTTTAAGAAGTAATAATAGGTAAATAGGATGTAAGCGACCTATCATATTTTCGCTCCAAGCCTACCTCACCTGCCCGTGGTGCATCCTGCTGAATAGCGGACGAGGCTCAAGCAACCAACTGGTCGCGGTATAACCATCACAATTGAAGGCGTAGCTGGATAGTACAGACCGATGACGGGCAACGTGGCGCTATGAATATGGGTATATCCTCCAGGTGTTTGCCCTAAGTGGCGAACGACTGGAGAGGCCTATGTCCAGCAGTGGACTGCGATAGGCTGATGATTGACCCGAATTGAGAGAGGCCTATAACTAACAATGGACATTTACAGGCTAATGATGTTAAATCTAAACATTTATATTATCTACTAGCTGTGCCGGCGGCGTCGCACGCGTGGATATCGGGTTTCATAAATAACGGACTTCCATAAAATGGTACCTAAATTTTAAGTTAGACCTCTAGCAATACATTGGTGAAAACCGCGATCAAACATACAGATAAATTTATCTCGTTTTCCCAACACTTCCCGTCACTGCTCTGCTCCTATTGATTGTAGCGTGATGAAAAGTATACTATAACCTGCCCAGGAGTATGAAGAATAATCGTACTAAGTTTCGTTAAAATCCGTTCAGTAGTTTTTTTTTCTATAACGAACATACAGACAGACAGACAAAAATTTTACTGATTGCAGTTTTGGCATCAGTATTGATCGTTAATCACCCCCTGATAGTTATTTTGAAAATATATTTCATGTACAGAATTGACTTCCCTATAGATTTATTATAAGTATAGATTTCACAGTTTGTGTATAAACAAAAACCTGAAAAACAAACATTCCTTTACCGTATTTTGGGCCAAAGTGTCAGCTCACAAAATAACCCTTTTTATTCTTACTTAATTAAAATGAGCGGGTCGGATTAAGAATTAAAATTTTAAATATGCCACGTCACTTTAGAAACAATTACGTCTGAAGCGCCGGATGAATATTCATTGAGCTTCGGGGCTTAAAAAAATGTAAGTTACCTGAAGTGAACCGGCAATGGACGTATTTACATTGATTTCACATACACGTACAATGTATTTTAACTGTGCGGAGACGGATAATTAACACAAATCATCGCTCCATCTCATCCTGTAGGTAAGAGACACACGTACCTAACATCCGTATTCACAAACTATAAGTCTTATCTATGGAAACTTACAACACTATGCGAAGTAAGGCATTAACTATGAATTCGTCACTCAAGTGTTGTCTATGAATAGGTTTTTGGGTACCTGTGCGTCCGCACGTTGCATAGTAACGTTTGTGAATACTTTGTGATCGGAGCAATGTCATGTTATCTGGTATTATTTACACCTATACTCGTACACACCTAGACACAGGAAAAATAAAAAAAATCTTAACACGAATGTGTTCCGGGTGGGGATCGAACCCGCTACCTACTATTGGTTTTGAAAGGGGTCACTACCATTGAGCCACCGGGCCAATCAATATAAAGTTAGCAGAATAATTCAGTAAAAATCTTTTATAGGAAATTCGAATTCGATTATGTCTGCAATGCTCAGGAAAGCAAATAAAAAGAGTTTTCATCAGTCAAAAGTCAACGACCTCGTCATTTCAACGTATTGTGAGTTTCAGGCCTTTTACGCATCTTAAAAAGCTAGAAATATCGATAAAATGTACTTAACAGCTCAACCTAAAAACAACATAGTGATGTTACAAATACAAAAAATAAATCGGTAGGTTTGAAAATCAGAAACTAATTTCCAACGAAATTATCGGTACACGTGTCAGTTACTGGCTTTGACTTTTTTTGTTTTTTTTTTTTAACATCATCATCAGTCTGCTGGACATAGGCTATGCATAAAGAGTCCATATAAGAATATGAAATTATTTATTTGACATAACACAAACACATGCACCCATAAATTGCCACACTGGGCAGATGGAATAACGATCGCAGGGTGTAGTATACCGCCACCAGTCGGTTGCCCTAGCCTTGTTTGTCGTTCCACAGGATGCACCACGGGTAAGTGAGGGTGGCTTGGAGCGAAAGGATCAAAGGTCGCTCCATAATATCCCTAACTGCATAAATCAATGTAACAAGCTATCCATCGATTAAATTAATGACTTTCTCGATTAAAAATCGATAACGAACATCCCATCGATCATCCCTAGCTGTGTACCGGCGATGACATTAAACGTCCCTCGGAGATATAAAGAGACATCATAAAGTACTTTTATGACTTTAAGAATTTAAAACGGCGCAGTAGAATTTATGTTCCCGCTCCTTTATGAGAAACCGAGATTTGTTGGTTTGCAAAAGGGTGGTTTTATACCGGTTTACCGGTTTTATAGGCCGCGTTAAATGTTTGATTTATCGAACAGCCGGTGTGAAGTTGCTTTTATGTACGCAACATATGCGCGTGATATTTTGTGTACTGTTAACATGTTTGGCTTTTAACAGGCTTTAAATATTGACCCTAGATGCCGATGCAGCACTTGATTGGTGCCAAGCTGCTCGCCTGGCATGGGTCCACTTTGTCATTGGAAGGGAGTGGGCTGACACTCCAGGCAGCTTCTGCTGCTCTCCCAAGGGGAGGATGAGTGGAGCCTTGCCTTGGGTAGGCATGGCTGTCTTGGTATACTCCAAAGCTACCCACAATGGAACTACTACCATGGCACCAGCTCTTTTAGTGAGTATTCTTTCTCTACTTCCTCAACTTCTTTAGCTGAGGTACGGTTATAGGTGTTAGCTTTGTTTACATAGTTTCCATTATATGTTTAAAAGCCTTTCTAATTGTCACGGTGTCGTCTGCTTTTATCAGGCCTCACGGCGAAAACCTGTCAGGAGAAAAGTTTGATGAGCAAATACTCGTGAATATATTTCTAGAAATACAAACGGCCAGAGGAGAGACCCATAATCGCCACGCTGGACAGGCGGGTTGGCGATCGCAAGGCGTAGCTTCCCGCTCCAGTGACGCTGCTGCCCGTCATCGGCCTGTGATATTTAGCTACGCCTTCCATTGCAATGGTTGTACCGCCACCAGTCTGTTACCGAGCATCGTCTGTAATTCAGCAAGATGTGCCATGGGCAGGTTACGGTGGCTTGGAGCGAAAAAAGCTGACGGCTCCCTTACATCCCAAAATGAATTAGGAAATAATTATTATTTCTCTTCACTACCAAAAGTATAAAAAAGATCTGATTTATCAGACGCTTAATCGTGCATTTGAATGCCCCCTCCATTCAAAGCTACCTCTGCTGTGCAGCTAACTGGAGGGTCCTCGAGCTCGCGAAGCAATGCCTTCAATAGAACACGGATTGCGCTAACGACTGCTTGTTAATCCTTTATTGTAGAGTCCAGTTGGGATGGGGATCTTTTTCGTTCGAAGTTTTGTACGTCTTAATTTTCTGGATAGAAAAAGTACTTTTTCTTTTTCTTCAAACTGCTAATTTGGATGTCTTCGATTTGAAATTAAGGCAAGCGAGATCCTGAAAATGGAAGAAAATTTACTAATATAATAATATCTACGTGACCCTGTGGTTTATGGATATTTATTTATTTATTTTATCTACTAAGGAAACACACAGCACCTCATATTACATATACCTTAAAGGTAATGAACTACACATTGGGTATTTAAGTTTCCACCACTAGTTTGCACATTAGGAAATGTTGAATAGGCAATAAATGTATTTTTGTCACGGGAGGGACAAACGGGAGGTATTTATGGTGCAAAAGTACGCGATCCGTTCAACGAACGATCGTTTTCGATTTTGATGGAAGGAGTAGGTACTTTATGCACGACCGAACTTATGCTTAGTAAAAGGTTGAATCTCCTAAGGAACTAGCAAAATACACGAGAAACTACTGCACTAGACATTGCTCCAACACAAATTCTATCTCTATTACTTCGCTCTCACAATCCGATGGGACCCCAATTCGACACGACCAGGGAGAATACTGCCTCGCCGGCTACAACCAGATTAACTATACTCTACTCTACAAGTTTGGCGAAACTGTTTCGGGACTTTACACAACTTAGTAAATAAAATACCACACAAGAGCTTAAACAGAAGACCTAACAAAACATAACGAATCGGCACATACAATAACCGCAACTTGAAACCCGCGGAAACAAGTAATAAAATGTGAAACAAAGGTCTGAGACAGATATACTTATACCTGATCGGCACAGTATGTTTGAGCTGCAGCAGTGAAGTAACTGTGTGCAGAGATTTCAAACGACGTATGAAAATAGACTGAATGTGTCAACTTGTCACTTTACAACTTTATTTTTATCTTGGCTAATATAAAACAGGACCGTTAAATTGTAATAACCTGATAGCAAAATATAAGGTCCACGTTTCATCATCATCATCAACCCTTTGCAACCCACTGCTGGACATAGGCTGGCTTGGTGGCTCAATTGGTAGTGACCCCTGCCTTCTGAACCAAGGGTCGTGGGTTCGATTCCCACCCGGGACAAACATTCGTGTGATGAACACTTGTGTTTGTCCCGTGTATGGGTGCTTATATTTGAATTTAAGTATTTATTTGTGGTACATTCGTTGTTCTGATACCCATAACACAAGTTATTAAGCTACTTACTTTGGGATCGGAGCAATGTATGTGATGTTGTCTGATTGTCTGATAGGCTACTCCTATTGAAGCGTTGTAAGTCTAAAGGGTCTAAGTGCAGAATGTGTCATTGTGTCATTATAGTCATTAAATGGTTTGTTTGATTACATTTAAACGTAATAAATCAATATTGTTATATCTCTTAATATTAAAATTGTCACTGAGATCCTTTAGACTTACAACCCATCAATTATTACCCACTTTGCTCGATCCTAAGCTTGCCTTGTTTCTTCGCAAAACGTCGCTCCACCTAGCCTGAGGGCGTTTTACACTGCGTTTACCGAAAAGTAGGCTGCAACACTTAGGCTGGAGTTACTGTTTAACTATTCTATACTGTGGTAGCGAGTTGTGCGCTAATAAACCAAACGAATAAGCCAATAAAAGCGACGTAAAGCGGAAAATTATTCGTTATCAGTCTCGTAGCGGAAACGAGTGGAGCGGAGCGGAAACGTGAAGTTTGTTTGAAGTTCAATTGTTTTGTGTAAAGGTGACCGGAGATTTAGTTGATTAGATGCTTTCAGTGGAGGCTATACTCACGAAGCCATAATTCATTATCCGTGCAGGGTAAATCATACAAATCATCGCGCCACCTTTTCTTAAGGGTATGGTAATGCGGAAAATTATTCGTTATTAGTTTCGTTGCGGAAACGAGCGGAGCGGAGCTGAAACGTGAAGATTGTTTGAAGTTAAATTGTTTTGTTTAATGGTGATCCGAGATTTAGTTGGATAAATGCGTTTTTTTTATTTTGGGTCTTCCTAAAAGTCTCATATGTACCTACCTATTAGTTTGTAGCACATTCCTACTGTTTCTACTTAGCCCAATGATAATTAAATAATAACCCAAGATATGCCACGCTGGGCCACACAGCGCCACCTAGCCCCAAACTAAGCCGAAGCTCGTACTATGGGTACTAGACAACTGATAAACTTACTTAGATACTTTTTTTTGTAAATAAATACATATTATACATAGAAAACACCCAGACCAATACAAACAGACATGTTCATGAACACAAATGTTTGTACTGTGCGGGAATCGAACCCACGACCCTTGGCTCAGAGGGCAGAGGTCACTACCAAATGAGCCACCGAGCCAGTCAAACTGGTGGTTGACTGGTAAAGAATGCCTACGCGGCATTAAGTCCGCCTTTCCTCACTAGTTGACAATTAATAAATTTAAATTTCGGCCTATCCTGGAACACTTCATAAATCTCGTTAATTATCTAATTATAAAAAATACGTATTAATAACAATAGCTTTTTGCCTCTAATTACCACAAACGGACGCCGTGTCTCATTTCTGGGGTACAGTTTAAATAAAATTAATGCCTACGATAAACGCTGGTGTAATTAAAACGTTACTAATTTGTTCGAATGAAAACACCAAAGGAGGCTGGCGAATCTTTTTCTCTTTGTAGATAATTTTTTTCTTGAATCTAAGAAAGTGTAATTACATGTTGTAATACCTTATCAGGGGTTTCCCTGCCTACAAGCGGTATAAAATACTAGCGACATAATACAATTTACCTTCTTCTCCTTTTCGAGTCGATGGTACTCTGTCTCAAATAGAACCAGCCCAAAACCTCGCAACACGGATACCGCTGTCGGTTCCCTTGTAAAGGTCACCCACCGAGCAGTTAGTGGGGCACAGATGGCAAGTTAGCAGATGTGCCATGGTCTGTAATGGAGCACCACAGTCGCAGCCAGCATGCAAGCTCCCACTCATCCCCCACATAATCAAATTGGACCTACACCGGTCAACTCCAGAGCGAAGTCGGTTCAGAGCTCTCCACACTGGCCAGGGCTCCTCTCGCCCAGATGGCAAACATTTGGCCGCAGGTACGTAATGGGAAGGCGGCGACAATTTACCTAATAAGTACCCTTAAAGGAGGCGTTTCACAGTCGGTGCCAAATACACTTATTGCATTTTTAATGAGAATTTTTAGGCACCCACCCAACTGCTCAGCTTGAGATCGTCTGGCGAGCAACTGGTGTAGTCTATCGTCTAGTATTTGAACTAGTTTTTTAGTATAGTTCATACTATTCCTGGCTAACAATGGCAAATTGACTTTTTCTTATTATAGAAGCTCCACATACTGGCTTCTCTTACGCCTGATGGAAAACGAAAGAGAAGCCCATGTCGCTGTGACAACGGGCAAGTAACTAACCAGTTAACTGTCAATTGCCACAGCTATGCCGGCCCAACTCTAACCCCCCACGAGCTCCGGAAACCTCTACTCACCAGCAGAAACACGACCCGGAGGTCAAGAAATAAAGTGGTTCTTGATTGCGATTAATTAAAAAATGTCTACTCTCGTAACTTATTAACCTATTAGGTAGCCAATGCCTTAAAAGCAAACGCAAATACACAATAACTGTGCGCTACAAACAGCTTTCAATATGTTAATGTTAATAAAAACCTAGTCCTTATACCAATAATATGGAAAAAGTTGGTCAAGTGTGAGTCGGAGATGCACCAAGGGTTCCCTACTAATTAATACCTTTAATGGTGTGATTTAACTTTAATTATAAGATTAGAGAGGGGCTCTAAGGGAGCGATCCATCATCTTTTCGCTGTAAGACACTCTCACCTGCCCGTGATAAATCCTGCCCAATAATAGGCTATTATGGCTAAAAATTGTAATTAGTCTGTCTTTTAGCTTATTTAAAAATAAAAGACATGTAAGTATTTTTTTATTTGTAAATTAGACTAAAAATTACAATGTTCTAGCCCGTTGAAATTGCGCGTGACGTCACTCGGTGAGGCATTTTTACGGGAGCGAGTGATGTCAAAGACTCTCACTCCTAACTTTTGATGTATCTTTGCTAATGTTTATTTAAATGAAAAAGGGAAAAATACGTGTCGTGTTTTTGGATAACCTAAAAGACGGACTAATTACAATTTTTAGCCATAATAGTCTATTAATGTGGCTCTGGCAACCGACTGACCTGAGCGAAAAACTACGCCCTGCGATCGCCAACCTGCCTGTAATTATGGGTAAAGGCTCATGTTTGCCCAAAGTGACGAATAACTAGAGAGACCTATTAGTGCAGTCAATGAAGCATTATAGGTCCGAATTTTTTTACTGTGATCCGATTTGCATGAAATTTTGGAATTAGGTTCATCTTACCATTAACTTCAAAAGTGAAAATGATTTGAACTCCGCCACCACCCTGGGGGTGGTTGCCACCCCTTCTCGGAAGTCAATGGTTTTTTTTTCAAAATAACCTCGGATATCGATTGAAGGTCCAAATTTAAGCAAAAAATCATCCATAAAGATTTTCGAAAAATCTAATACTTTTCATGTTATTGGCAATTGAAAACTTGAAAATTTTTCACTTTTTTCATCGATTTTTTTCAAATATCTCCAAAAATATAAGTTTTATCGAAAATTTCATAAGGAACAAAATTGAAGCAGGTAAAAAAATTAACAATTTGGTTTTTTATAAAGTATTCTAAGTGCAATATTAAGCTAGATATTAAAGATCAAAGCCGTTTTTTATTTTATCTGGAATTTCATCGATGTAGTCAATAGCATCTATCAGCGAGCAAATGCATTTTATGCTTTCTAATCAAAAAGGGTTTTGTAGTGCTTAAAATAAGCTTTAAAATGAGCACTATTAAAAGTCTTTTACATGTAAAATAAGTGAGCTGTATTGCAAATAAGAGGAGCATCGACTGTTTTTTCTTATGAATCAGTGGGTTTAAATAAGTGCCATTTCCACCAAAACTAAAATTAATCATATTCCGCCTAGAATTAACTTAATTATGAAGAGTTTTATAGATTGTATTAGTTTGGCTGCTTTAGGACACATAGTTTTCAAAAAAGTCACGATTGAAAAAAAATCGAGAATTTCAAATTTTTAAAAATCCCACCCCTTTTTCATAATATCTCAAAAATGACGACAGATACGTATAAAAGTGTAGGGATAAAAAATTTAGGTATTTTTCTGACAAACAATTTGGTTTTTTTGTTTTTTCTATCAAATAAAAATTGACGGAGATATGATTACTTAAAGAGCGCGTGGCAGCGCAATCACAGCCTCCCTTAATCGTGACTTTTTTGAAAACTATGTGTCCTAAAGCAGCCAAACTAATACAATCTATAAAACTCTTCATAATAAAGTTAATTCTAGGCGGAATATGATTAATTTTAGTTTTGGTGGAAATGGCACTTATTTAAACCCATTGATTGTAAAGAAAAAACATTCGATGCTCCGCTTATTTGCAATATAGCTCACTTATTTTACGTGCAAAAGACTTTTGATAAAGCTCATTTTAAAGCTTATTTCAAGCACTACAAAACCCTTTTCGATTAGAAAGCATAAAATGCATTTGCTCGCTGCTAGATGGCATTGACTACATCGATGAAATTTCAGATAAAATAAAAAACGGCTTTGATCTTTAATATCTAGCTTAATATTGCACTTAGAATACTTTGTAAAAAACCAAATTGTTCATTTTTTTACCTGCTACAGTTTCGTTCCTTATAAAATTTTCGATAAAACGTATATTTTTGGAGATATTTGATAAAAACTGATGAAAATCGTGAAAAATTTGCGAATTTTCAATTGCCAATAACTTGAAAAGTATTAGATTTTTCGAGAAACTTTATAGAAACTTTTTTGCTTAAAATTAGATCTTCAATCGATATCCGAGGTTATTTTGAAAAAACAACCATTGACCCCCGAGAAGGGGTGGCAACCACCCCCATGGTGGTGGCGGAGTTCAAATCATTTTCACTTTTGAAGTTAATGGTAAGATGAGCCTAATTCCAAAATTTCATGCAAATCGGATCACAGTAAAAAAATTCGGAGGTTAGCCCGTATTTTTCGCTTCATTGACTGCACTATATGTCTAGCAGTGGATTGCGATAGCCTGATAAGACTCCCTCCTAGTGATCCATTAAGGGTTGCTTTATAGTTACGTATGTAGGTGCGGGACCCAAAAAATATTTAAACTTGGCAACTTTAAATTCTAATATAGCTAAATAAAAGTCTTCACCGGTCAGTCATATGCATATGAAACGGAACATACATTATGCCGCGAAGCATGAAATGGCTTAAATGGTAATTCTATGTTTCACTTGCAAATGAGACCAAGTTTGTCTCGACTCCAAAGCACACTGTAATGCATGGCGCTGTTGCATAGACGCATTATAACTTTCATTTTGAATAAGGACTGTGTTGCATTATGGCAACTAGTGGTCTAAGATCCTACTATACTAACGACCTTCATCGAGTTGTTTTTTTGATGAAACTTATTTTGTAAGTAACTAAACACATCAATAAATATAATGCGTATGGGTTGCCGATCAAATTTTAGTCAAGTGTATGATTTGCTGGACGGGGAAAACATTACACATTTCACCGGTTTGATTTATTATTCAATATATTTTATGCCAATCGAATATGCAAACCTTAGGTTGCCTAGAGTTTTATGTAGTGGACTGCAATAGACTGATGATGATTTTAATTTACTGACTTGCCCAATGGTTGACTAATTATTATAAACTTTCAAAAAAATGAGAAGTGTAAAAATGTGATTTCCGTAAAATGATCAAATGAATACATTTCCTTAAAAAAGACAGATTACTTTTTGAGACAGCGCTTTCAATAAAACCACAATCAAAGGTTTGTTTGTTATGCAGATTCCAGTTTTCTTTGCAGTTGCAAATATTCTGCGGAAAAAACTGAAAGAGTAAGACTTGTCTTTTAGAAAGTATTCCATTTTTCATTTTTGAATGTTAATATCGGCTGCTCTTACTTTTTCGTTGTTCTGTGTTAACTAATCTCATCTTAGGACTAAGGAGACATAACCCTCCGCTCCCCCGAGCGGCGGGTATGCCTAAAAGCATTTTTAATGGTTAAAAAAAAGGACTTAGGAGACCGGGTTAAATCCCGGGTAAGACCAAAACTATGTGTACCACAGTAAATCTCCGAGATGGTGTGGACCGATTTGGTAAAGTTTATTTTTTGGTCGAAAGGGTGTACGAGATGGTCCCGTTAGCATGTAACAAAACCATGATAAACTTATAGTGACATCTAGAATCACACAAATAAATCCCCATTCTTAAATAATACTGTTAAACATGCTTTTGCGGTATTAGTCTTACTACGACTACGAGTTTCGTGGCATTCGTAGCAAGCTACGAGCCGTAGCCGTGCAGAAAGTGAATTCGCTCTTGTAACTTAGATGGCGTTGTTACAATAAAAGCGTTCTCGCGTAAATTGACCCGAACCGATTCGATTCCTAATCACATTTTTTTTATTGGGAATCGAATCATTTCGTGTACATTTAGTCAGTCAATTTAAGAGAGGTAGGGCAAAGCGAATCTTCGCTCGAATTGAGCTGCCCGTCCGGGGAAGGACCTCCACCCTATAGAATACCGCAGCCAAATGACCTCCGGGTCGTGTTTCTGCCGGTGAGTAGGGTTTCCGAAACTCATGGGGGGGTTATGGTTGGGCCGGTATGGCGATGGCAACTGACAGGTAACTGACCAGTTACTTGCCCGTTGTCACAGCGACTTGAGCTTCGATTTCGCTTTCCATCAAGCGCAGGGAAGCCATTATGTCGAATTACTATAAAAAAATTAGGAAACTAATTTTTTGGTTGACAAATATTGCATTAGTATACAACCTACCTGTCTTCACATCATAGAAACTTGTGTAAGCAGTTTAAATGCCATTTAACTAAGCGATTAAGCAAATAATAGAGCAATGTTTTGTGTTTAACAATTCTCTCGCCATTTTTATTTTTGCCATGGAAAATTCATTACCTTCCTTTCTCTATAGGATTTTGAAGCTAATTTCCCATTTAAGGTGCTCAACCCCACGGTCCGCCCACTCGTAAGGTCACACGTCGGCCATAAACACCAGATCAAACAGGCGCTAATGACTATCGATGAGTGTCGCCTTTACGAGTACAGGCATTGGTTGCGTTTGCTTTGAGCCGAGGCTAGGAGTGAGCGTGGCGGTATATACTTTACTTACTTTTCAACCCAAAGTATTGGTCTATGTTTTTTTTTATAGTGGCTCGACATAATAGCTTCCCTACGCCTGATGGAAAGCAAAAGAGAAGCCCAACGCTGTGACAACGGGCAGGTAACTGGTCGGTTACCTGTCAGTTGCCACCGTTATGCCGGCCCAACCCTAACTCGACGAGCTCCGGAAACCCTACTCACCGGCAGAAACACGACCCAGAGGTCATTTGACTGCGGTATTCTATAGGATGGAGGTCCTTCCCCTGACGGGCGGCTCAATTCGAGCGAATATTCGCTATGCCCTACCTCTCTTAATATGTCGGGATAACATGATCAAATGGAAGCTAAACGAGGGGTAACAGAGAGGATGCGGTTGCGGCTCGCCCTCTCAAACTATGTCGCACCTTATCACCTGTCCATTGTACCCCTCCACCTGCACTATGGAGGATCTCTACCAGGCAACTGACAGTGGTGTATCAGTTGCTAGGTTTTGGTCGGGACATGTGTGATCTCGTTTAGAGTTAGGTAATCGTTGACACGAAAAGATGAATACCCAAGACATGCTATCCTGAGCCACATAGATAGTGCCGATGTTCTAACATCGGCCTCTCCTGTCATTCGCCATTATATAACTTTGGTCTGTGTGTAAGGGAACGACCCATCATCTTTTCGCTCCAAGCCACCCTCACCTGCCCGTGGTGCTTCCTGCCGAATAACAAACGAGGCGCTGGCAACCGACTGGTGGCGGTATAATGATGGTTATACCTCCACTAGTTGGTTGCCAGAGCCTCGTTTGTTATTCAGCAGGAAGCACCACGGGCAGGTGAGGGTGGCTTGGAGCGAAAAGACGACCTTATATCCCTCTTTTTGTTGCTGTGCCATAAAGTATCACTACCAATAGTAGAATCTATTACCAAATATTTTTTCACTGTATTACGATAACAAAAGATTTTAGTGAGATTCCTAGATTATTTTGATACAACACACTTTATGTAACATCTAAAATTATGCAAATAAATTTTTGATTTGATTTGATTTTGATTTAAAGCGTTTCCTAGTCCGACCAACGGACGTGACAATAGGTCAGTGACCCACAGCTAAGTTTGAACCTACCCTTGTAGAAGTCGACGCGGTAACCACTATGCCACTGACGCCATTCTATTAGTACAACAAGTTAAACCAAGTTATGCTATTAAGGATATAATTTATTCACAAGTTCGCATCGGGTTGACAAATACTGATACCGCCTAATACGTCACAGAAACTTGTGTGTAAGCAGTTTAAAACCGATTTAACTTAGCAATTGTTGTGTGGTTTACACTTATGTTGACATTTTTTTTATAATCATCACCATCATCGCACTCCACTGCTGGCAAACCCCTGGACTCTTGAAGGCTTAACCCATAATCGCCACGGTGGCCAGGCGGATTAGCGATCGCAGGGCGTAGCTCCTCGCTCCGGTGACGCTGCTGCCTGTCATCGGTCCCTGGTATTTAGCTACACCTTGAATTTTGATGGTTATACCGCCACCAGATGACCGCCAGAGCCTCGTTCGCTATTTGGCAGGTGAGGGTGGCTTGGAGCGAAAAGATGATAGGTCGCTCCTTTACAATCAATTTTTTTATAGTGACGCAGTAAAAATGATCCATAATAATTAATTTCATTGAACTTAATTCAACGATATACAAAGTTGTGAGAACGAGTTTATATGAAGAAATAAATTTTACAGTATAGAAGCCCAAGTCGCTGTGACAACGGGCAAGTACCTAACTGGTTAGTTACCTGTCACAAGCTCCGGAAACCCTACTCACCGGCAGAAACACGACCGGGAGGTAATTTGGCTGTGGTATGGCTCTATAAAGTGGCGGTCCTTCCCGGACGGGCGGCCCAATTCGAGCGAAGATTCGCTATGCCCTAGCTCTCTTAAAAGTTATTTTATTAATAGTGAAAGAGTGACTCACAGACAGTTTAATTATTTTGCCTACCCACGGACAAGCTTGGGGATAGACTGTATTACCAGCACTAAGTATGTCAATAGAACATTAATTTTTATCTTTACTCCATGAAGTCGTAACTTTAACATATCCTAGAATAGATTATTACTAGTTAAAGTTAAGGCATACTCCTTATACACTGTGTAGATTTTTACGAAGATTCTGTTTTAATGTTTGTTATGCCTTCTGGGCCAAGGTGGGTTCGATCCCCACACATTACAAACATTTGTGTGCATGAACATGCCTGTTTGTATTGGTCTGGGTGTTTTCTATGTATAATATGTATTTATTTAAAATATTACAAAAAAAAATGTATCTAAGTAAGTTTATCAGATGTCTAGTACCCATAGTACAAGTTTCGGCTTAGTTTGGGGCTAGATGGCGCTGTGTGGCCCAGCGTGGCATGTCTTGGGTTATTTATTATTTATTTATTTATAAAACGCATTTATCATCACCATCAGCCTATCGCAGTCCACTGCTGGACATAGGGTTCTCCAGATTTAACTTAGCAATTGTTGCGACAACGCCACTTTGGGAAAACACCTGAAGGCATTTTTTACCGTCATGCTGGCCCAACCCACGATCTCCGGAAACGACGAAACCTCGACGAAACACGACCCAGAGGTCATTCGGTTGCGGTATTCTATAGAGTGGGGAAGGTCCGGAGAGGTGCGGTATCCTATAGGTCCTTCCCAGACGGGCGGCTCAATTCTAGCGAAGATTTGATACCTTTCTTAATAATAGTTACAACTCTTTTTTTTATATTAGCACGGCATAATGTCTACTCTACGCCTAACGGTAAGCGAGAGAAAAGCCCAAGTCGCTGCGACAACGGGCAGGTAACCAAGCCAGTTACCTGTCAGTTGCCACCGCCATGCCGGCCCATAAGATGCTTCTTCACGCCCCGTTTAAAGGATCCTATATCGAAAGAAGGAGGAAACACATGTGCTGGCAATGAATTCCACATTTTAACAACACGGCAAAGGTAGGAATTGCCGAACTTTTTTGTACGCGAAGGGATGTTCTCGACGGTAAAGCTGTGACAACGGAGGCCAGCACGAGTGGTTCTGTAGCGGAAGAGGGAAGGAGGCACAAGGGAATACAACTCTTCAGAGCACTCACCATGGTTAGGTATCTTTGTTGAACTTTCTCCGTGCTGGATAGCCAGCACGCCTTCCGTACCCATAAAATAAGTCCTACTAGCGAAACAGTTGAAGCAGCAGTCGGTAAGTACATCAAGTAAGAAAAAATGTAACCACACAATGGTGACAGAACAATCCATTACGATTCAATGTCCATATTGACTCAAAGTTGCCGCTAAGACAACAGGCGGTGTTTACAGCGGCTCTTCATTAGCGCGTGCGGCGGCGCGGGAAATTGCTATGCGAATATCAGAACGAGCGTTTTTTGGGGTACCGTGTGTGGATAAATGATGAGGTCTTATCACATTTGTGACGTCACAGGACAGCACAGGAGGCGTGTTTAGTTAGGCGACTGGCTCGATAGCTCATAGGTTCGATTCCCGCACAGTACAAACATTTGTGTTTATGAACATGTCTGTTTGTATTGGTCTGGGTGTTTTCTATGTATAATATGTATTTATTTACAAAAAAAAATGTATTTATGTAAGTTTATCAGTTGTCTAGTACCCATAGTACAAGTGTCGGCTTAGTTTGGGGCTAGACGGCGCTATGTGGCCCAGCGTGGCATGTCTTGGGTTATTATTTTATTTATTAAAGTTCCACGAGCGAGATTGTAAGGGTGTGAAAAGCGAGTCGTGTAAGGGACCTGTCATCTTTTCGCTTCAATCCAACCTCGCTTGCCCGTGGTGCACCCTGCCGCCTAACAAACGATGGTCTGCCCTGACTGGTGGTTGTATAACCATCACAATTGAAAGCGAAGCTAAATATCTATATAGGCAGCAGTGTCACCGGAGAGCAAAGCTACGCCCAGCCATCGCCAACTCCCCTGCCCTGCATGGCGAGCCTTCAGATGTTTGCCTAAAGCGGTGAACAACTGGAGAAGTCTATGTCCAGCTGTGGACTGCGATAGGCTGATGAAATGATAATTTAATGTACAATTTGGGCGGTCTCATCGCCACTGGCGTCGATACAACTTTTTTTTTATAATGGCCCGACATTACGGCTTCCCTACGCCTGATGGAAAGCGAAAGAGAAGCCCATGTCGCTGTGACAACGGGCAAGTAACTGGTCAGTTACCCGTCAGTTGCCACCGCCATGCCGGCCCTACCCTAACCCCCCACGAGCTCCGGAAACCACGCTATACCCTACCTCTCTAACTTTCAGGTAGAGAAAATGTATTGTTTGAAGGTAGGGGTGATGACAAAAGTTTTTATCCACTTTTGTGTACTTATCAACGAAAGTACATTTGATAAAGTACATTGAGAACCATTTCGTATTCACGCTCTCACGCTTGACACTTCTTTTCGTACAAAAGCTTTGCAGGTTTTGGCTAATTATTTCTTCCAAAGTTTCCGGGTTCGATGCCCCAGTCTGGCAATTTAGAAAACGAACATTTCAAAATTGGCTCGAGTCTGGGCATTTTAGGTCTCAAAGGTTCCTCACATTATGATACATTTATTTAACCCAAACTGGAACTGAGCCTGGATCCGGCGGCGTCACACGCGTGGATATCGGGTTTCAAAAATAACGGACTTTCATGGTACCCAAATTTTAAGTTAGACCTCTGGCAATACATTGGTGAAAACCGCACTTAATTCCATGCAGTAGTTTTCGCGTGATGCGTGATCAAATATGCAGATAAAAATTTCTCCCGTTTTCCCAACACTTGATTGTAGCGTGATGAAAAGTATACTATACCCTGCCCAGGAGTATGAAGAATAATCGTACAAAGTTTCGTTTAAATCCGTCCAGTAGTTTTTTTTCTATAACGAACATACAGACAGACAAAAATCTTACTGATTGCATTTTTCGCATCAGTATCGGATCACTAATCACCCCCTGATAGTTATTTTGAAAATATATTCCATGTACAGAATTGACTTCTCTACAGATTTATTATAAGTATAGATATAGATATCAATTCTAACCATTTACTTACTGCATTGCTCGATCCTGCATCGGTCTCACCAAAGGGATGTAGCTAAAGCCTTGACTAATTAAAAATAAGTCTACGCTTTAGCTTTTATTTCTGAATCTAGATAACATGTTGTAATTTCTTCCTGGAATATGTCTAAAGACTGGTTTAATGAGATTTATCTTTTGATATTCATGCACATACAAATAAGTAAAAAATAATTATATTAATCAAAGTAAAAGTAAATTATTGATTTTGACCAAGACCGTATTCGGCCAGGGTGACTGTAAAATCTGTAAGTGTCGTTGGTGTGCTCTGACCAACCAACTGCCCATGCCCTAAGTGGCGAACAACTGGAGGCCTATGTCCAGCAGTGGACTGAGATAGGATCATGATGATGATGACTCGCCCTATATTATTTATATGTCCGGACCGACCTATGTATTTTTTGAATGTTGACATTTTAGGCGTTACAAACATGATGAAACAGCTATGTATTTAAATGCGAGTACGGCCTTTGAATTTTTTAAGGGGCACAACTAGGTCTCATCTATTGAAGAGGGCTCGAATTGAGCTGCTTGTCCGGGGAAGGACCTCCACCTTATAGAATACCGCAGCCAAATGACCTCCGGGTCGTGTTCCTGCCGGTGAGTAGAGTTTCCGAAGCTCGTGGGGGGTAAGGGTTGGGCCGGCATGGCGGTGGTAACTGACAGGTGACCAGTTACTTGCCCGTTGTCACAGAGACGTGGGCTTCTCTTTCCATTTCCATCGGAAGCTATTATGCCGAGCTACTATAAAAAAAAACTCGACTCGTAACTATAATATTAAATAATTAAACAACTTATAACTAGTATAGAATATAGACCCTGTTAGGGTATGGCAAAACATTTGTTACATTAATATAAACAATTATATTACTTAGTATATTAAATTGGCAGTAATGGAAGTGTGACGGATGAGGAATAATAATAATTATGCATTACTAAAGTATTCATTAAGGCTATAATAAGATTTTAGAAGAAGCATATTTTTCAATTATTATTATGGAAGTATGGATTTTTGCAGTAAAAAATAAGTTTTTTTTTTTTTTTATAGTGGCTCGACATAATGGCTTCCCTACGCCTGATGGAAAGCGAAAGAGAAGCCCAAGTCGCTGTGACAACGGGCAAGAAACTGGTCAGTTACCTGTCAGTTGCCACCGCCATGCCGGCCCAACCCTAACCCCCCACGAGCTCCGGAAACCCTACTCACCGGCAGAAACACGACCCAGAGGTCATTTGACTGCGGTATTCTATAGGGTGTAGGTCCTTCCCCGGACGGGCGGCTCAATTCGAGCGAAGATTCGCTATGCCCTACCTCTCTTAAACTTTTTTAAGTAGATATGTACAGCAAAGAGTCTTGCATCGCATCTGTCAAAAGCACGCCTGCGCCTATCTTCAAGACAAATGTGTACACCGCAAATAGTCCATTATCTTGCTACCTCCTTCAGGTTTTTATATGACTTTAGGAAGTTCGTTTGTATGAAACGCTAATTCTTTACGAGGGGGTTGATAGCAAACGCTCTACAGAATTCATTACATACTGTAGTTGTGTCTTTTATATCCTTTTATAGAAGATTTGTTCAAACATACCCATGACAAAAAAAAATCAGTTGAACCTCCTCCTTTTTTTGAAGTCGGTTTAAAAGGTGTCTAATACAATGGATTGGACCTTATAATACATAACTTTTACGCCTTGACAAATAAATGAAATCCTTATGTATAAACATAAGTGTTTAATGTACAAGGGACTTTAAACCGTTAAAGCATATTTCACGCCATGATAAAATCACCTACTCCTTGCCAAAATGCTGTATCATCATCACCAGCCTATTGCAGTCCACTGCTGGACATAGGCCTCTCCAGTTGCTCACCACTCAGGGCAAACATCTGGAGGATATGCCCATAATCGCCACGCTGGGCAGGCGTGTTGGCGATCGCAGGACGTAGCTTCTCGCTCCGATGACGCAGCTGCCCGACATCGGACTGTGTTATTTAGCTACGCCTTCAATTATGATGGTTATACCGCCATCAGTAGGTTGCCAGCGCCTCGTTTGTTGTTCGGCAGGATGCACCACGGGCAGGTGAGGTTGGCTTGGAGCGAAAAGATGATAGGCCACTCCCTTACATCCCCATAAATCCCCATAAATGCTGTATACCAGCTAAGAAAAGATTTCTACACTTAAAGCGTGTAAATAAAACTGCATAAGAGCAACTGCACTCACAAATCCGGTGCACGCAACCCCGGTTAGAGGTATGATCCGGGTCACTACTTTTTCTCCCCACGCTTGTAACTGTCTCCCGAACAAACTTGTGTTTTTCCTTATTTATAGTCTTTTGAACTTCGTATTGTGGTGTTAGAAACAGGATTTACTATTGCTGTTATGAGAACTTGTTAACGAAACGAGTGAAACGATTGTCTGAGATTCTTTGGATGAGTAGTTGAAAGAGAAATGGTCGATCATTACTGTTTTCCCTTTTTTTTTATTAGAAGACCTTTCAGGATTACCCCACTCTACCTGATGGTAAGCGGTCGTGAAGTCCAAAAGTTAGGTCAACAGGCACAATAGAACAAACCCATTGCGCTTGTCGCCCTCACCCTGAAGATGAGCCGTTTCACGCCCCGCCTAAGGAACCCAGGATTGTAAGAAGAAGGAAACACATGAGCTAGAAGGGCATTCCATGACTTAATGGCACGGGGCAAGAACGAGGAACTAAACCTCTTGGTGCGCGCCACCATCGTCTGGATGGTATGCGGATGACAACGCTGTCCAGCACGTGTTGTTTCGGGAGTGGAAAGGAGAGGATGGAACGAGTGGTAATAAGGGGGAAGGTGGGTTGGCGATCACAGCCCCTCGCTCTGGTGATGCTGCTGCCTATCCTGTCCTTGACCTGTGAGAATCGTGACATTTATATCGCCACCAGTCGATATAACCTTAACCATCACGATAGGTAAATAAAATTGAACAGTCTGATTGATGAAAGGCCCAAGTTGCTATGGATACGGTACTCCCAGAACAGAACAAGTTAGAACTGTTAATTTGATGTGTAAGAAGGTAGGTATTGCAACCATTTCAGATTAAATACGTATCTAACATATTCACTGAGGTCGTGTAATGTACTGTATTTTCCATTTAGAGTTCCTTGCTGAAATGATAAGATCTATAAGATATACTTATATGACGTTTTATAAGAACTATTATAGTTTACATTATTTCTCAAAAAGCAAGCTATCTGAATCTTCCATGTTTTAATAGGCCAGTATTATACCACAGGCTGATGACGGGCAGCAGCGTCACCGGAGCGAGAAGCTACGCCCTGCGATCGCCAACCCGTCTGCCCAGCGTGGCGACTTTGGGCAAAGCCACCAGATTTTTGCCCAATGTGGCGATTAACTAGAGAGGTCTATGTCCAACAGTGGACTGGGATAGGCTTCATTATCAGTGAACAAAAATTTAGAAGGTAATGAACTATTTACGAGAATCATATTCAAAACTTATCCTTTTTAAAATAAACCAATCTGCACATGCAATGATTATGATAATATCAACATTTCTACAAATTATTCTAGCCCTCATTCATATTACCCTCAAGCCCTCGGGCCAGGTGGAGTGACGATTTGCGCAGGACGGCTGGCAAGTGCTGGATGCGAGAAGCCCAGGATCGACCTAAGTGGCGGACATTAGGAGAGGCCTATGTCCAGCAGTGGACTGATACGGGCTGATGATGATGATGATGATTCATATTACTACTTTCATTTTAAATATACCAACAAAACATGGTTGATAAAAGTGAAATGAACATAGATATAATATTTACTGTCTTTTTTTTTCTAATTATTGTCGTACAAGAGGAAAGAAGATTAGATGGGACAGAGCTTAGAGAAAATAATTTAAATAGGAGATAAAAATAGAAGCTTAAACAGAGGAAATATAACGACTGTAAGTCATTTGATATGACGTAAGTATAAAGAGCCAAGTCAACGTTACGACACGCATTAGGGGTTCCGTACCATCACGTAGGCCATTTGAATACATATATTTTTTTAACCGACTTCGATTAATAAATATAATACGTAGAAGGCGTAGAATAAATAAGTAAGGGGATGTAAGAAAGCGGCATCTTTTCGCTCCAAGCCAACCTCACCTGCCCGTGGTGCATCCTGCCGAATAACAAACAAGGCGCTGGCAATCGACTGGTGGCGGTATAACTGTCGCAGTCATCTGATTGAATCTGCTTTTATGTTCGCTCTGTTCAAAGGGCTATGTTTCACTTAAAAGTGACGCGTGTTTAGTCAACGTTCGGTCTAGTCATTCAATTAAATGTCGTCATTCAATGAACGCGCTAGGCATTCAATTGAATAGGAGTTTCAACCAGATGACTGCGACATAACCATCACAATTGAAGGCGTAACTAATTACCACAGACCAATGACGGGCAGCAGCGTCATCTGATGTCTGTCATGTCAGGCCTCTCCAGATGTTTGCCCTAAGTAGCAAACAACTGGAGTGGCCTATCTCCAGCAGTGGACTACGATAGGCTGATGATGATGTTGATGATACCCGCACCCATTGGTTGCCAGCGCCTCGTTTGTTATTCGGCAGGATGCACCACGGACAAAATTAGTTCAGATGAGTATTATTAATCATCATCATCATCATCAGCCTATTACAGTCCACTGCTGGACATAGGCCTCTCCAGTTGTTCGCCACTTAGAGCAAACATCTGGAGGATATACCCATAATCGCCACGCTGGGCAGGCGGGTTGGCGATCGCAGGGCGTAGCTTCTTGCTCCGGTGACGCTGCTGCCCGTCACCGGTCTTTAGTATTTAGCTACGCCTTCAATTGTGATGGTTATACCGCCACCAGTCGGTTGCCAGCGCCTCGTTTGTTATTCGGCAAGATGCACCACGGGCAGGTGAGGTTGGCTTGGAGCGAAAAGATGATAGGCCGCTCCCTTACATCCCCGTATTATTAATGTGTTAATCGTTTAATAGTTTCATAATGAGACCAAGGCGCGCGTAAAGAGTGGGCTCCACACATCACCGCGGTTACATTTGTAGCTCGCATTTACGGCGCTCTCAAGGCGTTACGGTGCATCAACACGACGCAGTTGCAGCCTGATAGTGCACTCTTTACGTCTTCTTACCTGTACACAGTGTATAATACGGAACCGTGAGGTAAACAAACACATCTACACTATCTACAACTACACTAATATTATAAAGAGGAAAGATTAGAATTTTTGTATGTAACGAATTAACTCTAAAAGTATTGGGCTGATTTTAATAATTCTTTTTTTATTAGAATGCTACATTATCATTGAGTAACATAGGCTATAGGGTAAGGTCGCCTTAGTCGTACCAGTTCAAGGAAAATAGCTATAATTTCTATTGTAATATAAATAATAGAAAAATCTTTACACACATAAAGTCTTCATTTATTAACGAATCAAAAAACATTAATAGATATTTAAAAATCTTTTAATAAAACTGTTCTTTAAAGGTTTTACAAAAACCTTTTTTCGGTACGATTTAGGCAACCGGTTGCCTTAATCGTACCACCCATGGCCTAAGTCGTACTTAGAGTAATTATAATACTTTTCCAACTAGAAATCTTAGAACAATTAAAACACTGCGTAGACTTGTATGCTACGAGATCAATTTCAGTCTTCCTTATTATAACAATGATAAACGAATCTTAGTTTTATTTAGTAATAATGACTAGTTATTACATAAATAAATCATTTTTTAAACAAATATACGATACTATTAGGAAGTACCTACGACTTAGGAAGTTTATACAGGTACGAGTTAGGCAGCAGGGTGTACAAAGTTATAAATCAAAATTGACAACGTAACCTAGAAACCGTTTACCGTTTGACCTAACTCATGTCATCCAGAAAACACTACAAAAACAGACATGAATAAAAAAAATATCGATTTCATCATAAGCTTCTGTGAAATGGCTTACGACTAACGTAAAAAAACTAGTGAGCACTGAGCAAAAAACTTACTTTTCCATTATTTTACGATCGCGAAATCCGGCAAGCCGCCGAGTTTTTTTGTTTACCCGTGCGACTGAGTAGAACCATATTGCACCGTTACATGTCACCTTTTCATGACGGGTGCGCAGATATTGACGTGGTACGACTTAAGCACTGGTACGACTAAAGGTACTTTCCCTATTTAATTTAAAAATGTGTATCTGAAACATTCGAAGCGAAGCGAGGGCGGGTCGCTTGTAGCTTAAGCACTTGTGTTATGGGTATCAGAACAACGAAGGTACCACAAATATACACTTAAATACAAATATAAAACTAAACACGGAACAAACACAAATGTTTGTCCCGAGTCTAGGTTTATATTTGTGATGGTTATACGGCCACCAGTCGGTTGCCAGGGCATCGTCTGTTATTCAGCAGGATTCACCACGAGCAGATGAGGTTGGCTTGGAGCGAAAGATGACGGGTCGCTCCCTTATATCCTAAAATGCTTTAAATCTTCACCTCAAACTAGTGTTTGTAAAATCTATTTTTGAGGCATAGCTAGATTATAATTTTCAGCATCGAATATGTCGTTTTGCGTAACAGTTACTGCGTTGTTGGCACAACTCTTGTTGTGTCACGCATTGCTAATCCTAGGTCGATCAAGGATAACATACGTACATGTAAAGTAAGCAGAATACAATTGAGTATGAAGCTTAACTGCAAAATCATTGGAGTATAGACTTTAATTCAATGTGGTTAAGAATCTTTAAGAATACATACGTACCTACATTTTTATTACTGCGTATTTTTTTTTATAGTGGCTCTACATAATGGCTTCCCTACGCCTGATGGATAGCGAAAGAGAGGCCCAAGTCGCTGTGACAACTGGCAAGTAACTGGTCAGTTACCTGTCAGTTGCCACTGCCATGCCGGCCCAACCCTAACCCCCCACGAGCTCCGGAAACCCTACTCACCGGCAGAAACACGACCCAGAGGTCATTTGACTGCGGTATTCTATAGGGTGGAGGTCCTTACCCGGACGGGCGGCTCAATTCAAGCGAAGATTCGCTATGCCCTACCTCTCTTATTATTACTTATTTACGAGAGAGTGAAATTTAAAAAACATTTCGCAGATACGGCTTGCCAGAAAAACTAGGTTTCCCGTGAAATAGATGTTTACAAGTATTTTTCGAGCTACTAAATATATCGGACACCTATACGAAATTGAATTTTTTTTATCAGGAGTAAGGTCTAGCTTATGCCATTATTCATGTATGTTTATGTCACCGGAAAATAGCTAGAATCGTAAGTTGATCAATTTCCTAGGTAGTTGATTAACTTCCGGAAAATAATAAACGGCAGTTGAAATGTATTATTTAACGTATGTATTTTAGTAAATTGATCATTTTACGGGGTCTTGCCGTAAAATCATCCGACGAAGGTGAGGTGAACGTTGATTGGTTCAATGGCTCACGTGGCGTTATCCCGGCAACCCATTAGGGAACAGTGTATTAAATTACGGGTAATAGTGCACCGCTAATTAGTACATTGAGCAACGATTGGCCCATTTGAGGACGATTTTACTTGTGTCAAAATCGTAAATTATTAAATGACTGTCAGGTTACCGTAAATTGATCAACTAACTGAAATCCATTGCGTTAAATAATACATTTCAACTACCGTTTGTTATATTCCGAAAGTTAATCAACTACCTAGGAAATCGATCAACTTATGATTCTTGCTATTTTCCGGTGACATTTATAAAATAAAAGAACTCAATAAATTACTTTTGTTCACTTTATTACAATGAATAATACCAACTAAATATTAATTCGATACTTTTTAGTCGCTTTCTTCTCAATAGGTTTTTACTTATGGCAGACGGGCAAACTACCTAACGGTCTTCTTCTTCGTCGATGTCACTCTTGACAGAGTGGTCGTGGTCGTCATTTCAGGCGTTAGTGGCCAGCTTCACAACGCGCCGCCATTCGTCCCTCACAGCCGCCTTCCTCGTGCATTCGAGTAGAGACGACGAGCCCCTCACGGTTGCCTTTATGTGGTCCGTCCATCTCATAGGCGATCTCCCTCTTGGCCTGGTACCCTCAACCTTGGTCTTAACGGTCACCTGATGGTTAGTGATCACTTCAGCTCATAGTCACCGTACCACCAGGGCAGTCACAGGTGCGTTGCCGGCCCTTGAGAAATTTGTAGCATCGATTTTTGAAGGTCATTAAAGTCGCATCCATTCGGTGAAGTCCCAGCTGGAAGCTCATTCCAAAGAACCGTTGCATGTGGTTGAAAATTACGCAGAAAACGTACTACGGAGGACTTCCAAGTATCAAGGCGATAAACTTAAAAAAGCTAGAGAGCTCAATTTTTACTTAATTGGAACTTCAACGCATATGTATATTATAGTTAGATTAAATAAGTACTATTTACTCTTACCTATAACAGTTGGACTATTACCACTTTATTACCTTTTCTATCTTTTATTTTTTACCCAAAGGTTGTCTGAAAGAGACCGCTCGTAGCAATAAACCCGCCTAAATTTAACTATTGCGTACTTTGCCTGGTTCTAAGTCCTGTTTAAGCTGTTATTCTAAGTTTTTCTGGAAATAAAGGCATTTGTCTGTCACCAAGTACTTTTTTAAACATAGTTTCACAAAAGCTCTGCTAAGCTAAACTAAGCACATAATGCGTTACAGTAAAAATAACGCATTAAGTCCTATGTTTCCTTTGCATTAATTTTCTTTTTTTTGTCAACACCCACATAACGCGTATATCACCTTCAACGCTTGCCAACACCGTCATATTTTCGCAATTACACATAATTCTCAAGACGAATATTCGCATTCTAATGACGTAAGCAGTGGTAATAATTCCCGGTGTTTATTAACCCTAAAAAACTTAATCATAATTTGGTAAAAATCCCACACGATCGCACCGTGGTTAGGGCACAGAGTATAAAAGGAAGCGAGGCCCGATGCGAACAGTTAGACCACTGTGTAGTTTAGAGCGCGCTGGCCGGAGAGACGACGAACGTGAGTTCCTTTTTCGAATTTTGACATTTTTGACATTTGATTTTCTTTTTTGATTGGGAAGGTAATATAAGGCCAGTGTTCGGAGATTAGTTTTAATAGGTATTAATATATTTGACGACGTTTCATAAAAAAATTACTATTTTAAAAAGTAAATAGATAGTTTAGAATTTCCTTCACTGTGGACGTGCATTGTTAAAAAAACTTCTTTTAAAACTGTCAATATAATTTTCAACACAGATTTTAAAAATAATGTTCCTCCTATACTAGTGCGTGTGAAACTTTACGCGAATAGTTTTAATATTCAGGAAAGTTAAGATTCAGCTTATTAAATTGGTATAACCTACGCAGAAAACTTAGCAGGTAAGTTTTAAAAAGTACCTGGATAGTAAAAAGTTAAACAGCTAACCATAATTTGTTCTCATTTGTGGGAGCTTAATTTTAATTAGTCGGAGTATTTATTTCTCTAGCTTTCACTTCCTAGTGAGATTTATATTATTTTGTGCGGGTTTAATTGTAAATTAATTTTTAAGGATTTGATTATACTATAATTCACTGTAAAGGGAATAATACCAAATCTTAATACATAAAAAACCTAATCAATAAAGTAGTATTAGCTATAACTATAGCTATAACTGGATCAACTGATCCAGTTTAAATGCTAATTCTACTAAAGTTGTACTTATAATAATATTTCATTAATTTTAATTTTTCGCGAAACATTGCTTACTCGTAGAACTTGGGGTTAAACCTAAAATTTAAAACACTTTAATAAGATCGAACACAATGTACATTAAAAAATATTGGAAATATAATTAAACTTACTAACTTAAACAAGCAATAAAAATCATTTATTTCCTATTTCAAATTAAAAACTTCATTCGTCAATTCAAATTTCATTTGAAAAACCTGGTCGGCGCGTTGTGCGAGAAGCTCCGGAGCGAGAAGCTATGCCCCGCGATCGCCAACCCGCCTGCGTATACCCAGCGTGGCAATCGCCAATGGGTATATCCTCCAGATGTTTGCCCTAAGTGGCGAACAACTGGAGAGGCCTATGCACAGCAGTGTACTGCAATAGGCTGATGATGATGACGATCACGGGAGGGAAACATGGGAAGGATTTATGGTGCAAAAAAAGTACGCGATCCGTTCAATGAACGATCGTTTTCAAATTTGGTGGTAGGGGCCCTGGTAGTGATCCTCCATACCATAGAGCATATGGTATGTACAATTTTATTGTACAATGGACAGGTGATAATGTGCGACATAGTTTGACAATACAATGATTGATAGATAGACATTCTTTACTGCCTGAAACATTGACAGGACACTACGCTGTGTACAAAAAAACGGCCAAGTGCGACTCGGACTCGCGTACGAAGGGTATGGGGCAAAAATAGTACGTTTTTTTGTATGGAATTTCATTCAAATCCATCCGCTTAGATATGAAGAAATTACAAACATACACATTCACAAAGGCCAAGTATTAGTGTCATATGTGACATAATTGTAGCAGTTGTTAGAATCACTATTCCGCACCTCATAAAAGTTTGCTGGCTCACCGAACTGATAGAGAATGCTACTGCTGGTTTAACTCCGCCATTTGTACTCACTCTCTTGTGCAATAAAGATGAAATAAATAAATATTATTATTAGAGAATTTTCCTTTTCTGCAGAAATGTATTGAGGGAAAATATTTCTGTGGAAGTAGCAAAAAGCAACTATGGAATTTCAATTTAAACTTAAATATAACTTAGCGCCGCCGGGTGATAAACAAAATGTGATGAAACGCACTTCTAGATTTCAGCTGTTTCGACAAGTTAGTCTACTTAGTTTAAGTAAATAGCCAGAACGGTGGGCTGGAAAGGTCTTACTTAAACTTTGATAACTATCAGAAAATCAATACGTAATATAATAACAGTACAAAATTGTGCCAGTTACAATAAATAAGGAAATAACCCAAGACATACCACGCTGGGCCACATAGCATCATCTAGCCCCAAACTAAGCCGAAGTTTGTACTATGGGTACCTACTAGACAACGGATAAACTTACTTAGATACTTTTTTTGTAAATAAATACATATTATACATAGAAAACACCCAGACCAATACAAACAGACATGTTCATGGACACAAATGTTTGTACTGTGCGGGGATCGAACTCACGACCCTTGGTTCGGAAGGCAGAGGTCACTACCAAATGAGCCATCGAGCCAGTCACAATGAGCCATAATGAATATTTTTACAAAAAGGATTTTGATCAATTCTACCCCCAAGGGGATGAAACTCTATTCCACGCGAACACAGTCGCGGGCACAGCTAGTTTTTTATATAATTGCATTTCAAATGATTGATGCCAGCTGTGAAAGTTTGCAGAATAATGATGACGATGATGATAAAGTGATTGATTTGGTTACTTGCCCGTTATCGCAACGACTTGGGCTTCTCATTCATCAGGTGGAGGAAGCCGCTTATGTCACTAAAAATGGTAGCAGACTGCTAGTACTACACCTAATCTAAGACATGTTTTATCACGTTACATCATTCATGTGTGAAATGAGATTTGTATTTTATAGAATAGGCACTCAGTTGCCTATGTAATACATTCGATATGTAGTCAAAATTATGACGAGCATAGGCTAAGAGTGTAGTTCAACCGGGTTCATTCGTAAAATAGGATTGAAAAAAGTATTGAAATACGGATGATGACTAGGTATGAAAATGAAGAAAATAATTAGTCCGTCTCTTAGATAATAAAAAAATATAAGACCCGTATTTTTTGTTTTGTCGAAATAACAAGAAAATACTTAGATATAGCGCATTAAAGTTACGGAGTGGGGGCTAACTACGTCACGTTAGAGTATATTTTGTACTCTAACGTGACGTCATGTGACATTTAAAATCAATGTATCTTCGTAAGTTTTTGAACAAGAGGCAAAATAAAAAATACGTATCCAATATTTTTCATTAATCTATCTGATGGACATTAAATTATTTTTTAGTCATCATCCCAATTGATTTAAAAAAAGAAATTTTATCGTTGACTTGTTGACCCGGCAGACTTTGTATCATCCGTTATTTAAAAACCTTCCCTGTACTTCCACCAAGAATTCAAGGAAGAAAATTAGCCAAATCGGTCTAGCCAGACTCGGTTCCCGAGTTTTAGCGCGACTAACGAATTAATTTTTATGTAAAAGATATAATTAGGTATGACTTGAATTGATACCTGGTGTTTGCGAGTATATTTGAACCCACGATCCTCGGTTTAAATATCAAGGTTGTCCCTTGATGGAAAAAAATAGGCAACCAAACTTTTATATAAAAAATATAGAAAGTCGGCTTATAGGCTTCATATAGCCTGTAGAAATAGGCTTCATACTTTTGATTGGTACACCTACATTTCATTTGCATAATAACCAAAACGGAGAAATGTTTAACGACAAAAATTAATCATATTTTCAATCAGATTAATATTATCTTTATACTTTCATCCATTGACCAGTGTTTTGTTAAATTGTAAA
The DNA here is from genome assembly GCA_031163375.1 of Conogethes punctiferalis. Taxonomy (NCBI): domain Eukaryota; kingdom Metazoa; phylum Arthropoda; class Insecta; order Lepidoptera; family Crambidae; genus Conogethes; species Conogethes punctiferalis. The sequence continues at coordinate 20,205,348 of CM062082.1, read as the reverse complement.
TAAATACATATCATACATAGAAAACTCCCAAACCAATACAAACAGACATGTTCATGAACACAAATGTTTGTACTGTGCGGGAATCGAACCCACGACCCTTGGCTCAGAGGGCAGAGGTCACTACCAAATGAGCCACCGAGCCTGTCAATACAGTCTGTATCGACATGTTTAACAAATAAATAAATAATACAAGACATGCTACGTTGGGCCACACAGCGCCATCAAACTCCAAACCAAGCCGAAGCTTGTAATATGGCTTCATGTGATTCTAGTTCTGCTGTTTCTTTGTAATTATTTTATTGTGTTTAAGCTGCGATCACAAATACGATCGCAGTGTTTAAGTTGTGTTATGATATCTGAGTACAAGAAAATGTATATGTCACCGGAAAATAGCAAGAATCGTAAGTTGATCAATTTCCTAGGTAGTTGATTAACTTTCGGAAAATAACAAACGGTAGTTAGTATTTCAGTTAGTTGATCAATTTACGGTAGCCTGACAGTCATTTAATAATTTACGATTTTGACACAAGTAAAATCGTCCTCAAATGGGCCAATCGTTGCTCAATGTATTATTTAACGGTGCACTATTACCCGTAACTTGATTGGTTGCCGGGATAACGCCACGTGAGCCATTGAACCAATCAACGTTCACCTCACCTTCGTCGGATGATTTTACGGCAAGACCCCGTAAAATGATCAATTTACTAAAATACACACGTTAAATAATATATTTCAACTGCCTTTTATTATTTTCCGAAAGTTAATCAACTACCTAGGAAATTGATCAACTTACGATTCTTGCTATTTTCCGGTGACATATATACCTATTATCTTTTTTAATTCCAAACTTTAAAAAAGATTAAAGAAGACAAAACTAAAAATCAAATAACTAGGTACTTCTAGTTCCATACTCGTTTATGAGAAATTTTATCATTCTCCACAGACGCTATAAAAATAATTACATTTATGTCATATCATACCTGTCAATGGAGGGCTCATATAAAGTTCTAATAGTATTATTGTACTCTATGACATTAGTCTTCTTATGACCCTCATCAATATTACCTAATTATGTGCAGAGTGACAGAACTTTAATACTAAAGTTGATTTTCGTAGATAGATTGATATTCCTTATTCCACAATAAACAATATTGACTTAAACCTAGATACAAAGACATGTCGATTTAAGGCGTAAAGCGATCTCTTCCAGACAACCTTTGGGTAGAGGAAAATTAGAAGAAGGTGCCAATTGAAAAATTGAAAACGATTCATACTCGTCATAGCGAATTTAGACCTGCTTTTACGCATTAGCTTTTCAGGTATGGGTCGGCCTTTGCATTAGGCCTCCTCACTCACTCACAACCTCAGAATTTCTCGACAGGTCTGCAGATTTCCTCACGATGTGTCCTTCACTCTAATAGTCGTTTCTTCTTTCTTTTAGCAATTTTGCACCATATACAAAAATTCCATTGTACTTATCCTTTCTACTTTTTGTTTTTCTATGACTTCTTCCCTCTAACACAATTTTCGGTATAGGCCTTGTCATGCAAGAAAAGTTTTCTTTTCTCCAAACCCGTATCTTGTAACGGGTAACATACTATCTTCTGCGTCTTAAAATAGCCTCATATCATAGAATTACCGTATAGATATTTTCCAAATTTTGCCAATAAACTCTTTAAAAAAAACTGCAATAGTCGTAGCGACGAATAAAGGTTATTAATTTTCTCATAACGTTTTCTTCATAATATTTTTTGTTTTTTTCTTTGTCTTTTTATTTTGGGTAAAGTGCAAGTTTCTTTTCTATTCTATTAACCATACTGAGCTACTATAACAAAAATATTCTGCTGCAGATAATGTGAACATTATAAACAGTATGAACAACAATGATCTTAAATCAGTCCACTGAAACGGATCTAAATGTTTATTCTATGAAAGTTTCCTCCTTTATATAAATCTTGCAGATACAGTGTTTTAATCGTGGACTTATCTCGACAGAAAAATGAATGAACGATTATAATCGCTACACCGCAACACTGTGGCGTAAGTTGTGGAATTGTGGATTGAATTTTATATTTATTACAAACTAGCTGTGCTCGCGACTTCGTCCGCGTGGAATAGTTATTTTTTCCCCGTTTTTTTTTACATTTTCCATTATTTCTTCGCTCCTAATAGTTGCAGCGTGATGTTATATAGCCTATAGCCTTCCTCGATAAACGGTCTATTCAACACAAAAAGAATTTTTCAATTCGGACCAGTAGTTCCTGAGATTAGCGCGTTCAAACAAACAAACAAACAAACTCTTCAGCTTTATAATATACTAGCTGTGCTCGCGACTTCGTCCGCGTGGAATAGTTATTTTTTCCCCGTTTTTTTTTACATTTTCCATTATTCTTCGCTCCTAATAGTTGCAGCGTGATGTTATATAGCCTAAAGCCTTCCTCGATAAATGGTCTATCCAACACAAAAAGAATTTTTCAATTCGGACCAGTAGTTCCTGAGATTAGCGCGTTCAAACAAACAAACAAACAAACAAACTCTTCAGCTTTATAATATTAGTTAAGATTTTATTTTTTTACATTTTCCATTATTTCTTCGCTCCTAATAGTTGCAGCGTGATGTTATATAGCCTATAGCCTTCCTCGATAAATGGTCTATTCAACACAAAAAGAATTTTTCAATTCGGACCAGTAGTTCCTGAGATTAGCGCGTTCAAACAAACAAACAAACAAACAAACAAACTCTTCAGCTTTATAATATACTAGCTGTGCTCGCGACTTCGTCCGCGTGGAATAGTTATTTTTTCCCCGTTTTTTTTACATTTTCCATTATTTCTTCGCTCCTAATAGTTGCAGCGTGATGTTATATAGCCTAAAGCCTTCCTCGATAAATGGTCTATTCAACACAATCAATTCGGACCAGTAGTTCCTGAGATTAGCGCGTTCAAACAAACAAACAAACAAACAAACTCTTCAGCTTTATAATATTAGTTAAGATTTTTATTTTTATTATTTTTATTTTTATATTTATTACAAATAGATCGTGATCTCATTATGTATATAGGTAGATATAGTTCTGTGTCTGGGTCTTGGAATTGTATCTGTCCCCGGAAAATAGCAAGAATCATAAGTTGATCAATTTCCTAGGTAGTTGATTAACTTACGGAATATTACAAACGGTAGTTGAAGTGTATTATTTAACGCAATGGATTTCAGTAAATTCATCAACTTACGGTATCTGACAGTAATTTAATAATTTACGGTTTTGACACAAGTAAAATCTTCCTCAAATGAGCCAATCGTGGCTCAATGTAGGTACTATTTAACGGTGCATTATTACCCGTAGCTTAATACACTGTTCCCTGATTGGTTGACGGTATAACATCACGTGAGTCATTGAACCAATCAACGTTCACCTCGCCTTCGTCGGATTATTTAACGGCAAGAGCCCGTAGATTGATCAATTTACTAAAATACATACGTTAAATAATACATTTCAACTGCCGTTTATTATTTAAGTTTCAAGACTAGTATATGGTCTAGTAGTAGCCTGAAAGTTTTCTATATACATATTACGAGGCTATAATTATTTTAGTCAGGGGTTTTCGGTACCTACTATTTCAAAACTTCTCTAAATCTATCTTTGTAAAAGTGAGAAAGAGTCTTAGGAGACTCTTAGGAGGCTACTACTATACTATATACTAGTCTTGAAACTCAAGTCTCTCGCTGGTTGTCAGAAGGATTTAGCTACCATTGAGCTTTCTATCAGGTGAAGGAACCTACTATTAGTGTTAGGACACAGGCGTAAAAAGGATTCATAGCTATTGTTAAGTCACACAAAGGTACTGAACAAAGGTTTTTTTAACGCTATGTCCTGTGTCTTGAGCCCTGGCAGAGACATTTACGGGCACAAAGCGCTAGCATGTCCCCGCACCGGACAGGCATCGTATGAATGGCAATTCTTATTTCATTGCTTGCCATGTGAACACTGGAGGCTGGAATGGGACTTTTACAGTAGTACAAGTAGCACTTGCGAGATGTTTAAATGGGTCTTTCGTAGTTTTTTTTTATAGTAGCTCGACATAATGGCTAGGGAATGCCTGATGGAAAGCGAAAGAGAAGCCCAAGTTGCTGTGACAACGGCAAGTAACTGGTCAGTTACCTGTGAGTTGTCACCGCCATGCCAGCCCACCCCCGACCCCCCACGAGCTCCGGATGGCGAACATTGGGAGAGGCCTATGTCCAGCAGAGGACTGATGTGGGCTGATGATGATGATTAAAGGTACAAATCACCGTCGTATTTCTTCTCGTAGGTGTCGTTGAAGTTGACTAAGAAATTTCTTGAGATTAAACTCCTAAAGCTCAATATATACTGTGATACTAATAATAATGCTAACTATTTAGTCTGTAATAGCTACATAATATTTTTTGTTTGTGTATTAGAAATTTTGGAGACTTTTCACATTCGATTTTGTAGGTATTGGTGTATTTCTAAATATTGTTTTATATTATATTAACAAGTACCTACCTAAGTGCAGCTTTTAGACAATTTCTACATTTTATAATTGGCACCTAATACCCAAGTTTTATTGTTAAGAGTCACGTGTTTGTAATTACTCTTATCCCTTTCCCAAAATACTGATAGGAGCACCCATCGGTTATGATAATTTTATTGCCCATTCTGGTTCCATATGATACTTTGCCATGTTTCCGAATAAAGGAAATTGTTAATTTTGTTCCAGTAACGAATACGTAAACATGTTGCACAAAATGAAACCATTCAATTGAAGAAATTGTTTTAAAATTTTAAAAACAAAAACACTTTTCAGGTAAATAGATTACAAAAAAATTTCAATAACTTGATACGAGTTGTATATATTAGGAGACTAAAGGCCATTTAACAGAAGATAATTATTTATTTACCCCTAAGTTTAAATGGCACCTAAATTATTAACACGTTGAAAAAAATCACATAATTATGTATTCATTTCCATGTAAATTTAATTTACATATTTCCATCGACATTTGCACTAAGCTTTACAGCTTGTATTTTGATATATTAAACTTCGTTGACAGATTATTTAGATCTAGAGACCCGAACGGTAAGAAATGAAATGAAAATACCTTTATTCACATAGACTTAAAATAAGCAATGTACAAGAAGCTACCGCCGTGTTCGGAAAGTACATTTCTACCGAGAAGAAACGGCAAGAAACTCGGTAGTTACTCTTTTTAAATCGCCAATTGTTACATGTATTTTAGTATTACAACATTTTAAGAACAGAATTACCACTATAAACTTAGATGTATTCATTAACCAATAATAAATGAATGAAGTAATGTAATTGTTTCGCCCAAACTCTGACTCTTGTTCCAATCAATACAAATCACAGCTCCATTACTTCCCGTGGGTCATCATCGTAAGAGCCAACTAAGAGACTTCTTGACAATTCACCTTCGTGGTAGTGTTTACCCGCCTGACTGGCGACTGAACTGATGCTTACTTAACCCGCATGCGTGGTGACCAAGGTATAAAAATTATAATAGTCGTTGGTGGAGTTACGGCTCTTTAGGGCGAAGAGATACTTTTAAGTCAGCCTTTGCCTAAGTATCTCTTAGGAGGCTTTAAATTTTTTATGGTTTAATTCCTATAGTAGTACTTAACGTACGTAAATACAAAATTAAATGGGATCAAATTCAAGATAAAGCGAAGCCGTGACCGAAAATCTTTGCGAATATTATAATAAGACGAATTAATTTTTTACACCAGGATAACAAGGAATTGCTTTATAAACGGCGATTCAAAACAGATAGATGTTAATGAGACCTCATCTGCAAATCTGAATTGTTATTATTCTGTTGTTATTTACAATAAATCAAAAATGCGGTAAGAAATTTGTAATGAGAGATACGTAAACACTATTTATTTATTTTCGCCTCTGTTTAAGTAAATTATTTGAACAGATGTGAATACAGATGGAATAATATACAATTAAAATTGGTTGAACATTTGGGAATAGTTATCTGATTTTCAACCGCTAGATAAATTTTAACAGACTCATGAAATTTAAGATAGCTATGAAAGGACCATCATCTTCTTCTATTCTTATAATAAATCTGTAGAGAGGTCAATTCTGTACATGAAATATTTTTTAAAAATAACTATCAGGGTGTCACAGTTTTTGTTTCTATAACGAACATACAGACAGACAAAAATTTTACTGATTGCATTTTTGGCATCAGTATCGGTAACTAATCATCACCTGATAGTTATTTTTAAAAAATATTTCATGGACAGAATTGACCTCTCTACAGATTTATTATAAGTATACCTAGAATCGATAATCTGACATTGTAAAACAGGCAAGGAAAGGACACAAAAGTCAGTAAAGTCTTGGAAATTAGTAGGTATCCAAGGATTCCATTTATTTAATTACCTTAAATTAATTAGCTAACCAGTCTTACAGCTCTGTTAAGATTCCGTACAAGCAGTGAAAATTTGCATTTAAAGTGCACAAAATCACTATAGAATCGGAACTAACAAGACAAACTAACAATTGAACCGAAGCAGAACTAATTACTGGGATCCGGAACTATGTCCCCGTTGGATTTCTTAGCTCCCATGTCGGGAACTTTCTCAATAATATTATTATAATGCGAACAGATTACGGGCTGGCCGGCTGAAGTTGTAACGAGTGACCTTTCACTAAATAGCAGTGAAGGTGTACAGGTTTCGGTAATGTTTTACGGATCAATTTGCTGCGTGATCCGTTGGCGATTTTCTTGCGTAGGCATTTGCGGGAACTTCTATCTTTGGGCGTTGATTTGTATTCATACCGTCGTTGTACTAAATACAAAAAGAATGCGTATTCATCGCTCAGGCGAATGGTTTCTTAACACGTTGACTGTCCCATGTACTTGTAGTGCACAGTTATTGCTTATCTATTATGTCTGCTTTGCGGACAGCTAAAATATAAAATATACTTATAATAAATCTGTAGAGAAGTCAATTCTGTACATCAACAAATATATTTACAAAATAACTGTCAGGGGGTGATTAGTGATCGATACTGATGCCAAAAATGCAATCATCAAAATTTTTGTCTGTATGTATGTACGTTATAGAAAAAAAAATACTATACGGATTTTAACGAAACTTGGTACAATTATTCTTCATACTCCTGGGCAGGTTATATATAGTATACTTTTTCATCACGCTACAATCAATAGGAGCAGAGTAGTGACGGGAAGTGTTGGGAAAACGGGATAAATTTTTATCTGTGTGTTTGATCGCACATCACGCGAAAACTACTGCATGGAATTAAATGCGGTTTTCATTAATGTATTGCTAGAGGTCTAACTTTAGGTACCATGTTTTTTATGGAAGTCGTTATTTTAGAAACCCGATATCCACGCGTGGGTTAATAAAATTAATGGTGCAAAACTTTCAAGATGATATATCTAATTTATATTAGCTTGTATATTTTTATTTTATTTAATTCAAAGAAAGCATTTGACGATTATCACACCTAATGTTAAGTGATGATGTGGTCTAACATGAAACATGCTTACTTAGATATAATATCTTAATCACAACATAGTATAAAATAAAGTTGCTTTTGTTTTCCGTCTGTCCCTATGTATACTTTATCTTTAAAACTACCCAACGGGTTTAATGCGGCTTTTTAATAGATAGAGGGATTCAAGAGGAAGTAGTAAGAGATAAACAAAAAATTTTTGAACATCCTATATTGTACCTATTCTTCGCAAATAAAGACTTTGACTTTGACTTTGTATTGCACCAGGTCGCTAAATATATACCTAAACCAGATTGTGCACAGTCGATTAGCCAAAAAATATAAAATTGTAGCCCAATTTTGTCACCGATACGCCGGCTATACCTCGTCATTAATATGTTGCCACTGGAGCAATCCGCGAGAGCGACAAATGAAGGGTAATATATCTTTGGGTATCGGGCCTTGGTCAGCCACTGCAGTTAGACTTTCGGTAATAAGTAATTAAGGTAAACGCTCCTATTACGGAGGTATTTCGCAACATTCGAAACTAGGAGAAAAAAATAAGCATTTGTAAGTATTTCTAAATGTGCAAAACCACTTCATCGTCAAAAGTGGTTATTATATTTTGTATTTCTATTGATTTTGTGTTTCTTTTGATGTTAGTTTTTTTTTTTAAAAATATTTAAATAGCCGAGTCGATTGTTCCTAATTCGGAGGTATAATTTCGGTCAGTGCCTATTACGGCGGTAAACGGTTCCTAATTCGGAGGGTCAGAAACAAATAATGTTACATACATTAAATAATATAAAATATGTGTTAGTAAAGTAAATTGTATGTAAGGGATGTAAGGGAGCGACCTATCACCTTATCGTTCCAAGCCATCCTCACCTGCCCGTGGTGCATCCTGCCGAACAACAAACGAGGCTCTGGCAAACCGACTGGTGGTGGTTAAACCATCACGATAGAAGGCGTAGCTAAAAACCACAGGCCGATGACGGGCAGCAGCGTCACCGGAGCAAGAAGCTACGCCCTGCGATCGCCAACCCGCCTGCCCAGCGTGGCGATTATGGGTATGTCCTCCAGAAGTTTGCTTTAGATGGCGAACAACTGGAGAGGCTTATGTCCAGCAGTGGACTGCAATAGGCTGATGATGGTGATGAAAGTAAATTGTAAGGTTTTCATTCATTGATTTGATAACATTGATTCTCTTTTAATAAAATTTGCAAATATAGCAGGGATGTATGAATCACTTGAATTTTCCTTATTCTCCAGAACCTAGCACCCTCTAAATTCTAACAGTGACGTATTAAAAAAGATCTCGTTGAAACGAATTATTATTACTATATACAATAAACTACTCGTAGTAATGTTACATTTTTGGAAAATAGGTTTTATACCCCGGTTCAAAGGTCAAAAGTAATAATATTTTTTCTAGATACCTAATACAACTTTGGTTTTGATGCAACACTTAACACAACTGTACTATTCTCCATACTATGATGGGCATTCTTCTCTTTAAATAACATTATTTACATACATTGTTAAGTTTTTATCACTTTTGGTTTTATTAAATAAGAATCAATAAAACATTATAGAAAACTTTTTATTTATTTATTGAACCCTAAAACTTGAAATTTTATATTTTATGAATAGCGCCATAATAGGAACCCATATAACCTAATACGGAGTTACCTGAAAATAACTACCACCGTAATAGGAACACTACTTGTGTTATAATGTTCCTAATTCTGACCCATCAAAATTTCGATAAACAAAAGAGTGTAAATGCATAATCACACGATAACAGTTTTTTGGCTAAGTGTGTTAAATTTTAGTCAACAGTTATACAAAATAAACGATTTGTGATCAATTAAAATACAGCTTTTTATTTTACCGCTTCTAAGAAACCAACATTTTATGCTCAACAATTTTCATATTTAACTAGATTTCTAATAAAGATAGCATACCGCAGAATATGGTCCTTAATTTAAGAGATTAATGATTATTTCAATACAACTTGGAACTAATTCAATAAGTTAATAAATTAAAAGTTATAAACAATTAAACATGTCCAGTATATTTCCTAATTCGGAGGTATACCACCGTATTAGGATCAACCTATAAAATTTGTATCCTTTTACGGTGGTATTTTGTTTCTTATTTTTTTGGGTAAAAATGAGTTTAAAATATGAATTAAGCTATTTAAACAGCTGCTGTAATAGTAGGAAAATGCAATAAATAACACACAAACGAACTTGAACGGGTTATTAATGCGAAAAACTTAGTTTATAAATATTGGTGTACTTTCATTTGATGTTGCGCGTTTGTATGAAAACCTCTCTCACATCGATGTCGTTACACTAATTGATTGATTTTGTTGTGTTGTATATGTGCTATACTTGCAAAATTCGGTCAACTGATGAAGGAATAGATTTGGAATAAATAGTATACATTTTGGTGCACTTATACTGAATAAAATAGGAATAAAACTCGAAAATAGAAGTACCACCGTAATAGGAACCGATTTTGACTACCTCCGTGATAGGGACACTTACCTTAATCGTTATCACATTAACCACTAAGAGGGGACGGTTAAACAATAGTTTTTCTATTGGTCTGTAGGCCTTCTCCGAAATGTGTAATCGAACTGAAGTTAGTCTGGGCGAGATCGCTTTCTTACTCCATCACTTACTTACGATAAGACCGCCTGAATTATACTTCAAGACGTCAGATGTTTGTGTTTGTGCAATAATGAAGAGAGGTAGGGCATAGCGAATCTTCGCTCGAATTGATCTGCCCGTCCGGGGAAGGACCTCCACCCTATAGAATACCGCAGCCAAATGACTGGCATGGCAGTGGCAACTAAGTGGTAACTGACCAGTTACTTGTCAGTTGTCATAGCGACTTGGGCTTATTTTTCGTTTTCCATCAGGCGTAGGAAAACCATTATGTCGAGCAGTAGCCTTCCTTTTTAGTACGCCTTTATTTTTTCTTTAAAAAATTTTATTTTATAGTAATAAAAGAAAAAAAAATTAATACCTATCTACATGCAATATCGACCCCTAAATCAACTCCTATGACACACACGGGAAGGATTGGGGTGGTAACTTGCTTTTTTTCCCGTCGCCGCACCGAAATTCTTACACCTACTCAAGTGAAGTTAGCCCTATCGTTATATTTGACTATTATAACATAATTTACTCGGTTTCAGCAATATCTATTATTATAAAGACGAGTACCTAATTTGGTAACAATATACAAACGTTCAAAGTACTCCCCTTCAATACATCCCTTTATATTTGAAGCTGAAAATCATTCAATAAACAAAGACATATTCGCCAATAGACCCAATTCAGTTAGATTTCAAATATTAATGACCAATTATTGAGGAAATATCCATTTGAGATCAATGTCAGTATTGTCTGAGTATGTACGAGTAGACTTGGGCTGATGAAAAAGTTTTTTTTCCAATTATTTCTACCTAGTTTTTTCTTTGACCTAAACTATTACTGGCTTGATCTCCAAGTAAGTAGCTTAAGAACTTGTTTTTTGGAAATCAGCACTACGGAGGTACAAAAAAGTTACCAGTAATATCAATCAGCCCTGGTCCGTCCACTGCTGAACGTAAGCCTCCTAATTCACGCCACATTTCTCTATCCCGGGCTTCCCCCATCCAGCAACTGTCAGCAGTTCTTCTAAGGTCATCCGCCCAGCGGGTTTCGGGGCGTCCTACACTAGGTTGCCTAAACGCGGTATCCACTCCAAGATTCGTCTGCTCCACCTATTGTTGGCTCTGCGGTAGACATGACTGGCCCACTGCCACTTCAGCGTAGCGTTCCTTCAGGCTATGTCCACATTGTCCACCAGTAATAATGATACCTCTATAAACTATAAATCATCAGCCTGGTGCAGTCCACTGCTGGACATTGGCCTCTCGAGTTGTTTTGTTCGTCACCTAGGGCAAACTTCTGGAGGATATACCCATAATCGCCACGCTGGGCCGGCGGGTTGGCTATTGCAGGGCGTAGCTTCTTGTTCAGATGCTGCTGCCCGTCATCGGTCTGTGGTATTTAGCTACGCCTTCTATCGTGATGGTTTTACCGCAACCAGTTGGTTTGCCAGAGCCTTGTTTTGTTGTACCTGGAGAGGTGGCAAGCAAACACCTGAAGAGGCCTATGTCCAGGAATGGACTGTGATAGGCTGATGACGAAGTATGGCCTTCAGTTGTTTTCCCAAAGTGACGAACAACTGGAGAAGCCTATGTCCAGCTTTCTTCAAGTAACTCTCCAATCGATGAAGGTTGGCAGTCATCTCTGCATAGCCAGCCCTGTCCTGCGCGAGTCGGAACAGGTGGGCAACCGTCACAATTCCCGTCCACTCTCTGTACAGCAGTGTAGTGAAATAGTACTGAACAGAACTATTTTTGACAGGAACCACACGACCAGCCATGGACACCGCTAAGTGCATCAGAAGAAGGTCCCGAGGGTCTGGCACCACCACCACCATCCTGGCGCTACTCCTCGTCGCGTGTCTAGCTGAAAGCGCTTCAGGTGAGACACGGCATCCGTTTAATAGTAAACCCGCCCCCACTTCGCTTAAGGAACTTAACACAAGCGATGGAAGGATTCTAGGTATTTTTTTGACACCTTGGGTTACATTATCCACGTTTTAGTAAAAGTCCCCAACTTTTTAAATCTAAATATATAAAACCCAAAGGTGACTGACTAACATAGTATTTGTCAACGCACAGCCCAAACCACTGGATGGATCAGGCTGAAATTTGGCATGCATGTAGATGTTATGACGTAGGTATCCGCTAAGAAAGGATTTTGATCAATTCTATCCTCAAAGCGATAAAATAGAGGATGAAACTCCATTCCACGCGGACAAAGCTGTAAATAATATAGCTTATGGATAGGATACCGGAGATAATGTAGCTTCCCAATGGTGAAAGAATTTATCAATTCCAAGATTTTTGCACTTCGTCGTCTGAACATCAGGTCCTACCTGATGTATGTTCCATTCCTGAAAGGTCATTTTGAAGTGCTCCTATAATAAAAACTATTCATCAGGTCGATGATTTATTCTCGAAGAAGAAGAGAAATGTCCTATGTTCAGTTATAAAAAATATAGAACATTGCATATTAAACAAAGACTGGCTCGTTTCGTGTCACGTACAAGACAAATTGAAAAAGTAACGCTATATGACAATATAAGTAATGCCACATTCAACGGCTCGGTTTGTTTCACGTTAATGTAATAATGTTGCCAGTGATGACGATTTGGTTATGGCAACATTTATCTTAATAATGCTGTAAATGATGTTTCCGTACGGTGACGGGAATGAATACAAACCACTGCACCCTTTCCTCGGGTGTGGTAAGAGTCGACTAAGGGATTTTTTGAGGTTTTCGTTTTTTTAATGTACTTACTTACTGCGCTGGCTGGCTCAGCGACCCGAAGTGGATCTTGGCCTCCGACACGAGATTTCGCCACCCTGGTTTTTTTAATGTAGCTTGACATAATGGTTTCTCTGCGCCTGATGGAAAGCGAAAGAGAAGCCCAACTCGCTGTGACAACGGGCAAGTAACTGATCAGTTACCTGTCTGTTTCTACCGCCATGCCGGCCCAACCCTAATCACCCAGAATCACAATTTAAGTTTTAAAGTTTTGATTGCACTAAAACAAAACTTTCTTAATAAATCTTTCTAATGAATTGGTGGTCTAAACACAATATACGCGTGACATCATATAGTAACTTGACAACTTAATTTACGATTTGGGCAAATATTATCTGTCAAAACTTCCTACTTTTACTATAGTTTTAACTTGATTCTTTTGACAAGTTACATACATTTCCTACGTGACCAAACGTTGTTTGCAGCTCTTTGGGGATTTTAGATTTTGGACAGCTTTAGACAAGGGGTTTGTTATTATGTGGCTATTGATTTTCGAGGATTGTGGAATAGTGTAGAATTTGTATTTTAGATGTAGAGCAACCCTTCAATCATCTTTTCATTCCAAGCCACCTGCCCGTGGTGCATCCTGCCGAATAACAAACGAGGCTCTGGCAATCGACTGGTGGCGGTATAATTATCACAATATTAATGGCCCAGCTAAACTGCATAGGCCGTTGACAGGCAGGAGTGTCATTGGAGCGAGATGGTACGTCTTGCGATCGCCAACCAGCCTGCCCAGCGTGGCGATTATGGGCAATACCTGAGGCTGTATGACCAAAGTGGAGAACGATTCTACGAGTATAAGGGGCAGCGCAGACGACAGACTACCCGTGACGCACTTTTTAAACTGTGATGCAATTATATGCAGTAACGCACACGACGCGCAAAAATCCGTCGCGGATATTTCACAGACTCAACGCACATCTTCGATCATTCTGTCGGCAGAGCTGTAGGGACCTAGATGCTCTTTTTAAATGTCTCAGACGCAGACTCTATCGCACAAAAAGTGTGCCGTCTGCGCTGCCCGTTAAAGTCATTACTATTCCATCATTTATCACGTGTAGAATTTCTGATCATAAAATATATATATATTTAACAATATAATGGTACAATAGAAACAACGGCATGAGAATACCTCTTTAAATACATCAACCATCATTTCATTTGTTTCATAATCACTTTCAAGCGAGCTCAGAAGAAAACAAACGTCTTTACAAATTTACAATAGAACACAATTTAAGACACCATTTTATTAATGAACCATAATTAAATGATTGTTTAATTGTTTTCTGCCTATTACTTACAACTTATATTAAATAAAGTACAATCTTAACTAAAAATATTTTTATAAATTTCATAGTTAAGTACAATGTTAACTATGAAATTTATAAAAATAAAGAACCCAAGACCACCGTTGAGGCACTCAGCGCCATCTAGTAACTTTAAACTAAGCCGAAGCTTGTACTATGGCAACTAGACAACTACCTTTGTTTGTAATTAAATACTCATACATAGCAAACACCAAGACATGTGCAAGCAGACATGTTCATACATACAAATGTTTATCGTTCACAACCATTGTTCTAAACTGGTCGTCAAACTAAATTAATGAGACTAGTGCACTCTGATTCATAAATACGTCAATGTATTTTGAATGACGGGGTGGGGTTAACTAAATTGTTTAGTTGGGTTGGGCTAATTGTACCCCATTCGTGAGTAAATGGGGTGTTGCTCAGAAAGTTACCCTTTATCTGTGCTATGTCACTTTTAAGTTAGATAGATTACTATGCTACTCTATACATAGATAGATACTCTTTATTGCACCACAAAATTGACTCAAAGCTAGACGAAGTATAGGTACAGCTTTGTACAATTTCGGAGGTCTTGTCCCTGAGCCGTTGACAGGCAGTAGCGACACCGGAGCGAGAAGCTACGCCCTGTGATCGCTAACCCGCCTGCCCAGAGTGGCGATTATGGGTATATCCTCCAGATTTTTACCCTAAGTGGTGAACAACTGGAGAGGCCTATGTCCAGCAGTGGATATACTATATACTTTTCATCACGCTACAATCAATAGGAGCAGAGCAGTAAAGGGAAATGTTGGGAAAACGGGAGACATTTTTATCTGTATATTTGATCGCGCATCACCCAAAAACTACTGCATGGAATTGAATGTGGTTTTCACCAATGTATTGCTAGAGGTCTAACTTAAAATTTAGGCACCATTTTATGGAAGTCCGTTATTTTTGAAACCCGATATCCACGCGTGCGACGCCGCTGGCACAGCTAGTAGCAAATAAAGGACTTTCACTTTGACTTGTAGTATCTCATTCAAATCGTAGAACCTCCGAAGCGAAAGTCCAGGTCGCAATCAGATCATGGCCTGTAACTAGTCGTAAATCTGTGCAACGTTTGCCGAAGAAATTAAGAGCAACTTTTAATGGGCACATAAAGTTGTGACGAATCGACAAACATTTATTATGCCGTTACACAACCGCGTAGGCTGTGAACTATATTCGCCTGACTCCAATACTTTTATCGGATGACTTAACAAAAAAAGTTGTACCTAAAATAGGTTTTCTAAATTAATTCGCTCCTTGCATATTCTAACTGTTGTTTTATATGGAAATATATTTTTTTAAACTTTTTTAGATAACTTTCGCTTACTTCGATATCTAAATTTGGAAAAAACAGAACTATAATATTATAGCTTAAAACCAATAAAATTGTACCTATGTGGGTACTATATCTATGTACGTGCCATTTGAGATAGATTTGATTGAGATACTTTTCTTTGAAGGTGCTTATAGACTTTAAGAGAGTTAGGGCATAGCGAATCATCGGTCGAATTGAGCTCCCCGTCCGGGGCAAGACCTCCACCCTATAGAATACCGCAGTCAAATGACCTTCGGATCGTGTTTCTGCCGGTGAGTAGGGTTTCCGGAGCTCGTGGGGGGTTAGGGTTGAGCCGGCATGGCGGTGGCAACTGGCAGGTAACTGACCAGTTACTTGCCCGTTGTCACAGCGACTTGGGCTTCATCAGGCGTAGGGAAGCCTTTATGCCGAGCTACTATAAAATAAAGACCTTATTTGAATTGTTTTTTTTTTTTCATGAAACGAGCGTAGGTATTCATATTAAAAAGGCCGGCAGCGACCCTAAACTCGATTAGAGTTGCGTGTGTCCATGGGCGGTGTCGACTGGTTACCATCAGGCATCACATTTACTCGTCTGCCGCCTCTCGTATAAAAAAAGAAATATGTTTTTTTTGTCGAATTCCGTAAAAGTGCTAATCGGTTAATGTGATCCGGTCCGAATCCGGTGAGTATGGTGGCTGACGAAGACATTTAACCCCAAGATCCTCTAGCCTCAGTAGGAATAGAGGCTTCGAAAAACATACATTCTTACGGAGAACAACATAATAGTTCAGAACTTTTTATTCCACAATTAGTCGTAACTATGAAAGGTCATAACCTTATGCTTACGTCACTGCAAAAAAAACCTAATTAATTCACTATAAACGTCGAGTTAAGGCAGGTCGGAACACGAAAATGTACAGAGTAGAATAAATAAGGAATATGCATGACTTTTTTTGTCATCATCTTCATCAGCCTATTGCAGTCCACTACTGAACATGGGCCTCTTCAGTTCATTTAAAGAGAGAGCAGGGCACAGCAAAAATTCGCTCGAAGTGAGCCACCAGTCCGGGGAAGGACCTCCACCCTACAGAATATCGCAGTCAAACGACCTCCGGGTCGTGTTTCTGTCGGTGAGTAGGGTTTCCGGAGCTCATGGGGTAAAACCAGTTACTTGCCCGTTACCACAGCGACTGTGCGCGACTCACCGGCAGAAACACGACCCGGGGGTCTATAACACTCATTAACACAATTCGCACCTATAACACTCATTCCGGTGAAGAGGTTCATTACAGTAGTCCGCTCCAATACAACGCATCGGGCTCATTTTTACCTCCCTAGTCTAAACACATACAAAAGTACAAAACGCATCGGGCTTATTTTTACCTCCCTAGTCTAAACACATATAAAAGTACAATATTTTTAATTTACTATTTATTTATCAAAACTGAAAAATGGTTTACAATTTAATCCATACATCATCATACATTTCGCCAATTCAAGATTTCATCCTTATCATCTTGATAAGTAGGTGCGTTTTGCGCGCAATTTTCTGCCTCGTGCAACTGATCTTTGGAATCACCTTCCGCCTGCAATTTTTCCGAGAGGATATGACTTAGGGACCTTCAAAAATTGAGCCTATAGATTTCCCAAGGGCCGGCAACGCACCTGGTCTGTGACTCCCCTAGTGTTGTGGTCTCAATGGGCTAAATTGCTCACTTACCATCAGGTAACTTTCAGACCCGTTTGTCCCCTCTATCATAAAAAAAACTATTTCAAACCAATAAGACTCTCATTGCGGTAAAGAGGTTAGATACCTAGTTGTCTGCTTCAATACAGCACGTTGAGCTCATTTTTGAACGTTATAGCCCATTTGACTGCGTGTGGTGAGTCGATACGTTTCATCGCGCCTCGGGAATGTCGTAGGGTTGAGGCTAAGAGGAACTATCTATTTATTTATTTACTTGCTTGTCACATGGTTATTTAGATGAACTATAAATAAAGGTACTTTGTACACATGACACCCCGTAGGGGCACCGCAAGATGAGATGTAAGCGGTCCACGCTTCTAAACTTTACTTATAATAAATCTGTAGAGAGGTAAATTTTGTACATGAAATATATTTTCAGAATAACTATCAGGGGGTGATGCCAAAAATGCAATCTATAATTTTTTATCGGTCTGCCAGTCTGTCTGTATGTTCGTTATAGAAACAAAAACTACTGAACTGATTTTAACGAAACTTGGTACAATTATTCTTCATACTCCTGGGCAGTATACTTTTTACCACGCTACAATTAATAGGAGCAGAGCAGTGAAGGGAAGTGTGGAACCAATTCTCTGTGATAGTCTTTCCAAATAGCTAGGACTTGGGAGCCTTCAAGAAACGTACTCCTATTTAAAAGGACGGCAGCGACCCCAGAACTCGATGTGAGTTGCGGGTGCCCATGGGCGATGTCGACTGCTTACCATCAGGCATCACATTTGCTCGTCTGCCGCCTCTTCCATAATAAAAGAGTTTTAATGTAGGAAAGGACATTTACTGTTTTTGAAGGTGAAAATTGCTCTTAGCAACCCTACAGCGGAGACCTGGCTATTTCCGCGCCCGTTCAGCGCAGACAATACCAATATCATGTCTGTTCCAGCTTCTCACTAATCCCACTTAGTTCAATGTCCACTGATAGAAAACGAGTTAGGTTTGTTTATTTTGTTTTGTTTTTGTTCGTTTACTTATTGTTTGTTTTCTTAGATTCATCTTAAACTTATCAAAAGGAGGTGGTAGGTACATACCTAGTTTAAAGAACCATAAACTAAATAGATTAAAGCTCTTTTAATACTAAAATTAATGTACATATGAATAGGACTGTTGCCGAAAAAAAGTAATTAGTCCGTCTTTTAGATTATAAAAATATATTGGACACGTATTTTTCCTTTTTTCATTTAAACAAAAAATAACAAAGATTAAGGCATCAAAATGTAGGAGTCTGAGAATGTGCTTTACTATGGATATTAATCTCAAGATTACCAAAAAATTGTCATAACATTTATATAAACAATCCTCCACGATAATATAAAGACAAGCTAAAAATTTGCTATGTTTCTTCTGAAGATACTTCTAGTCGTTTTCGGTGTACCAACATTTTCAAGCTTCAATTTTACAGTGCTAAGTTTTACTTGCCTACACGTGCCAGACACTTACCCAACGCACTCTACGCAACGTCAAATAACATTTGCATACTACAGCTTTACCTCTGTTGACTCCACGCCACCATGTACCGGCTACACTCTGATTTTCCTAGATTTTCCTATACTCTTCCACTAACTATATTTTCCAACAGCAATATTGAAACGAGTATTAAACTGGACGAATGACAGTATTTTCTATAAACGTTGATGTTACAATGTTATGTGTTAGAGCGATTCGATTTGATATACCTAATCGTGTAACAAAAGTCTAGGCATTAATTAATCCATGGCATAACTACAGGGTGACATGTTGACAAAATGCCCTAAGCCCTTCCTTGAGAGGCATAAGCCATAGTTTCAAAATTTTACCAATGAACAATGAGTAAATATACGATAAAACGCCCAATATAATTTCAAAAGCTAGGCTTTTTACATGCATATCCGTATTATTCGTAAACATTAAGAACACAATACAAAATGCACATAAAAACAAAATATATTTGTGCTTGGGAAGACTTGAAAGCCTATTCAGTTTAAACTACCGCAGGCGACAGTTTTAAGACAATGTGTAATGGGCCATTTTTATAGTTATCTTTCTATGAATGAAGTCGTTAAGGATAAAATTGCATTAAATTTAATCTATTCTTATGTTTTAAATACCTCTGAATAAGCAATTTCTTTAATTTTTAATTCGTTTGTAGGTACGTTCATTCAACGTTCTTACGGTCACAGAAAACATCCTGAGGAAACCAGCACACCTGTAAAGAAACTCTCAGGTTATGTGAAATTGCCCTAGTTTAGGCTAGCCCTAGGTAAAAACTCCTCGATAGAGACATTCATGAGATTTTGATGAAACATTTGTCTATTTTTCGATATCATTGGATAGTTTACTAAGCAACACCTTGTTTGGTTAACCTTTTAACACGTTGGATTAAAAGTGGCCGTCAGACACTTTTTCTATTATCCCTACTTTCACAACAGTTAACAGACACTTCTTCCAGACACTTAAACCATCATTGGACATGACGCGACACTTAACAAGACACTTTTCCGCTGGATGTCTGTTTCTTCCCATATCCTAACCTTGTGATTTCATCCACAGAGCAAAGAATTAACAGTAGAGGCAAGCCTTCCAACCTTATTGAGAAAGTCAACGGGTGGCGTAGTCAACGCGGAGGTATGTCAGTTGTCAGACGGCTGTTGCATCAGCATGCGCTTTTGCCTGTGAATGGAGAGAATGCGAAAACCTTAACTAGAGACACACCGATTAAATGTTGTAAATGTTTAAGAGAGGTAGGGCATGGCGAGTCTACTCACGAATTGAGCTGCTCGTCCGGGGAAGGACCTCCACCCTATAGAATACCGCAGCCAAATGACCTCCGGGTCGTGTTCCTGCCGGTGAGTGGGGTTTCCGGAGCTCGTGAGGGGTAGGGGTTGGGCCGGCATGGCGGTGGCGAATGACAGGTGACTGACCAGTTACTTGCCTGTTGTCACAGAGACTTGGGCTTCCCTTTCGCTTTCCATCAGGCGAAGGGAAGCCATTATGCCGAGCTACTATAAAAAAAAACGAGGGTAATACATTCTCGTCTTGGCCGGAGCACTGCAAAGGCTCGACTTTTTCATTGCATGATGTTTGAGCATGGAGCACCAAATAATACTTGTATACAGATTTCTATATGATTAAATACTTAAGCAAAGATATAGGAACACAGCCCCTACTAATCCCTACTAATATTATAAATGCGAAAGTAACTCTGTCTGCCTGTCGGTCTTTTTTGTCACAGACAATATTTAGACCCTGAGAAAGGACATAGGCTACATTTTATTGCATGAAGAAACACTTCTGTGACATACCTACATGAACGCGGGCAAAGCTGCGGGCACAGCTAGTACATATATAGGGGATAATATCTTTGCTTATGTTCGTAGAGAAAGATATAGGTAAGGAAGTTGATTACTGTCACACATATTTATTTAGTTATACGTACTTAGTAGTAAATGTGTGGTTAATTTTTCTAAGCATAAATTTTAATTGTAGACAAATCACTTAATGTTGTAAACGCATCAAACAGTATATGTTGTTTGTAATTATTTTTTTTAACGATTGAGATTGTATTGTATGTTTTATATGTGTACACGAAAACACGTCATAGGAACTAGCAACTTAAG
The DNA here is from genome assembly GCA_031163375.1 of Conogethes punctiferalis. Taxonomy (NCBI): domain Eukaryota; kingdom Metazoa; phylum Arthropoda; class Insecta; order Lepidoptera; family Crambidae; genus Conogethes; species Conogethes punctiferalis. The sequence goes on along the minus strand of CM062082.1, from coordinate 20,184,387 downwards.
TTTGCCAGGCTCCATGCAAAAATGTTTGAAGTCTCTTCACCAAATGTATCTTGGTTCCTGAAGAAAAATTGTTAGGTACATGAATGGTTCTAATTAGAGTAAAGAAAATTTTCCTCTACATATAGCCTAAAGCATTATGAGGCCGCATGGCAAATTAAACCTTATCCCCTAAGAGACAAAGACACTCCCAAATCTAAATTCCCTTGAAACTTCTGTGTGCCTCCTACTCTATCCACCATTTCTGAGAGGTTGTTATAAACATAACCGAGTAACTATCTCAACACACGCCATTTTGTTGCCACACAAGCTTTTAATAGTTACCTTTAAACCGTTAAATCAGCAGCGGTTTTTATTTCTAAGAACATAATTGTTAATTGTGAACATATAGAAGGTCCAGGTGCATTGTCAAGGCTGATTGCATTAAAGGGAAAGGTTCTAGTTAACACCGGTTCTGGGTATCTAGTTAGTAACCGTCTACCCTTGTAATTTACTTATAGATTTCTCATAATTATTATAATAATCATAGGCTACTTTTTGCCCCTTTCCAATCTCCCACTTCCCTAAAATGGGGGGCAACGCGGGCGATCCCGCAGGCACAGCTAGTGTATTCTATTTCCGCCCCCGGATACCAATGTTTCACAATATAATCATTTTAGTTCATTCGCGTTAAGAAAATAGTGACTCATCACCGACTGCCGGCCAAGCCACACCCCCTAGCCAATTAAAACGCTAGAAATTATAATTTCGTTTAAATTGGCTAGGGGGTGTGGCTAACGATAGAAATTATAATTTCTAGCGTTTTAATTGGCTAGGGGGTGTGGCTTGGCCGGAAGTCGGTGATGAGTCACTATTTTCTTAACGCGAATGAACTATAATACCGTCAATGAATCAATACACACACAATAAAATACACTTTAAAGATTCACTACATAAAGTTAGTCTAAGTAAGCCAAATATAGGGTGTGATACCATTACAAATGACATGACACAAACACACACGTACCGTGACAAATTTGCTAAAGCAATTCGCACTTACCTTTACAATTTGCTAAGTTGAGCTTAAGTAAAGGCGACATGCAAACCAAACATTAATTCATTTGCGCTGTTACTGTGAACACATTTGAATAAACTATTGGAGCTCTCTTGTGGGGTAATCAGGCTATACGCGAAAGCAATTATGAAAAATGTTTATCGTTTTCATGTTACTGGTGTTTGCTTGATTGCCAGAATTGACTGGTAGCAGCGCCACTGGAGCGATAAGCCCACACCCTGCGATCGCCAACCCGCCTGCCCAGCGTAGCAAATTCAAATTCTTTATTACAATATTAATCATCAAAGTTCCAATCGTCCGCACTCTAACACCCGTATTCACAAACAATACTTATCTATGAAAGCTAACAGCACTTTGCGAAGAATGGCATTTCCTATTTTTGTGTACCTATGCGTCCGCGCGTCGCATAGTACCTAACGTTTGTGAATACTAAACCAAGGCTGCCAAATATATTAAGAAGGTTGGAAACTGTATGCTTTTTTCAGTAGACCTACGAAATAAATGGATTTATTTATTTATTTAATCGTATGGCTTTTGACAGTCGCTAAATGGATAAATTTGAATATCTAGACGGATCATGGCTATGAGGCGTAGGGTCTCGAACCAACCCCACAAGGCCCTTGAGTTATCGCCCCTATGGGAAATTCAATGCATTTATCGGGATTTATATACAACGGCTGTTTGGAACAAATACGACTGTTTATTGGCCATTTTAACTTCGCGGGGGAAGCGGCGGATAATAAAAATATGTGCCTGCAATCTCATCATAATTAGATGTGGGTGTAACGACCATACGAGAATGTGATTACTAGTGCAAACTTTTGGAGGATATACCACGGAGCAAATTTTGTATTTGCTTCGTGGGATATACCTATAATCGCCACGCTGGGTAGGCGGGTTGGCGAACGCAGGGCGTAGGCTCTCGCTCCGATGACGCTGCTGCCAGTCATCAGTCTGTGGTATTTAGCTACGCCTTCAATTGTGATGGTCATACCGTCACCAGTCGGTTTGCCAGAGCCTTCTTTGTTATTCGGCAGGATGCACCACGAGCAGGTGAAGATGGCTTGAAGCGAAAAGGTGATAGGTCGCCCCCTTACATCCCGTGTTCGAATATGTGAATTAAATTAATGGAAATCGACTTACATTAGATACATCCTTACTTTATAAATCTACACTAATATTACAAAGAGGAAAGATTTGTACCTACTTTTGTATGTTTGTAATGAATAGGCTCAATACTGGGCCGATTTAAGAAATTCTTACACCAATAGAATGCTACATTCTTCCAATTTGACATAGGCTACATTTCATTTTGAAAAAAATTAGGGATCCTTAGTAAAATTTGAACAATATAATTGTCTACCCCGTGCGAAGCCGAGACGGGCTGCTAGTCCTTTATAAAAAAAATTGCGACCCTAAAATACTTCATCATCATCATCATCATTACATTTGGAGGCTGATGAGCCAAAGGGATGTAAGGAAGTGACCTATCACCTTTTCACTTCAAGCCATCCTCACCTGCCCGTGGTGCATCCTGCCGAACAACAAACGAGGCTCTGGCAAACCGACTGGTGGCGGTAAAACCATCACGATGGAAGGCGTAGCTAGATATCACAGGGCGATGACGGGCAGCAGTGTCACCGGAGTGAGAAGCTACGCCCTGCGATCGCCAACCCACCTGCCCAGCGTGGCGATTATGGGTATATCCTCCAGATGTTTGCCCTAGGTGGCGAGCAACTGAAGAGGCCTGTGTTCAGCAGTGGACTGTAATAGGCTGATGATTGATTGATTGATTGAGCCTGCAAACATCCACGGGTAGACTAGTGCGAGGTCAGACCTTAGTCATGACGTTTGCAGGTGGGTTGGTGACCGCAGTAGGTTTTATTTGTACCCAGATAAACTCTGCTGCCCGTTTCCTGATATTCCCTTATTCGTATTCTACGACACCCATTATTAATTTACTTAAGGGTACTTTTTAATGAAAAATTTAACTCTTGAGTCTGTTGAGGCGAAAGTTTGTAATGTTTAATCTTTTTCCATGAAAGAGATTTTGTTTAAGATATCAACTTTGGATCTGATAGAAAACCGAAGTTTGTTTGATAAGGAAGACAATGATATTTAAAATTTAATAATTCATTGGCGTTATTTATAAGAAAAGGTCAAAATATTACTTCCAATAAATTGAAGACATAGGTAGCAATTAATTTAACGATTTCAATACAAGGTATTTTTTTTATTACATTTGGCTCATTTTTTGTTTGAAAGATTTCGATTGATATTAAAACTTTTTCTTTATACCTATGTTTGACAGTAAAAACCAGTAGCATTTTTTATAGTTGCCTAGCACTGCGGCACTGCGGCAACGGACGTGGTAACCAAATCATTCACTTTCACATTGTTAGTTGCCACCGCCGGCATGGCGGAATGATTATCCTGGCTACTCCCAAAATGTGACCACACTTCATGGGTTAATCTACCACCGGTTGAGAAGAAATCTTAAGGAAGTCCCATAATCCACTCTTATGACTCGCGAGTCAAGAAATGTGAATTGTGCCTATTCTTTCACGCCATTGCATGGACAAGTTCTGTATATCTTACTCGCCACAGGGGTGAAAATCCCAAAGACATCTAAAGTTTCCAAAAATTGGCTTAATTGAACACATATAGTTTTTCTTAAACTAATCGTTCCCGATAACAAATTAGATGACCATTTTATCCGATAGGATTAAGATTAGGGAATTTCGATCAAACCGATTGATGGATTTCTTCCCGTCTATTCGTCGACTTTTTTCATTTAGATAATATTAAGGAATTGTTAATTATAACTTTTATAGATTAGGGGGAGTCCGGTCCGGGACACTTGCTCAGGTGGGAGAGATGGTTCACCTTTCAAAAATAAATAAATAAATAACCCAAGACATGCCACGCTGGGCCACTTATCGCCATCTAGCCCCAAACTAAGCCGAAGCTTGTACTATGGGTACTAGACAACTGATAAACATACTTAGATACATTTTTTTGTAAATATATACATATTATACATACATAGAAAAATTTAAGTTGACTTTTGAAAGCTCATCTCTTTCACCCGTGCAAATCTGCCGGACTCCCCCTACACCTACCTACGAGTAATCTATGTCGCAGTCATCTGGTTGAATCTCCTATTCAATTGAATCGCTAGCGCCTTCATTGAATGACGACATTCAATTGAATGACTAAACCGAACGTTGACTAAACACGCACCACTTAACGTCCAACTAGGTAGCGGATTGAAACATGAAACAAACATGGTGATTGTAATTTAGTTCATTCTTTTCCCACGCGGCGTTAGTAGTCACCAAAACAAATATGGCGTCAATCAAACATGATCAAAAAGATATGAACAGTGTTGATATTTTTTTTAAATATTAGATGTAGATATCAAAGAATGCAAAACATCCCTGTGACGCAATACGTTAGACCAAAGCGCGGAAGACCAATGGTTCCGGATTTCATTTCCGGGGGATTTGCGAAAGGAACTTTGCTAAATTATCTGCCAGTCGTAATGCAAAAGTCGATGATTAGTTTAAATATTCAAAAGCTGATCTTACTATTTACTTATTTTGTCTGTAAAATAAATAAAAAACACACTTATTCTCTCTGGGTCTCCCCACATTTATTGACACGATATCGGCTAACGCCGGTCAAAAAAGCCTTTAGGGCCGACGGCAAAACGTACCTATGTAAGTAAACATAGAATGGTAAAATAAAGTACAGTACAATGCCGTGTGAACCAAGCTTTAGGTGCAAGATCTTGGTCATCCCTTTACATACTCGTGCTATTAACATACCAGCTTTACTATAACATGTACGCTAAGTAGATGCATTAGTCAAAGTGTGTACTGAGTGCGGGCAGTAACGGCTTATCTAATAAAGCTCAGCGGTGGGACAGCATCCGCTCAGTGTGACGTCACGCAGGTAATTCACTTAGTAAAGGTGTATCCAGTCTAAGTGCATGTTGTATGACGTTGAAGATGAGTCTTTGTATAGACCTACAAGAGCCGACAATGCACATTTGATACCCTTGGTCTTGGAGGCGTCCATCATTAATCTCATCTCAGTCCACGGCTGGACATAGGGCCCTCCAATTATTGACCACTCTGGTCATACATATCAGACAACATCACATACATTCCTCCGATCCCAAAGTAAGCAGCTTAAGCACTTTTGTTATGTGTATCAGAACCGCGAAGATACCACAAATAAATTCTTAAATACAAAAACACCCAGACACGGAACAAACACAAGTGTTCATCACACGAATGTTTGCTCCGGGTGAGAATCGAACCCACGACCCTTGGTTCAGAAGGCAGGGGTCACTACCAATTGAGCCACTGAGCCAGTCAAAGTCATATGGAGGCGGGTCGGTGATCGCAGGTCGTAGATCCTCGCTCCGGTGACGCTGCTGCCCGTCACCGACCTGCGTATTTAGCTATGCCTTGTGTAGTAATGGCTGTACCTCCACCAGTCGGTAGGGAAGGTGAAGGTGGCTTGAAGAAACGATAATGAGTCGCTTCCTTACATTCCTGCAGGCGTCCATAGGCTGCGGTAACCAGGGCTTGGAATACCGGTAAAAATATGGTAACGTTACTTTGCCTGGCCGAGGTATCGATACTTTTTTAAGTAGCAATACCTAGAGTAGCGGTAATTTTTAACGTTATAAATTACCGCTACCTTCATGATGGTATCGGTAAAAGTATCGGTAAACGTTTAAACGTTACTTACTTAATTTTGGATTAAATTCATTCTCTGTCTCTATCGCTCCCACCCAACATGGTCTCATGCGTCTCGTGTGGCGAAGTTGCCGCTCTGCTATAGGTAACCGTGTGGAGCGGCAACGCAGCAAAGTAGCGTAATAAGTATCGTTACTTTTACCGGTAACTTAAGCAGGTATCGATACTTTTAACATTATTTTGCAGTATCGATACCTAAAACTTAACGTTAACTTTGCGTTCCGGTAAAAATTACCGTTATAATTTACCGTTAAAATTTGGTATCGCTACCGACTTACCGGTAATTATTTTACCGGTAAAAATGTAACATTATAAATTAACGTTACTTACCGCTATTATAATGTTAAATTGGTAACGTTACCAAGCCCTGGCGGTAACCGCTTAACATTAGGCGGGCCGTAGGCTTGTTCCTACCTCAGTGGTATAAGAAAAAGGTTTGGTGAAATCAGCGCCCTTTGTTTTCTAAAACTATTTTAGATGTTGATTTGACATTTTTGTTTCTTTTAAATTAAGGGTTAACACTTTCAGCTCAGCAAAAATGTATTGCCTTTTGTGTCCAGATTTCAGGCAGTTAAAGGGTTTAAGGGAAGTTTTCATTGATTTGATGTCTTTTTTATCGTATAAAATGTTATCTTTGTTATAAAATGTTATATATATATCTATATGTATCTAGTTATTATGTCTATTTTAAATATGTATTTGTGTATATATTGTATTGTTTATTTTATGTATGAAATATATATATATATATATATATATATACTTTTATCTTACTTGTAACAGTTGCACTGCACTGCCTTCCCCTTTTCTTTAGCAATTGTCCTCTACCTGAAGGTTGTGTGGAAGAGATCGCTCCCAGCGATAAGACCGCCTACATTGTACCTACTATATGTTTGTATACTCTTTCCTGTAAATGTTTATGTTTGTGCAGTAAAGAATATCTATCTATCTTTGGTATTCTCGTACATACTGTCGCTTGAAATAAATTAACCACTTACTCAGTTAATAAACTATTTCATTCCCAATTCTGTCCATTGTGTATATTCGAACATAACCAAACAACCACACGTGAAAGCTATTATATACATACCTAAGTCATATTAACTTATTAAAACAACATTCAATAACAATTTGAGAACTACTGACTCATATCCTATGAAAACAGTACGTTTTAAATACATTTCAGTTAAAGGTTATGTTACAAACTATGTTACAGTTTTAGCTACAATTTAATGTATTTTCTATGTTCTTTTCAGGGTCCTGCCTGAGTTACGGACACTCGTGTTGGGGAGGTGAGTTTATTTTTAATGTAGTTTTATAGTTACAGTGAATCATGCATGTTACCAGAGCGAGAAGCTACGCCCTGCGATCGCCAACCCGCCTTCCCAGCGTGGTAATTATGGGTATATCCTTCAGATGTTCTAAGGGGCGAACAACTGCAGAGGCCTATGTCCAGCAGTAGAAGTGACTGTAATGGGCTGATGATTGATTGATTGCAGTCCACCTCGCTGACGAGTTGTCTTCTTTCTTTTTCAACCTATTCTGTCCCACTGCTGGGCACAGGTCTCTCCTAAACTTTTCCACAGCTCTCTTTCTAAAGCCAGAGCCTGCTCTGATTGGTGGACTAGTGGGTGGGTGGGCTGCCAAAACCCTCGAAATAGGTTCTTTAGGCGGGGCGTAAAACGGCATCTCAGTGGGCCTTCAAGGTGAGGGCGATAGGTGCAATGGGTTTGTTCTATTATGCCTGTCGCCCTAACTTTTGGACCTCACGACCGCTTACCATCAAGTGCAATGGGGTCATCCTGTAAACTCTTCATATATAAAAAAAAAATGAAAATTTATACTTAGACACAGTACACAAAAAAAGCACGATGGGAACTAATGCATACCCGATTGTCCATTTATTAAGTCCTTATGCACTAGAGAAAAAAGCACGCTATATGAGGGTGATATCGACTTGTGTAATCCGGGATTAAACGGCGACCAATATTAATGATAACTACTAACCTACCAAACCGACACACCGGCTGGATTGTTAATAATGTTATAGTCGTTTTATTGAGTCCTTTTTTACATTTCTATGTAGATTCGCTGATATTGGGGGCTAAAATGGACCCTTAGTGGGTAATGGGTTATTATTTCAAATAGTTTTGCTGTCCATTTTCCGGGTAGGTAGGTGTATCTCAAAGTTACAGAATTATGGCTGAGAAGTTTGGTGGAGACAGATTTTATAGATGTTTTGGACAATTGCAGGACTTTTACACATTTGTGATGTTTGAAAAATAACGGTCTTCCATAAAATACCTATCTATACCTATTGCCTAAGTTTTAAGTTAAACCTCTAGCAATACATTGGTGAAAACCGCATTCAATTCCATGCAGTAGTTTTCGCGTGAAGCGCGTTCAAATATATAGGTAAAACGTTATCCCGTCTTCCCAACACTTCCCGTCATTGCTCTGCTTCTATTGGTTGTAGCGTGGTGAAAAGTATGCTATAACCTGCCCAGGAGTATGAAGAATAATTGTACCAAGTTTCGTTAAAATCCGTTCGGTACTTTTTGTTTCTATAACGAACATACAGACAGACAAAAATTTTACTGATTGAATTCTTGGCATTCATCACTTATAGTTATTTTGAATAAATATTTTATGTACAGAATTGACCTCTACAGATTTATTATAAGTATAGATATAGATGTAATTTACCTAGTGCTCGTTATATTTATAACACATTACGACTTAAGTGAGATTTATATCGAAGATACCTATAAAAGTAGATCTTTGATTTTATTGACCACAAAATGTGCTTTTATTATCCACTCGTACGGGGTCTGTGTACGGAAGTAGAGAACGCATACCGCAAGTTAAAATGGCGTCTGTTTCATAGGTAATAACGTAAACCTATAACAAATGATCAAAAAAGTCTGCACCAGGGGCAGGTGAGGTTGGCTTGGAGCGAAAAGATGATAGGCCGCTGCCTTACATCCCGTTAGTCGCAAAGATTCTAATACGAACTGTCAAGTTGATGGAAGTTCCAATATCATTATCCCCTAAATGATTTGGTCAGGTTGTAATTTAATGAACATGACATAAGACAACATCTAAGTTAAAAACCTGACCAAATTATTCAGGGGAAAATGATAATTGAACTCCCATCGACTTATGCCATCGACGTGGACAGTTTAATGTCATATCACTATCTATATGGGAACCGACAGAATTTTATTGTTCACAAGATAGCTCTTTATCATGGAATTACAATAATGATATTGAAATGGTTTTCAGACTGATATCACTCGTATCATACGAAACGTGAACTCATTTTGCGTAGCTAGAAACAAAGTATCTTTCGTGCGGCGACGGTAATAATACAAACCACCGCTTTTTTCTCCCTAAGAGTCGACTAATGTATAAACTCGATAAAATAATTAACTGAAATACTAGAAGCGAAGCTAAAGGCCGCTAGGTTCGTATATAAATAAACTATGCTTAGAACAGGGCGCTCTACATCCCGGAAAAAGAGCATAGGACAAAGAACTTTATATGCTTAAAACACGTGCGTAAACTCAATAATAGTAAGGAGCTTGTGACATTATCTGGCACTGAATGGATTTAAGATGTCTTTGTTTATCTACTAAACACCGTACGCGTAACACCTACCAACGCGACGGTTTAATCCTATATAGCCGAGCGCATGATAATGTCAGCTAGGCTGTAATTAAATATGCTGAAATGGTAAGTTACTTGTGTCAAATGAATTTAAATTAAAATACAGGGGAGTCGTTTATTGTAAGTATATAATCAATCAATGGTCCTGGTTCGTATACTGCTGAATATAGACCTCCTTTAATTCTACGCCACATTTCTCTATCCCGGATTTCCCCCCAGTGGCTGCCAGCAGTTCTTCTGAGGTCATCAGAAGGCTCCACCTACTGTCGGTTCTACGGCAGACATGGCCAGTCTACAGCCACTTGAGCGTATAAATCCTTCGGGCTATGTCAGTAACGCCCTCTGACGTATATGCTCGTTTCGTACACTATCAACGGGATACGAAGCATACCTACATCTTCTTCTTCGCCTAGCATTTCCCCGGCCTAGTCCTATGGTTTTCCATTCTCCTCCACTTTGCCCAATCTTAGGTATTTTCTGTGAGATTGTTGAAATAACTCCCTTAACAAGTCTCTGTTTTCCAAGGAAGTATAAAAAACGGGCCAAGTGCGAGTCGGACTCGCGCACGTAGGGTTCCGTACCACTATACAGCTAAATAAATGCTTTTCTTTATTTTTTATTATATTGGAGTTGATTGAATGAAAAAAATTAGGTAATTTCATTTATGACGTTTAAAAACAAAAAGTACTGAGATTTTATTTTAAAATCATAATGCGGTTAACAAAATACATCTACGCACCAAATTTCAATAATGTAGCTCTTATAGTTTCGGAATAAACTGGCTGTGACATACGGACGGACAGACAGACATGACGAATCTATAAGGGTCCCGTTTTTGACATTTGGCTATGGAACCCTAAAAAACTGTTAAAAGAGTTATTGTCAAAAAACTGTCATTAGGTGCCTTTTAGCCAATACTTCGGCGACGCGAGCGGCAAAGACGTGGTGGAAAATTGAAAAGTACCAATACAAATTGGAATCTAAATATGCCTAAATCCACAATGCTCGGAAATCTTTCCAGTTAAAACTACCGAATAACGATTAGAATAGAATAGGATAAAACTTAAAAACGTTACACATAAATATTACACACATATTTTAGTACGCATGTATTAGGTATTATAGTTGGTATCGATCTTTTCCAGACAACCTTCAGGTAGAGGAATTTTAATTTTACTGGTGAGAGGGTTAAAGTCGTTCAGAACTATTCAGTTGACTAAATAACGTTATAGGTATAATGTTCAAGTTATGATGATAAATTGATACAAATGATGAGAATACGTAACTAACTTTAACGGAGTCCGGATGAACCCCGAATTTAACCGGCGGCCTTGCACAACAGACCTTCAAAATTATAATGTCGGTTGAAAATATTAAACTTGCAGAAAACATTATTATGGAATACTAAAGTCAAAGTCAAAAAAATCTTAATTCGTATAGGTTTTTTTTAAAAAACAATTACAAATCGTCAAAACTACAAACTACCACCGGTTCGGAAAGCAGCATTCTACCGAGAAGAAAGCGGCAAGAAATTCGTGTAGTTGCTCTTTTCAACGTTTACAATATTATCATCACATTTATACTTTTAACTACGTCATTCAGTCTAAGGCTTTCTGAAATCTTACAAGGATAGTTATGAATGAGAATAAATTAACAGATACAGGGTAATTAGGAGTAGACCAGTCTCCAAGGCAGCACCTGTTCACAAGTATGACGTGTGTACCAGCCATTAAAACAATAAGCTTCTTGCATATTTAAATTAAATAAGACCTGTATCCCTATAAAGAGCGGGTCTCCCCTAACACAAGTAATAATACTTAAAAGGTAAGACCCTACCATTGTAATACTGTAACTAAAAAGAAATAAAGAACATTTTTATTTTATTTTTATTTATTTTATATTATAACATTGTGTATTGCAACATTTTAAACTAATGTTGGAGAAAGTTCCAGTTAAATTGGTTCACTTTCACCACCGCCAATCCAGGTCCATGTATCGAATGGTTTTCAAAACCACATAGCTCACGTAATCTCTCAATTCATTTATTCTTTTGTTCTCAATTTCAGCTCACGGCAAGAGATCAGCCCGGCCACCCATCTCTGCCTCAGACTGGTACATGACTAGGCTGTTGCGTCGCATGGCATCCAACGCCGAAATGGTGAGAAGATTACTTACAATTTTATGTTATTGTAAGCTTGAGTAATTTATCATCAATAAATAACTCGAGACAATATGCCTCGGTGGGCGCCACGCCGCGCCATCTAGTCCAGAACTAAGCCGAACGTTGTATTGTGGGTACTAGACAACTGATAAACTTACTTAGATACTTTTTTCGTAAATAAAATCACATTAAACATATAAACACCCAAATCAATACAAACACACATGTTAATTTACATAAATGTTTGTACTGTGCGGGGATCGAACCCACAATCCTAGGCTCAGTAGCCATCGTGTCAGTCATCAAATTTGTCAATTTTAAGACCTCTAATTTCAAAATGGCGCTAAGTGCATAAATGTTAAAATATGCAGATCTTTATTGACTTCAAACGTGGACTGAAACTGAAATTATTTGAAATAACTTTTATTACCGGTATTGAAAAGAAAAATCGCATTGGTTTTCTAAGATTTAATTTAGAACTGCATTTATATTGGCATTTCTGAAGCTTTTTTATGCACCTAAATATTGGATCCTAGGGATTTTACTAAATTGAGTGTCGACGTTCTGAGCTTTCTAAATGAGTTTTCAGACACTGGCCATCTAGAAATATTAATATAACAGAAATATTAAGAGAGGTAGAGCATAGCGAATCTTCGCTCTAATTGAGCTGCCCGTCCGGGAAAGGACCTATAGAATACCGCAGCCAAATGACCTTCGGGTCGTGTTTCTGCCGGTAAGTAGGGTTTCCGGAGCTCGTGGGGGGTTAGGGTTGGGCCGGCGTGGCAGTAGTAACTGACAGGTAACAGAGACTTGGGCTTCTCTTTCGCTTTTCATCAGGCGTAAGGAAGCCATTATGTCAAGCTACTATAAAAAAAAGTTATAAGTATTATGCTGACGGTCACGGTGAGGCAATGGTCGTCAATATTTTGATGCATCGGGTGATTTTAAGATGTTCATATAAATTCTGTTCTGTAATACTCATGAAGGATTTTCACGTTAACAGACATTGGACTGACAAACAATAGTCTGTTGTAAGCAGTCAAAGTCTCAAACTGAATGTAATAAATAACTATTTGTACAAATGTTTTTCTTGAAAGTCGTCCCAATTACAATTGACTACAATATGGTAAAGCGACATCTATCGGAATCTTTCAGAACCGCGAGAGGCAGTTAGCTGCGAGCAACGACGACATCAATTCTATTTTCCAAAGCATGGACATCTCCAGCGACACGTCGGCCAACGAGAAACCTATGTGAGCATGTTTTAATAAAATGTCTATAGATGGCGCTATTTACACAAAAAAATTTGTGTGATTATGTAGATGGCGTAATGTTTAGCGCAGAGAAGATCAAGTTTTTAGTTAAAAGTATTTTAGGTAAAAGAATGCAGTAGGTATATATACCTATTCTTCTTTCATCTAAATACTCCTACGAGTACCTTAATGAATAGAATATTTAAAAAAATATGTTGCTACCAGGGACTGATAAGAGTGATAAGACAATTAAAACTTTTATTAACAGGATTTAAACGCGGTTTTTATTAAAAAGCTTAACATGTACTCAATTACAGCTTGATGTTTTGACTGTCTTAAAACTTTAGACTTGAAACTGAAAATTCAAGAGAACAAGAGGCCCATGTCCAGTAGTGGACTGATCAAGGCTGATGATGATGATGATGAAGAGAACAAGTTACAGAATCTTGAGACATTTTTCTACGAAAGCATTCGTTTGGCTCTGCGTTTAATATAACTTGGTTACAAGGAATTGGCAGTACCTACCTGCATTTATTTGTTTCCTTACTCTCATTTCAGGCCTGACAGTGAGGAAATGCCAATGGAGTCAGCTCCCAGGGGATTAGACGCGAAACCGATGCTAGACGACGACTTACTCTCCAAAATAAAAATATGGCAGATGATGGTGAGAATTATACCTATAGTTCATTCGCGTTAAGAAAATAGTGACTGACATTAGAATTTAATTTATTTATAATTTAGAATTAGAATTATAATTTCTAGCGTTTTAATTGGCTAGTGGCCTGTCAGTGACCTGTCAGTCACTATTTTCTTAACGCGAATGAACTATAATCACTCTTTTTTTAATTATGGGAAAAAGTTTAATACTCAATTTTCTTTTTTTTATTCGTAATGGATCTTGGATGCACTCGATAGAAATCGCCTGATATGGTGTTATATTAGTACCGCCGTCGTTAGCGGCGGATAATTTACAGCGTAGCAGTGTTGTTCATCACGGGTACGTACTTGTATATTTTTACGCTCGACCGACATTTACGTCCTATCATCTTTGCGCTCCAAGCCAACCTCGCCTACCCGTGGTGTGTCCTGCCAAATAACAGAAGAGGAGCTGGCAACCGACTGGTGGCGGTATAACAATCACAATTGAAGGCATAGCTAAATACCAAAGGCTGATGATGGGCAGCAGCGTCACCGGATCGAAAAGCTACGCCCATAAGGTGAATATCGCCTAGATTTAGATTATGGGTATATCTTGCAAATATTGCCCTAAGTGGCGACCAACTGGAGAGGCCTATATCTAGCAGTGGAGTGCAATAGGCTGACGATGAGGCCTAAACCTGAAGGCCTATGTAAGGAAATCAAGCCTGCGCCCCATAGTAGGGACTATGGGGCGCACACACCCTGCAAAAATCGGTTTACTCTTGCTTTGTACACTTTCGACTTCCTCGGCGTTTGCAAACGCCACATATGTTTTGTATAAAGTTAAAGACATGTAAAAAGGAAATAGTACCTAATAAATAAAAATGAAAATAATTTTAAACACTTTAGTGTGAAAATATTTTTATTTCTTGTTTACGATTATTTCTTGCACCTATGGTACATGTGTTATTTTAGTGTGTGTCTGTGTGTGAGAGTGTGTATGTGCATAATGTGAGTGTGTGTTCGTGTCCATTTGGAGTGTATAAGTAATGGTAGCCCTACGAATATGCACCTGGGATCGAACGACAGGGATCGGACTCTATGCCGTGCATTTAAGATCGGGAAATGGTTTTAGTCCCCTGACGTCACCGTCTGAGTTTAAGCGGTGACTTTATGTATACGAGTATTATGGTGAACTGAAAGAACAAAACTTGCCAAATCCCGAAATCGAACCTCATCATCAGCTTATTGCGGTCCACTGCTGGACATAGGCCTCTTCAGTTCGTCACTTAGGGCAAACATCTGGAGGATATACCCATAATCACCACGCTGGGCAGGCGGGTTGGCGATCGCAGGCGCACCTTCTTGCTCCGGTGACGCTGCTGCCCGTTATCGGTCAATGGTTTAGCTTCGCCTTCAATTGTGATGGTTATACCGCCACTAGTCGGTTGCCAGCGCCTCGTTTGTTATTCGGCAGGATGCACCACGGGCAGGTGAGGTTGGCTTGGAGCGAAAAGTTAGTATAAGGAGTGCAATTTTTTTCGTTATAACCAGTTTAACTCTGCGCTACCTCGCTATACGAACGCACCCTTATTTCTGAAGAGTTCCTCAATAATATGTTACACATCATTGTATAATACAAAAATAAAACAATTATTATTGTCTTATTTTCAGAAAGAAGCATCACAAGAAAATTAAGACATCACTTAGTTTATTACAAAATCGACTGACGTTACGTTCCAATTAATTTCCTTTATAATTTTCTAGTCAAATTGTTTTTTTTTATTTTAATTTTTAATACTCTAATTGGCTATTTGACAGTGTCTGCCAAATGTTTACCTATAGTTCATTCGCGTTAAGAAAATAGTGACTGACAGGTCACTGACAGGCCACTAGCCAATTAAAACGCTAGAAATTATAATTTAAGCTACTATAAGCATTTTCCTTTTAATGTAGCATCACACATATATCTTGTGTATATCATATCCTAACTTTATTTTTTAAGCATTTCCTATTACCGCTCGAATTTGGAAACCTTGAATGAACGTCATCCAAATCAGACATTAGCTGTAGGTACTAGGCTAATGTCAAATTTGAATGAATTTGCGAGAAAGTTATCGAATCCGAGTCGAAATTGGAAATATAAGTAACTCGCAACAACAACAACAACAAATCGTGCAAGCGTTAAATGCAAAAAAAGCGTAAGTGAGAAATAAAATAGTTTTTTTTCACAAATGTCAAATGGTCAATTATAAAGAAACATTCTTAAGCTTTCGTTACTTATAAATAAATTTTATGTTACGGATTATCGGTGTCAATTGTAAGGCTGGGTTGCAATTGGCAAAGTAGCTATTATAATAATAAATAGGATAAAAACGTGCCACTTTATGACATTATATTTAGTTATATTAATATTACAGTTTTCCTTTTATCATTATTCAACATGACATATAATTATTTATACAATGTGATGTGTAGATCGTCTTTCACATTTAGATTGTATTGATATAATTTATAATATATAAATAGGAACAGATATAATGTGTGTTTAATTTAAATGACTGAAGAAGTCCGTATGTAAAGGTCTAGTCAATGATTTAATTTTGTATTCGAGTCAGCACTGATTATTTAATCACTGGTATAGTTTAGCAGACTGAAAAAAGGTAATGTAAAATAAAAATGATTAAAAGTCATGATTTATTCAGTAAAAAGTAATACATCGAGATTCTTTTGGAGAGTAAGTTTTAAGAGCCCTACCAGGGCATAGCAAATCTTCGCTCGAATTGAGCCGCCCGTCCGGGGAAGGATCTCCACCCTATAGAATACCGCAGCCAAGCGACCTCCGCGTTGTGCCGATGAGTAGGGTTTCCGGAACTGGCGGGGGTTAGAGTTGGTGGCAACTGACAGGTAACTGACCAGTTACTTGCCCGTTGTCACAGCGACTTGGGCTTCTCTTTCGCTTTTCATCAGGCGTAGGGAAGCCATTATGTCAAGCTACTATAAAAAAGAAGTAAGCGGGTAGCATCGTCAATATATTTTATTGCTTTCTAGTAACCTTAATAATGCGTTTTAGTTTATAAGTAATGTTCGAATGTGCATCGCAATTTGAGCGACTAGCAGCGTGGGCAACTTCGCTTTGCACTTGATATGGACTTGAAACCTGTTCAAAGGAACTTTGGTCTCCAAAGAATCAACAGTAGCGATACAAATCTGATAATTTGTGTCATTGTATTGTTTAGTATGATACTGGTATTTAGAATGTTATCCATATAAACTTTTTCATATCTTATCTCTTATTGTAACTATATCAATTATTATCAATATCAATTAAAATCCTTGTAAAAGAGTCAGTTGCCGTAAATTAATAAAAAAAATAATACTAAGTGACGTCCTGTCATAGGTTATTACACCTTTTGTCAGACTGTTTAGTTTATCCAGCGATTGAAAAATGAGTGCTAAAATATCTAAGTTTTGTAAGTAAAAGAACTATTAAAATACATTCATATTGTTAGTTTATTTTTACAGAAATATAATATTTTATTCTTCTATAAAATTGGCTCTCACATATTGTATACGAAAGTCTAAAACGCTTAGCTTTAGAAGACTTTAATTTTGTTAGTGATAAATAAATATTTATTTATAATAATATGTGTTAGCGCATCACTGCACTTGTTCATAAATTGTTGAATGTGTTAAATAAAAACTGAAGCTGTGTAATATAAGGCAGATTCATACTGGTGTCTTTATTGTATGATTGGCAACCTTGGCAAGACTTGCCTTAGTCGTTTAGTAGTTATATTGGCTACTAGCAAACCGCCCTCGCTTCGCTACGGGTATTTTAGATAAGCGCCAATTAACTTACTGTACCGTCATTCGAAGCCTAAACAATGAGAGAGGCAACTCGATTTGACGACGCTGTGGCGGAAATAGTGCTTAATTTGACTAACAATTCCCCCGACGTGTCCGGTACAATATTTCTCTAAACGTCCACCAGGTGGCGAAGTTGAGCTGTTTGAACGGAGCCATTTTAAAATCATTGGTGATTCGTTTTTCGAACTGTGCGGACGCACAACGGACAGTTGTGTTAGTGCTATACTGCGTTCAAAAAACGTGAGTACATTATTTATTCCTGCATGTTTAACGGTGTTACCGTTCGATTTTTCTTTTTATTACAGTTATTGGATATTGGATTCACGAATTTCTTTGAAAGATGTGGCTATCTTTCTGCCCTTCTAGTGAATCCATTCCCCCGAGGAGGCGTCGGTGAAAATAAAGGCGTGTAGTGTGAGGCCATAAGGCTAAGCGACTTAAATAATGTCCTGTTGGTTTTAAGCACAAGCTGGTTGTGTAATTAATAGCAGATTTTATTTTTGCTTGCCTACCGACGCCTATGCTTCCAAATAGAAACGACGAGGGAAATTCAGATTGAAATCGATTTATGTATACTCATTAATGAAATTACGCCCTTATATGCCGCATACCTGCTATGCGCTTAGCCTATATATATGCTTAATTTCAGTTTTACATTTACTAGACGTTATACCTATGAGTATGTACGGATACCTAATGCTTCGCAATCTGAAATTCAAATGTTACGAAGCAATGGTAGTTGCTTATTTTTTATTTTAACTCAACGACACTATATGGGCCGTAATTACAATAAAATATCGGGCGATCTATTGCTACATATTTACATGCCGCTATATACCTGAATGTAACCGTGAAAAGGGAGTAGTTCTCTTCGTTAGGAAGCTGTTAGCAGAGATTTAAATTATGTTGACTAGCCGCCGACATACCACTACGTAAGTGTATTCGGTTGGAGGCATTGCTACTTTTCAGTCTACTCGGCAGTTCAATATAAAACTCCGGAGTGACTGCTACCTGCTCTCAGTCTCTTTATGGCCCAATGTATGCAAAGCGTATTTGCATTAATAGCCGTATCGCACCCCGATGTGAATGCGAAGTTTTAGCCTACTGTATAAGGCAGTACAAAAATACAAGCGGGCCTGCGCGCAAGCCAGTCCGTCAAATATAAGAACCCGCGCAGGGTTTCTTTTCAAATTTAAGTCAAGTGACTATTTAGAACCAGCTTGTGCATAGCATGTTTGCACATTAGGCGCATTGCGCTCGGCCGTGTATATAAAGTTTTAGCATATACTACAATGCAATATAAAGATTATGATGGGGCTACTGCACACGGTAGTCCTTCGAATATTTGATACCCGCGCAGGGTTTTCAATTTTAGAGTCAAGCGACTCTTTAGAACCAGTTTGTGCAAAGCATGTTTGCACATTGGGCGTATTGCGCTCTGCTGCGTATATAAAGTCTTAGCGAGTGTGTGCAAGCGGGCCTGCGCGCAAGCCAGTCCGTCAAATATAAGAACCCGCGCGGGGTTTCTTTTCAAATTTAAGTCGAGTGACTATTTAGAACCAGCTTGTGCATAGCATGTTTGCACATTAGGCGCATTGCGCTCGGCTGTGTATATAAAGTCTTAGCATATACTACATTGCAATAAAAAGATTCAAATGGGGCTACTGCACATGCTAGTCCCTTGCATATAAGATACCCGCGCAGGGTTTTCAATTTTAGAGTCGAGTGACTCTTTAGAAGCAGTTTGTGCAAAGCGTGCTTACACATTAAGTCTTAGCCTATGCTACAATGCAATGTAAAGATTCAGATGGGGCTACTGCTCATGCTAGTCCTTCGAATATAAAATACCCGCGCAGGGTTTTCAATTTTAGAGTCAAGTGACTCTTTAGAACCAGTTTGTGCAAATCATATTTGCACATTGGGCTTATTGCATTCTGCTGCGTATATAAAGTCTTGGCCTATGCTACAAGGCAGAATAAAGAATCTGAAGCGGCTACTGCACATGCTAGCCCTTCGAATATATGATACCCGCGCAGGGTTTTCAATTTTAGAGTCGAGTGACTCTTTAGAACCTGTTTGTGAAAAGCGTGGTTGCACATTAGGCGTATTGCGCTCCGATGCGTGTATAAAGTTTCAGCCTATGCTAAAATGCAATACAAAAACTTTAATGGACCTACTGCAGAATCTAGTCCGGCGAATATAAAATACCCGCGCAGGGTTTATAAATTTTAGAGTCCAGTGACTGTTTAGAACCAGTTCTTTGCAAATCGTATTTGCATGTCAGGCGTATCGCGCTTCTATGCGTATACAACGTTTTAGCTCATGCTACAACGCAATACAAAGATCATATCAGAACTATAGCAAATATAAGATACCCTCGCAGGGTATTTCATAGATTTTAGAGTCTGAGACTCTTTAGAACGAGTGTGTGCAAAGTAATCTGGCATATCACTAGATACAGAACATACCAATGTTGCATCCGATGCGTATACAAACCCTTGCCCTAGCCTTCAGGTCTATACAAAAATTTGAGCAGGTGATCTGCGTCGACTCATCGAATAGCCCGTTCAGGTTTCTACGCTTCAAGAGTCAGTGAGACTTGCGGTGCAAAGCACGTAATGGCGCATACGTATACAAGCCTTACCACTACCTCTGTGTGGCATGCCTATTAGGCCATTGTTAATACTTCGCCGGGATCGAATTATCCTTGGTATGAAAATTTATACGACGGGTTTGCGCAAGCCAACCTGTTACAAAATAAGGTTACGTTTCAATACTCTGCAAGGGCAGGATATCTACCGATCTAACCTTATACTTAATATGCTCAAAATGACCAATTCTATTCTATATTGGAAAAGCGTATTGGCATATTCTACCCATTCCGCGCTTTATTCCACAACGCCCCAAAGGGTGGCTCATCCATAATGTGTTGCTTACTACAAAAGTTACCCAAAAGCGTGGTGCAAAGCCATCGCCAATATATACTCCAAGTCCTGGCAGGGCTAAGCCTGAGGTTAAGGTTAAAGCTAGCAAGAATCAATTTAATCATATCAAAAGTTTTCGCTCGAAGCGAAGTTTGCTTAAAGTTTCTAAAGCATTTCTAACGTATTGGCGTATTATATTTGTCAAAGATACCATGGCCCAATACCGATCTATGTTGTTCTGATTGTGGAATCTTATTGGAATATAGGCCTCCCCTGTGTGTGCTAGTGCTCGACTATCGAAGTAACAGTCTCGAACCTATATTACCTCACTCAGTTCAAATGAATGTACAACTTTAACATTCAACTTTATTCATAAATATAATTCTGAATCAGCCCATGTCAGTCCACTGCTGGACTTGGGCCTAATGTTCGCCACCTTGATCGATTTTGGACCTCTCGCATCCAGCACTTGCCAGCCGTCCTGCGCAAAGTCGTTTACCTGGCCTGAGGGCCTAGATACCTATAAATCTGAACAAAATGGAACTTGAATGTCAAATTCGGCACATGTAAGACTGCTAAACAATCATGGTTTCTATTTCTAAGCTGAGACCGGAAGGATCCCTATCCTAAATGAAATATCTGGTCTATTGAGACACTAGCCATTAATAAATACATTATTCCCCTAATGGGGTTATATCGGAAATGACATAGTAGTTACAAAACTGCAATAATCAAGTTTGATCAAAGTACCGGTACCAGTAACGTTATAGCCACCGGCGCCGCAGAGCTAGCGCAAGCCAATGCCCAAGTCGTTGACTAGCAATATGCCACGGTTCTAACTAACACTCATATAACATCTTCTAACTAATACAAGTCTTGATTGGCGCGTCTCAATGAGACTTGATGGTTTTCAAGACTTCGTCTCGCTTTGCGTATTCCTGGTTGGAGCCAACTCAGGCAGAACTTTCACACCAGTTGTAGCTGACAATGTGAACATTCCCAGGTATGGGAAGGGCCCTTACCATTTCCAGTTCCTAGTGAATTGTCGCATTCAATCACAGCGAACAACGCAAACTTATATAGGTGCTACAAACTTGTCCACCGCTGAAACCTATAACTTGTATACTTGTTGATTTTAATTAAAGCAGTTGTTGGAATGCCTGTTACCGCACCAAGATATAGTTTTCTGGCTCGCCCAATGGTTGGCTGGAACAGACTGCCCCAGGGCATTAAAACCGGCATTTGTACTTGTCTTTGTGCAATAAGATTAAATAAATAAATAAGCCTACTCTGATAGTGTAGCACAATGGTAGCCAACTTGATTGGACCAAAGATTTACTTACTTCGTGCGGCATATTAATTATTATTACTGACTGCTGGTTATATATATACTAAGTAATATAATTGTTTATATGTATCAAATGCTTTGCCATACCCTAACAGGGTCTATATTCTATACTAGATAAAAGTTGTTTAATTATAACAAATAAATGAATATGAATATTACTATAATCATACTAATAGCCACGATCTACTGATTGGCCAACCCCGGTGTAGCATTAATATGCTAATTGATAATTATTTGTCTAATGACAAACTATTCTTAAAATCTAGCTTTCTTTTGCTTTTGGCAAACAAATATTCTATTCTATTCTAGTCTGCTAAGCTTCTCGCTCAAAACAAAATAGGAACAAATAAAATTAATAGTTTGGTTATTAAATCACTATACAAATTGCAATGATTTCGATTCAAGGCAGTTTCAGAATATTGTGGGTCTGTTGTCCTATGCCACTGGCTTCCGCTTACCCACCTAATGCACTGTGTTTTTGTATGCATGTTGACTAAGGTGTAATAGTATATTGACTAAACTTAGGTGGAAAAATCGCCATCGCCCAATGACAGCGATGATGATAGTGACTGACTATTTTGTTAGTACCTCGCCTACTTTGGATTGTATATAGGTAGCTGTTTGTATGTGTGTAGCACAAACAGCTGTGATCTGTTCAGTACAATAGCTGAAAACTGCCAATCATAACCTGTGGTTAATCTAGGCCGGTCTGAAAGACTGGATTTTAGCTGGATTAATGTCTTTACGTATACTACTAAGCCAAACGAATACTACTGTTTTCCTCCATTCATTACATATTATGTACAAGAAATTAGACCTCAACAAACAACGTGGTATCTGCTATGGCCCCTCTCATAGCAAATTAATAATTATAACTGACAATTACAAATTGTATGTATATAACTTTAACGGCCAATTTCTTTACATACCTACTTATATCCTATTGGCATTTCTATCTCGTCAGGTAGATTAATGACAATGAATATTTTTTTCACCGCTATTAACTGTCGTACGTGTACACAATACAAAAACTACTAGTCATTACGTTATTGTAATTGTACCTGTTCCATTACATTATAGCAGTATTAACCATATTATCGGGTCTTTTACCATGTTATATATCACTTTATACCTTTAGACACTTTACTACTTACACTTACGTATTAATGGAACACTTCAGGTGTTGTTGGAATGATGATCTATCCCTGATTGCGCTTACTCGCTTTAATACATTTAAACATATTGTGATACATCCTTAAAAACATCCACCAGGCGATATCAAACATCCTCTCATTGTTTAGGCTTCGAATGACGGTACAGTAAGTTAATAATGGCGTTTTACCTTACAATAAAACGCTTATTAACGTCTTACCTCATTCGAAGCCTATTTTTAAAACTGCCTGCTGGCAAATGAGATCACAATGATTTTAAAATGGCTCCGTTCAAACAGCTCAACTTCGCCACCTGGTGGACGTTTAGAGAAATATTGTACCGGACACGTCGGGGGAATTGTTAGTCAAATTAAGCACTATTTCCGCCACAGCGTCGTCAAATCGAGTTGCCTCTCTCATTGTTTAGGCTTCGAATGAGGTAAGACGTTAATAAGCGTTTTATTGTAAGGTAAAACGCCATTATTAATACATATTTATAATTTAGTAACAATAAAAGTACAATTTCAAATATGTTATTATATTTACATGACATAACAGTTTAGGTTGCTATGGTAACGTTTTCAATACACGTTTTTCACACCTTGGGTTACATTATTAAACTTTTAGCACGAATCTCTAATGTTCACCGGGATTAGTGTAGCTTTCCGACAGTAAAAGAATTATTCAAATCGGTCCAGTAGTTTCGGAGCCTATTCGTATCAAACAAACAAACAATCAAATCTTTCCTCTTTATAATATTAGTATCTATAGAAAAGCAGGATAACATTTTCCCCCGGTGAAACAAAAAAAGGATATGAGGGGTTCTGTTATAGGTTCTTTGCATAGATAGAATTTACTCAGAAGCAGTCTGGAGTTAGTAAGATTATGGTTACACCAAGTTTCCTGGGTCTGAACTCAGGATCAGTCAGTGTATAGCTATCTTA
Organism: Conogethes punctiferalis; assembly: GCA_031163375.1. Taxonomy (NCBI): domain Eukaryota; kingdom Metazoa; phylum Arthropoda; class Insecta; order Lepidoptera; family Crambidae; genus Conogethes; species Conogethes punctiferalis. The sequence goes on along the minus strand of CM062082.1, from coordinate 20,160,605 downwards.
AAGGCCAGCATGGCGGTAACAACTGGTTATTGATAAGACTCAGTAACTTGGGCTCCTCTTTTCAGCTTCATCAACAGGCGAATGGATGCTACAACGTCGTATCAAAAAAAATATATAGGTACAGAAAAAAAATATATACCTACGTAGATTTTGTCGGCTAAAATTATTACTTGATGATGATGATGATGAAAATTACTGCAGTTATAGTTGATTCAGTAGGGTTAGAAGACAACTTACAGAGAGAGAACCTTGCAACCCATTTCTATAGAGAAAAAATGTTGAATTAATATCATATGTGAATGCATTGATTTTTCCACCCTAATGATAAAACTCAATAGAAATATCATTAAAGAGTTTATTAATTGCTACTGGCTACGGTATAATGCTACGACCGTGAAGAGTGCTACACATCGTAGCTCGTAGCACTGTTGGTTATTTGTGTGCTACGAAACCGTTAGTCATTTTTAAAAGTATTCTGTGCTAACTTTTTATGCAATAACAGTCTGATGTCAATTTAACAAGATCTCTCATTGATGGTCTCTCATGGATAGACTTATCAGATTAAAGTCACATAATAATTTTAACATAGTTACAACTTGTGAAGTACCTACAATAAAACAACATTTTTATTAATTAAACATCACATGAACAATTTATTATAAAAATAAAATAAAGAGTGTGCCTGCGTCGATCTGTGAATTGATGTCAATTTACATAATATTATAAGTACCACATTTATTTTCTAATCCTTTTCTCAGACATTTCCAAAAGTCGTAAAACAAAACTCGTTTATAGTAATAAGTAAATTATGTAGCTAAAAGGATGCAGCTGTTAGGACATGGGTGTACGAGTGAGACTTTATGCTTGTCACACCGGGCGAGCTGAAAGCGCTGGGGACAGCCCCTGCAGACTGTTAATTGCCCCAACTTACGAATAAGCGAATGGGAGAGACAAGGCACAAGCGACAGGTGAGCTTTTCATGTTCATTTATTTTTTTTCAAAAACATACATAAATTAACGTGTCAATGCCACATTCTTTCTTGTTTTATGTGTACCTCTGCAAATTGCTGACTACTAGCGAGATAGAAGAATTCTTTAATGGGTCATCATCATCATCATCAGCCTATTTTAAGTTTAAAATGATTACAGTCCACTGCTGGACATAGGCCTCTCCAGTTGTTCGCCACTTAGAGCAAACATCTGGAGGATATACCCATAATCGCCACGCTGGGCAGGCGGGTTGGCGATCGCAGGGCGTAGCTTCTTGCTCCGGTGACGCTGCTGCCCGTCAACGGTCTTTAGTATTTAGCTACGCCTTCAATTGTGATGGTTACACCGCCACCAGTCGGTTGCCAGCGCCTCGTTTGTTATTCGGCAGGATGCACCACGGGCAGGTGAGGTTGACTTGGAGCGAAAAGATGATAGGCCGCTCCCTTAGATCCCCTTTAATGGGTATGCCTTCAAATTCTGACTGGTGCGACTCCCACACACCACGACTATTGGACCGAATGAGTTGTCCTTTAGAAAATTTCATTTCCAAATATCCCATCATTTTGGCACCTCTAAGAAACAGATAATAACTTTAAGAGAGGTAGGGCATAGCGAATCTTTTTTTTATAATAAGAGCGTAAGCGGTAGTGGGATCCAAATGTTAGGTCGACAGGCATAATAGGACAAACCCACCGCGCCTGACGCCCTCACCCTGAAGGCCCACTGAGGTGCCGTTTCGCGCCCCGCCTAAAGAACCCAGGATAAGGATCCTTGTTCGAATTGAGCCACCCGCCCGGAGATGTACCATCCTCCCTATAGAATACCGCAGCTAAATGACCTCTGGGTCGTGTTTCTGCCAGGTGACCGTAGCTCTTGGGGCGAGTGACAACTTTTTTCAGTTACCAACACCGAACACGTTTTTAACCGACTTCGAAAAAAGGAGGAGGTTCTCAATTCGTCTGTATGTATAATATTTTTTTTTTATGTATGTTCACCGATATTTCCGTCAATTATAGATGGATTTCAAAAATTTTTCGACTGTTCGACAGAGGACACTTCCGAGGTGGTCCCATTATCACCAAGTCAGGATCTGATGATGGGATCCTGGAGAAATTGAGGGCAACAACCGAAAATTGTATGCTCATATGGTGTTTTTGTTACGTAATCATATTTTACGCAGGTATATGCTTCCGGGCGTCAACATCCGGTGCTGATGATGAAGCCACAGAACTCCTTAACGGTTAGGAGTTAGGGGACAGTAACTGACATTGGTCGATATTAAACTAAGTAGTAGTATGTACTTATGCAGGGCTAATAGGGCAGGTGATTTGGTACGTGATATGCTTGATTCTAGATCGCAAAGTCTTCACTTGACTTAAAGCAACATTTTTCATTCCTAAGTTAAACTCTTAAGGACATTAATTAGCCTTTACTTAAGGTCACAGCACATCAACGCAACTAAAAATAGTGAAATAAAATTATTTTTTAAAAAATAATTAAACCGACTTCAAAAAAAACTCAAACGACTAAAACTAAAAAGCGATAAATAGCGTAAGTAATTCTATCCTTAATACATAATTATTTAAATAAGTATTACAAAAATCTTAAACTTAAACTTCAAAAATAAGTGATAATTGTAATATTTAAATAATTATCTATTAAGGATAGAATTACTTACGTTATTTATCGCTTTTTAGTTTTAGTCGTTTGAGTTTTTTTTGAAGTCGGTTTAATTTTTTGATTGTCATGATTATGTTAACACATTACCATGTATGTGTACAGTGGAAGAAACTGGAAATCGCCAATCTCTCAACACTTAAATTAGACCACAAATGAGTAGTAAAAGGCCACGAACAGTAATTATAAGCAAGGTGCTCGCATCCGGAAAGTTGCACTTTGTTAAATTTAGTACCTACAGTTAGGGCAAGTCAAGCTATGTACGTATAGACTATAATTTAAACTGATTACGTTGAAAGTGAGGTTGAAAGCTTATTTACACTGCATATAAACAACTAAGTGACTTTATAACTTCTAGGTTATGATAATAACTATTATTATTACCCTCCTGTCCGAATTTCAGCCACAAACGCCAATCTCATCCGAACTGGCCCGATGGCTCATGTGGTAGTGGCACCTTTGCCTTCTGAGCCAAGGGTCCCTGAGTTCTGAGTTGGGTCCCCGCACAGTACAAACATTTATGTCCCCAATTGAGGGGTATTGCCTTGTCATTACGCTTGGCAGGCGGATTGGTGACCGCATTAGGTTTTATTTATACCCAGATAAAGCCTGCCCGTTCCTTGATATTCCCTTAGTCGTCGGGGAGAGATGGGGTGGTCGTATTCTAAATCCGGAATCCGCTTGGACAAAATATTACATAACTACCTATTTTTCCTTTTTTTTACAAACATATCTAACCGCTTCTTTTTAATTATCCTCTACCCAAAGGTTGTCTGGAAGAGACGCAGAGAAAATAAGGCCGACTATTATATTGTACCTCGTTTTTTTCTTTATATCTATTTATATTATTATTTATTTGTATTGCACACCAAACAGTTTACTTAAAACTTTTAAAGAATATCTATCTAACTAAGATACTCGTACTAACTAAAAACGAGCCTTTTCCTGCCTTTACTAAAAATACATTAAAAAGTAATTAAGAAATTTTAAACTGAAAGAAATTATAATAAATTCTTTATGAGGTGATTAAACTTCTAGATAGCCTGTGTTAAAATTCAAAAGAAGTTAAAATATGTTGATTATGCATAATTCTCGCGTATTCAGACATTTCAGGAAATACTGCGTCTAATAACAAAGATGATTGTCTTAGCTGTTTGTAATATTTTGTATGCTAATATGTAAGGCCGATGATGGGCAGCAGCTTCATCGGAGTGAGAAGCTACGTCCTGCGATCGCCAACCCGCCTGCCCAGCGTGGCGATCATGGGCATATCCTCAAGATGTTTTCCCTGAGTGGCGAGCAACTGGAGAGGCCTATGTCCAGCAGTGGACTGCAATAGGCTGGTGATGATGATGATGATAATATGTAAGGGAGCGACGTACCATCTTTTCCTTACAAGCCACCCTCATCCTTGGTGCATCCTGTAGAATAACAAACAAGGCTCTGGCAACCTCTCGATGCTGTTATAACCATCACGATTGAAGGCGTAGCTGAATAGTTACCGATGACGGGCAGCAGCGTTACCGGAGCGAGGACAACCCGCCTGCCCAGCGTGGCGATTATAGGCAAAATCTCTAGATGTTTGACCAAAGTGGCGAACGACTTCTTTTTTTTTTATTTATTGGCTAAACAATTACATTAGTTTGACAAATTAGTACAGTATTCGAAACTGGAGAGGCCTATGTCCAGCAGTGGCCTGTGGTGGGCTTATGATGATGATGCATCATCTGTTGTCAAGATGAAGAACCTTACATTTTAAAATCCAGAATCGCCATTTAAGATTGAGATTCAGAATTGATTTTGTTCGGATTTTTCATCAAAGGAAAATATATTTTTTTCATACTTACTGACCCACACCCTGTGAAGATGAGCGGTGCAAATTCCATATTTTTGTTTATAATAGTTTTATTATAAACTGTATTTTTGTTTATATTTGTTTATAGGAAGTTGGGATTTCCATATTTCTAATTTCAACTAGGTAATCTTCTATTTATATGTCTTCTAGTCTTCTATTTATATGGATAACGCGATCGTTCATCCCGGGTTGTTGAAAAGTACCTAAGTAGCAACTGGATGCGAGGGACCCAAAACAGGGAAGAGTGGCGTGTGTCCTGGGGGAGACCTATGTTCAGCAGTGGAAGGCAAAAAGCCGATTTATTATTTAATTTTCACCTTTAATTTAAACTCAAATTCAAGGTAGGTATTACATAAAAACTCGATAGACAAAAACTTTATAATCTCTGTTTATTTTAAAACATATTTTATGGATTTATGCAAGTGCATCGTAAAGCTCTAGATTGCATCAGTATTTCATACCCCGGAAAGTAATCTAATGCTATATTACGGTGTTCAGATTTTACTAGACAGTTAATATTGAAATTCGTATTTAATTAACTATAACTACTTACTTGGATAGTAAGCTGAACAGCTGGCTATATCAGTCGAAGAACCGATAACCGATGGGGTAAACGAGTTTCTAAAGTGAATTAAAAAAGTCATCAACATTGTTATTTTAATTCAAAATGTTTGATCTATTATTTTGGGATGTAAGAGAACTACCTATCATCTTTTCCCTCGAAGCCAACCTCGCCTGCTGTGATGTATCCCACTATCTAATTACAAACAAGGCGCTGGCAACCAACGGGTGGCGGTATAACCATCACAATGCATAGCTAAATAGCACAGGCCGATGACGGGCAGCAGCGTCACCAGAGCGAGAAGCTACGCCCTGCGATCGCCAACCCGCCTACCCAGCGTGGTGATTATAGGTATACCCTCTAGATGTTTGGGCCAACAACTTTAGGGTCTGAGTATGAGGCAATAGACTAATGATGATGATGAAGCTATTATCTATACCAGAGGTTCCCAAAGTATCAGGAACTTTAACCTACAATACCCAGCTTGTGTAGCTGATCAGAAGCATGATGCTAAAAGTACAAAAATCTAAGTACAAGCGCGCCACGTTATCAAAAAGTTTGGGAACCCCTGATCTCCACAAAGCCATAGATTAACGTGTAATGAGAGACATGTAAGTGTGTATACCCAATCGCGGCGACAAATCGTTCATCAGTGAGTCGCCGGATCGCATCCACAGGTAATCTGTTCCGGTGAAAAATTCAATTTGTGCGAGTGCTGTATAAAGAAACTTAGGATTACGCTAGAAGTGACACTGAATATTAGCTGTTTCGACATCATCTTAGAATGCAGTCTTCGTTACATCTATGATAAATAGTAATAAATAGAAAATAAGAATAAAAAAGATCCGATGTACAAAGGGGATGTAAGGGAGCGACCTATCACCTTTTCGCTCCAAGCCATCCTCACCTGCCCGTGGTGCATCCTGCCGAACAAAAAACTAGGCCCTGGCAAACCGGCTGGTGGCGGTAAAACCATCACGATAGAAGGCGTATCTAAATACCACAGGTTGATGACGGGCAGCAGCGTCACCGGAGCAAGAAGCTATGCCCTGCTCGCCAACCCGCCTGCCCAGCGTGGCGATTATGGGTATATCCTCCAGAAGTTTGCCCTGGGTGGCGAACAACTGGCGAGGCCTATGTCCAGCAGTGGACTGCGATAGGCTGATGATGATGTACAAAGAATTAAGTAATTCACATTGGGAGAGGTCCATGTCCAGCTGTGGACGTGGGCAGGCTGTTGATAATGACTGATCCACTCGCCGTGGCCATGGTGGAGCTTGACCGAAATTCAGCCACGAGCGAAGTATTAGAAGCTATATGCACACATAGCATACATATAATACATGCTATTTGTATATTTCTAGCAAAATAACGATGCCATAATAGGGTAAGTGACTTGTTGCGTCACATTAATGACGTCATAAGGAGTAGATATTTCCGGAAATGAGTAACGCTGAAATTAATGGACAAAGTAATAGGCACGGTTCATAAATAACTCTAAGAAAGTGAACACGAACATTTACAATAGCTTGACATAATTCCTTCGCCTGATAGAAAGCAAAAGGGAACTTAAACTACTTGCGTTGCCGACCCTGACCCCTTAACTGTCGCTGCCGGCCTTTTAAATAAATAAATAACCCAAGACATGCCACGCAGGGCCACACAGCGCCATCTAGCCACAAACTAAGCCGAAGCTTGTACAATGGGTACTAGACAACTGATAAACTTACTTAGATATTTTTTTTTTGTAAATAAATACATTTATACATAGAGAACACCCGGACCAATACAAACAGAAATGTTAATGAACACAAATGTTTGTAATGTTTTGAACAGGAGTACCCTCGTTTCTTGAATGTTCCCAAGTTGTAGCTGTTCAGAAAGACTGTCTAGACATGCACATACATGGGACAATGAGACAAGTAACTCAAATCACATTTTTTCAGCCACTTCTAACCCGCGTTAGATCCCGGCGCGGTCTGAATCGGCTTAACGATCGACACATTCTGCAATTTAAATGTCCCGTTAGAGTATCATTCCGGATCGTGACGTGTCCGGATTACGCTCAACGTGGAGCAGAGAACAATTATGTAACCTGTGCTTATAAATAGCTAATCATATTGACGGAAAAACCCAAACGAAGCTGGCCTTCTGATAAGAGAAGTAGGGCATAGCGAATCTTCGCTCGAATTGAGCTGCCCGTCCGTGGAAGGACCTCCACCCTATGGAATACCGCAGCCAAATGAACTCGGGGTCGTGTTTCTGCTGGTGAGTAGGGTCTCCGGAGCTCGTGGGAGGTTAGGGTTGGGCCGCCATGGCAGTGGCAACTAACAGGTAACTGACTAGTTACTTGCCAGTTGTCATAGCGACTTGGGCTTCTCTTTCGCTTTCCATCAGGCGTTCCCTACGCCATAGCCATTACGTCGAGCTACTATATAAAAAAAAAGCTTACCATATTACCTGCTTACCATCAGGCATCATTCTTGCTAGTCTGCCACCCCTTGCTTAAAAAAACTATCTAAAAACGAAGTATCCTCCCTTTGCATTACTAGATTGGATAGAAGAACAAAGAGTGAGCCTTTTTTAATGCTAGCCTACATATAAGTCGAAGAAATCTAAGGCCGAAATTCGGTGAGGAGTAGGTAGAATAATATCAACAATATTTTCGCCTATGTCTCCTGAACCAATGTGTGTAACCCTTCCACTGAAATTCTCAGCGCATTAAAAGTCTGGAAAATACAAATAGGTATATAAATTCAAAGTCAAAGTCAAAATAATCTTTATGTGTATAGGTTTTTAAAAAAAACACGTACAAATCTTCGAAGCTGCCACCGGTTCGGAAAGCAGCATTCTACCGAGAAGGACACCGGCAAGAACTTTTTTCAACATAATGTTTACAATATTATCATTACATTTATATTTTTAACTACGACCACGTTATACAGTCTAGGGGCCTTCTGAGACCTTACAAAATTAATTATTAATTAAACTTAAAAGATAATTAACATCTTAACTAATATTATATAGCTGAAGAGTTTGTTTGTTTGAACGCGCTAATCTCAGGAACTACTGGTCCGAATTGAAAAATTCTTTTTGTGTTGAATAGACCATTTATCGAGGAAGGCTTTAGGCTATATAGCATCACGCTGCAGCTATTAGGAGCGAAGAAATAATGGAAAATGTAAAAAAAAAACGGGGGAAAAATAACTATTCCACGCGGACGAAGTCGCGAGCACAGCTAGTACTCTATATAGGGCAAAGAATGTATCTAATATACTCGTAATAATGTTGCTCCGGGCTTATCAATATATAGTGGAAGAGATGTTGCCGCAGGCTAAATCTACTAATTACTACTGTTTCCTATTACAACATCTTCACACTTCAAAACCAACATTCACGAGGTGCCTACCAATCATTATCTCATATGTTATTCCGTTTCCCACTATGTCTCGAGCTAAATATTCGATGCCGCTAAATGTGATATGAAATTAGAAATGACAAAGCGAGAATAGAGAACAATCAACACGATTTGTCTAATAGGTATTCTATTGTAATTTAATTTGCCCAAACTATGTGTTGCAAAGTACAGTCGGATGAGAAAGTCTATAGGTTTTGATGAAACATCGACTTTGAGTATTAACATAATCAGCCTAAGTTATAATTTATGAGTAATTGTTTTGGCTATACCACGGCTATACCTATCCACGTTCTGTTCTAGCGTTTAAGAAAACAATATTTGTGTAGCCTATATTTTGTTGGTATCCTGTATTTTCTAGAAAGGTAAATAATTTCATTCATATTGAATACCAATGGCTCATTTGGTGGTAGTTACCCCTGCCTTCCCAACCAAAGGTCCTGTTTGTTTCGTGTCAGAGGCATATGGATAACTTTTAAATAATAAAGGTACATAATAGCTAAAATATTATTCAAAAGGACCTACCCATGTATTTTGGAGACGTAACAAAAAAATAATTGAGTACTTGTTTGACTGAGCGTACCAAATTATACAGTCATATTTGACTTAAATGAAATAGATTAATTAGCTGGAGACATAATAGATACTCTACAAGTCTACATATTCCACAAGCAGGTAGCAATTTCTAGCCCTCTTCAAAAAATAAAAAAGAGCCATCCTAGCATCCTAAAAATCTAAAAGTAACACGATGTTTTTCGTAATAGACTGACTTTATTTTTCATAGACACAATGACAGTACATATAACATCCGTAGATGGCGCCACTAAAATACAGACCATAGATATTAAAAACTTATTTTGTTAACTACATTTTAACAAAAAAGAGGCAGCATGGGTCTCCTAGGACCTCTGACGCCGCCCCATGGCGCTTGACGAAAGGGCTGGGGTTTTTAGTGAGTATTCCCTGCCTCTCTACCATCTTGACGCAGGGCGCCGCCCTAACCATTTCTCAAGGTAAGGCAAACCAAAGACTCTGATTAGTTAGAGGAAACTAGACATAAATAATAATAATAATAAAAAAACAATGTCTCAAGGGCGGCGTGAGTCCCACATACCACTTATGACCCGTTATGTCCCCAAACTTTTGCGCATCAATAGGCGGGGATGCCTAAAAGTATTTTTCCCGGCAGAAAAGAAAAAAAAGCGTCGCCAATAGTACCTATCCTGTCAGTTTTATAAGTTGTTCAATCATTTTCCAGACAGTAACATTTTATCAACAATTGTCCAGCAACTATGTGAATAGTGTTGAATTGATGACACGCCAACGTACAATGGTCGCCTGCAGTGAAATATTTTCAGTAAGAATCACGTAGGTGAGTTATTAATTATGTCACTAAATTTAGCCCCGATTCCCTAGAAAAAGAAACAGAAAAATATCATGATTAACTTTGACACAATTTATTACTTACCTACTTATTTTTGCTGATGATTGTACAAGCACGCACGTTTTAAAATGTGTGACAAAAATTAAAAAAAAAACTATTTAGTGAAATAATTCAAAACTGCTCGTTTTTCGTTAATATAAAATTAGGCATCTAATTCATCCCACGGCAGTTTCGGGTTCTGCTACTGGGCGCGTCCCCAGGTGGTGGATAGGGGCAAGCCCCCCAGAGGGGGGTACCGGTTTTCCGGCGCGAACCAAAACCTGATGAGGGGGATGTGATTCCAGCGTTTCCCGCCTCGGATGAGCATCTGGCTCGTTGGTTGGCGGTGTAACACCGCGGCGCGACGGGTCTGTTGGCTGCGTATATCGTGGTCGGCAGGCAGACTCCGGTCACCGTCGGGCGAACTGTTACCCCCCTTCTGGGGGGCCAGTGGGCTTGCCTTAACCGGCTGGCCTGAGAGGAGAAAACCTCACTAAAAATCCCCAATCCCACCGCTGTGGAGGCTCGTGGCAGGTGGGGCCCCTATTTGGGGGTCGTAGGCAGGGTATGTCTGCGGAGCGGCTCAGCCCACGGGGACCGCCCGCCCCCCGTGGCCGTAAGTAGGGTTACCCGGGTACAGGGGTCTCTGCCCGGGTGGACCGAATATTTCCCCCACTCTCGTGGGAATCACATGGAGTCTTTTAATTCAAATCGTTTCGCAAATTTAGATGTAGAAGAGGAGGTAGTAGCGGGAGAGAATGCGCTTTCGGGCGCGGAGTTGGCACATTCTGGCACGGTTGTGCCAGAAGAATGCGCGGAGTCTATAACATCTGTAGATGTTGACACACCGGGTGACACAAATCCAGGAAGCCGCTCACTATCTGCGGCTTCCTCCATTGGGTCTTTCTTCTACAGACCCACCAGTCATGATGCTTGCGCATCAGATTCCTCTGATACGCTTACTAACGTGTCTGGAGCAAGCTCGGTCTCCAAAGCGAGCTTCTTAAAACGGAAAAGGGGCACTCCTAAAACAGCCGACGGAGAATCGACCTCTGACTCCAATACGCCGAAAGGCAAATGCAAGCCTGCGGCTAAGAGAGGGCGCGGACGACCACGTTTAACGGGAGTAAATGTCGGTCGTGGTGCGACTGCCCAAAATGAACTCACTGCCCCCCAAAAGGAGCAGCTGAGACTCGAGCTCGAGGAGAAAGCTGTGGCTGTGGAACGAGAGATCCGCGCCACAAGGGCTAAACTTTCGCACAACATTGCTCTGCCCTCTGAAGATCTGAAGGGCAAAACCCTGGACGAGCTAAATAGGATGGGGACAGAAGACTACAAGGAGTTGAATGATTTCCTTGTCAACTCCGGTAGTCGCAAAGGGACTTACCACAAAGGAATCCTAGAGAAGGCGAAGCATATGCTTCATATCATTGAGGAGACCTCCAAAAGGAGTTCCACAGAGGAAATCACCCGACTTGCCGCAGAAAACGCCTTGCTGAGGTCGGACTTGGAGAAGAAAACAGAGGCTTTGTCAAAAGAAGTGGCCCAGCTCAAGGCCGAGCTCAAGGCCGCTCTCGGCGGCAAGCCAGCCAAAAGTAAAAAAAGAAATGCTGACATCGTGGAGGTATGTGACGTTCTAAGGCCGGCACCTTCATCGCTCTCATCAGAAATTCAGGCGGCACTTAACAAATTAGCGGAGGAGCAAAGGGACTACACTAGGACGTTGATTAAAGGCATTGAAGACCGTCTCCTTCCTGAGAAGCGATTGCGTCCGCCGCTTGCAGCGGACAAGAGAACCGAACCAGCCGTGATGCTCCAGGAACTGGAGAGTCCGTTCAAGGTTCCGGAGCCTCCCAAACAAGATAGGATGAAAAGGGCTCCTAGGGTAACTGGGACTCCTAACGCCTCAGCCATCACCCCCTTAACTAGGGATTCTGCTAGACAGACAACGTTACCAGCAGCGCCCCAACCATCACAGGAGGAACTTATGCTGCCGTCAACCACTCCGATGAATGAAGGGTGGTCGACGGTAACAAAAAGAAAGACCAGGAAGCCCACCATGGCAATTCAAACCAACAAACCGGGTCCGTCTTCAGCTTCCAACCAGCTTGCCAATTCAGCTGCCAAGCCAGGTAAGCAAGCCTCCAAAGCGGCCAAGCCCGGTGCCAAAAAGACGGCGAAGAGGGGTCTAGTCTCACCAAAGACCTCTGCGGTGGTGGTAACACTGACCACGGAGGCTGCTGACAAAGGAGAGACGTACGAGACGGTGCTTAGGAAGGCGCGGGCCCATGTGGATATTGCCCAGCTGGGTATTGGTGCAGTTCGTTGTCGTCAAACACAGACTGGGGCACGTAAATTTGAGTTTCCAGGTACTCAAAGTTCGGAGCAAGCCGACAAATTTGCAGCAAAATTAAAAGAAGCGGTCGCGGACATTGCCAAAGTGTCCCGCCCTCAGAAGTTGGCAAACCTTTTGTTAACGGACATCGACGATTCCGTCACAAGAGAAGAAGTGGTCGAAAAGGTGGTGCTAGTCGGAGGGTGTAATCCCGAGGACGTCAAGGCGGGAGTCATAAGACCAGGTCGCGGAGGAGTTGGCGCAGTCCGCGTGCAATGCCCCGTTGTTGCCGCGAGGAAGTTGGTGGACGGAGGGCGTCTTTTATTGGGTTTCAGCTCAATTTCCATTAGAGTTTTGGAAGCACAGCCTCTTCGTTGCTTCAGATGCTACGGCATCGGCCACACTAGCGCGCTCTGCCCGTCCTCAGTCGAAAGGACGGACTTATGTTACAGATGCGGCGAGAGTGGCCACAAAGCAGCTGCGTGCTCCGCCAAGCCCAGGTGTGCCGTATGTGCAGCTAGCGGAAAGCCGTCGGGACACATCATGAGGGGGAAGAATTGTACTCCCCCCGCTAAGAAGGGTAAGCTCCGGGTCCAGATTCAGCCACGGGGTTCCGTCGTCGCCGATCCTCCGGCGATAGACGGTGTTGGTGCGATGTCCGAATAATGGCCTTAGTCGGACATCGCACGTTTATTCAGGCGAATTTAAACCACTGCCGCGCGGCCCAGGACCTTCTCTCTCAGTCCGTGGCCGAGTGGGCAGTGGACATTGTAGTGGTCGCTGAGCCATATTTTGTTCCCGATAGCTGGATTGGGGACCGCGATGGCTTGGTTGCTGTATTTAGAAGAGCATCATCATCTTCACCCCCTCTCATTCTTCTTGAAAAGGGCTCCGGTTTTGTGGTTACCGAGTGGGGTAACAAAGTAATTATGGGGGTTTATTTCTCCCCCAACCGCCCTTTTCGGGAATACGAAGTCTTGCTTGCGCAGCTCTCGGCGATAGTAACTCGTTTTACCTCTCGTCAAGTTCTTATCGCTGGTGACTTTAACGCCAAGTCGGTGGCCTGGGGAAACAGACCTGCCGCTTGTAATAGGCGCGGCCAAGCGACTGAAGCTTGGGCAATCGGTGCTGGGTTGGTCCTGCTGAACCGGGGCAACACTTACACTTGTGTGCGACAGCAAGGTGGGTCAGTGGTGGACATCACGTTCGCCACACGTGCCCTCGCTGCACGTGTTACCAATTGGCATGTTGATCGGGTTGAGACACTTTCCGATCACCGTTACGTTCGGTGGTCGCTCTCCACTCAAGCTCAGGGCATAGCTGGAGTTGCCTGTCCCGATAATAGGGCAACATTTCCCCGTTGGGCTTTGTCCCGTCTGGACCGTGAAGCTGCAAAGGAGGCCACATTTCTTCAGGACTGGTTCGCGCCCTCCTTTTCTGGTACCGACGTCGATTTTTCCGCTGCTGTCCTGCGGGATTCCTTGACCGAGGTGTGCAACTCTAGCATGCCTCGGTCCAGACGCCCGTCAGCCCACCGGGCGGTCTACTGGTGGAGCAGTGAGATCGCCGAACTCCGGACAAACTGCATCGCTGCGCGACGCGCTTACCAGCGTAGCCGGAGGCGGAGTGTGAGAGACGTAGATAATGAGACACGTCTGTATGCCTCCTACGCAGAGGCTAGACGGGTTCTCAAAGCTGCAATAGGAGAAGCCAAGGATCGGGGTAGGGCTGAAATGCTCGAGAGCCTGAATAGCGATCCGTGGGGGAGACCGTATAGGGCTGCGCGAAACCAGCTGCGTCCCATTGGTCCCCCACTGACCGAGACCCTCGAACCAGGACTCCTAGGTGAGGTGGTCCGGGTTCTCTTCCCGGCCCAAGACGCATTATTCTCCCCACCCACCATGCGTCCTCCTGTCAGTGCCATTTCCACAATCTGCGACATCCCTCCAATCTTGTCGGAGGAGTTTGTAACGGCTTCAGGGCATCTCCGGAGAAAGAAGACAGCTCCTGGACCGGATGGTGTTCCAGCCCGAATCGTGGCAATTGCTGCGTCTCAAATGGAGGAGAGATTCCGGGACCTTTTCAACCAATGTTTTACGGCTGGGAGGTTTCCGGACATATGGAAAGAGGGGCAATTATGCCTCCTCCGCAAGGAAGGACGCCCATTAGACTCCCCATCAGCTTACCGACCAATCGTTCTCCTGGACGAGGTTGGTAAGCTGTTCGAGAGGATAATTGCGGCTCGTATAAACGAGCATTTGCGCGGCACAGGACCAGACCTGTCTGAAAATCAGTTCGGATTCAGGGCAGGACGTTCTACTATTGACGCCCTGGCCCGGCTACAACATCTAGTCAGGGAGTCGGGGGAGCGTGGGGAAGGCGTGTTGGCAGTGTCGTTCGACATTGCCAACGCGTTCAACACCATTCCTCATGCAACCATTCTAGAGGCCCTACGGTACTTTGGCCTTCCCTCCTACCTTAGATCGCTCCTTGAGAGCTATTTGGCGGACCGCTCGGTCAAATACATTGACAGGCAAGGTACCTTGTGTCGTCATAGTGTAGAGTCCGGTGTTCCACAGGGGTCGGTCTTGGGTCCTCTTCTGTGGAACATCGGCTTCGATTGGATCCTGCGGGGTGATCTTCTTCCGAACACAGATGTCATCTGCTATGCGGATGACACCCTTTTTACCGCCCAGGGGAGAAATTACGAGGAGGCTGCACATCGGGCCACTGTGGGCGGCTCTCTGCTGGTTCGGCGTATTACCCTTCTAGGGCTTAAGGTGGCTCTAAACAAAACCGAGGCAGTATTCTTTCACGGTCCTCGGATGCGCCCCCCTCATGATGCCCAGATCGTTGTGGAGGGAGTCAATGTCAAAGTGGGAACCCAGCTAAAATACCTGGGTTTATTGTTGGACGCGCGATGGTGGTTTGGCCCGCACTTTAGTGGGCTCTCATCGCGCCTCCTCAAGGCTGCAGGTGCTTTTTCATGGCTCCTTCCTAACCTAGGAGGGCCAAAAGCTCACTGCCGGCGTTTATATGCCGGCATTCTAAAGAGCATGGCATTATATGGTGCCCCGATCTGGGTGGGCGCCGTATCTCGCAGACTGAATGTTAGCAACCTTCGTCGGCCTCAAAAGGCTATCGCGCAGAGGGTCTCACGGTCCTACAGGACCGTGGGTTTTGATGCGGCTTGTGCTTTGGCCAGCACTCCTCCATGGGAGCTTGAGGCAAAAGTGCTGGCCAAGGTATATGAGTGGGTGACTGCAGAAAGGGCGCGCGGAGAACGCCCCACGCTCGCTGAAAGAGGCACGGCGCGGAAGGAGGCACAGGACGAAATGGTGCATCAGTGGATAGAGGATCTTGCCTCGGCTCCCTTTGGGCGACGGCTACTGGACGCTTTAATTCCGTCCTTTCAAGCGTGGTTGGAGCGGCCACACGGAGTCCTTACGTTCCGTTTGGTGCAGGTGTTGTCCGGGCACGGGTGCTTCGGGCAATATCTGCACCGCATCGGTCGAGAGGAGTCTCCTGTGTGCCACGGATGTGGGGCTGACTACGACACTGCGGACCACACGCTGGTATCATGTCCCAAGTGGATGGAAGAACGCGTAGATCTGGCCGCCACAATCGGCACTGATCTGGCGCTCCCCAAGGTCATCTCCTCCATGGTGGAGAGTCGCACAGCATGGGAGGCTGTGGTCTCCTTCTGCGAGACTGTCATGTCCCAGAAGGAGGCCGCGGAGCGGGAGCGGGAGAATGATCCCTCTGCTCCAGCGCTCCGCCGGCGCAGAAGCGGTCGCACGCGACGGCAGTTCCGTCGCTTGATGCCGCCAGACGAGGCCCAGCGGTTGGATGGTGCGGGGGCACCCCCACTCGCCTCGCACGGGTCCTCGTCATCGTCGAACGGGAGCGGACTCACCCTTCGAGCCGCTTCCGTCATTCCCCCTAGGGGGGGAACTTGAGGGGTCCGTCAAACAGGACAGACTGCGCTGGCGGTGCCATGGCAGTATAGGTCTCCTAGGACACATGGCACTGTCCCTAAGGCGCTCGACGAAGGGGCCGGGGTTTTTAGTGGGTATTCCCTGCCTCCTCACCATCCTGAGGCAGGGTGCCGCCCTCCAGCAGTCCGAGGGCGGCGTGAGTCCCACATACCCCGCCGTTCCCCCGAATGGCGGGGATGCGCAAAAGCATTTTCCCCGGTTAAAAAAAAAAAAAAAAAAAAAAGGCATCTAATTCATGAACTTTTTTGTAAGTAGATCGTTGCCTTGGCAAAGAATTAAAAAAAATAATTATATATTTTTCATGGAAGTAGTACTACGATATTTCTTTAGTTTAGACAATTTCTATTAGAAAATCATTGATATATTTATCCATTCGCCTATTTTCTATTATTAAAATGAATAGGTAAGTAAAGTATCGTACATATATGTATTTTGGTTCATTTAAGGTAGGTACAACTATTGCAATATCACAGATTCGTATAGCAAAGGCTGTATGGAATTATATTCCTTGCGTACTATTATTAGCATTACATCTCTTTTGACAGCTACATAAAAGTATATCAATTTACTTGACAGACAACCATTCTAAAAACGTTTCATATTAAAAAAAAAAATTATGAATTTAAGCTAAGCATTGTCTAAATAACATACGATTTGCCACCATAGGTCACTTAAGCACTAAGTTACGATCCTAACTTGAAACTTCGCCGACGTCTGACCTGAAATCGCATGAATTCTATAGTGCAACGTATTGGACTTTAATTTTGATGTGCTCTGTGCCGTGTGGCAGACAATTCCGGCAGCAATAGGTCATACCAGTGAACCTACAAATTACCTAGGTATGTATCGGAATCTTATTATTATTATAACTGTGGAACTCTTTGTCGGAGTCCGTGTTCCCCGAGGAATATAATCTTCAGATTTTCAAGGCGAGAGTGAATCGGTTTTTGATGGGTAAGCGCGGGTATCTTAGGCTTCAACATCGCTTAACATCAGGCTAGTTGAGGTCAAGCGCTACCCAATCACTAATAAAAAAAGCTAGACATAATGGCTTCCCTACGCCTGATGGAAAGCGAAAGATAAGCTCAAGTCGCTTTGACAACGGGCAAGTAACTGGTCAGGTTGCCACAGCTATGCCAACCCAACCCTAACCCCCCGCGAGCTCCGGAGCTAACTCACTGGCAGAAACACGACCCGAAGGTCATTTGGCTGCGGTGTTCTAAAGGGTGGACCTTCCCCGGACGGGCGGCTCAATTCGAGCGAAGATTCGCTATGCACTACCTCTTGATTTTGAATGTATATGTCGCAGTAAGATATATAAAGCTTAAATATATACGTAGTTATCATATGTTTCTTCTATGTCTTCTTAACTATGGATTTCCCGGGGATGTAAGGGAGCGGCCTATCATCTATTCGCTCCAAGCCAACCTCACCTGCCCGTGGTGCATCCTGTCGAATAACAAACGAGGCAACCGACTGGTGGCGGTATAACCATCACAATTGAAGGCGTAGCTAAATACCACAGACCGATGACTGGCAGCAGCATCATCTAAGCGAGAAGCTACGCCCTGCGATCGCCAACCCGCCTGCCCAGCGTGGCGATTATGGCTATATCCTCCAGATGTTTGCCCATGTGGTGAACAACTGGAGAAGCCTATGTCCAGCAGTGCACTGCAACAGGCTGATGATGATGTTGAAGTAAAATAGATAAAGCCGTAGGTAATATATACGTAGTTATAATATGTTTCTTCTATGTCTTCTTAACTATGGATTTCCCGTGACATTTACCCATAGCGAGCAATATCTGGACGCAGACACATATCTAGCCGTTGACTAACTGTAGACTCGTATCATTTTCCGCTATTTAAGGCCGAAGCGCCGCTCGGCTGAATCGGGAAATGAACCGGCTAACGACCCCGTATCATTATGTGCCGTGCCACTCCTCACTAACAACTACCGTTGCAGTGGAATACATTTTCTAAACAGAGAGTGGACTTTGAATGCACACTTTGGTTAATCTACTCGGAGATTGGCCGATGTAGCTGAAATTATCATATACACTTCATACTAATTACTTATCTTAACTAATATTATAAAGCTGAAGAGTTTGTTTGTTTGTTTGAACGCGCTAATCTCAGGAACTACTGGTCCGAATTGAAAAATTCTTTTTGTGTTGAATAGACCATGTAATTTTATCGAGGAAGGCTTTAGGCTATATAACATTACGCTGCAACTATTAGGAGCGAAGAAAAAATGGAAATTGTAAAAAAAAACGGGGAAAAAATAACTATTCCACGCGGACGAAGTCGCGAGCACAGCTAGTATCTTATACTTAGACCCGGCGCCCTTTATGGGTATCGGCACGACTAAGGATTTTATCGGTATGCTGATGATGACGATGATACTAATTAATAGTAACGTCAGCGTTTATAGATCTTTATAACCTTTTCTAGCCTACGCTAGAAATATCATAACACAAGTGCTTAAGCTACTTACTTTGGGATCGGAGCAATGTATGTGATGTTGTCTGATATTGTCTGATATCATTGTTAGTTTTGTTGTAAGTAATTTTCGTTCCATAAAATACACCATAACAAGCGAAAATCTTGAGCAATGGCACCTTAATTATCGCTCACATTATCGCTTAATAATAAGCGCCACGGAAAAGAAGCAAAACTTTTAATTACAAGAGCTCGAACAATACGTGACCGGCGGACTGCACTGGTCCTCTATTTGCCACCCGCCAACGTTTATAAGGACTGAATTTCCGAGGTTAAAAGCAAATTTAGGATTTACTAACTACTGTAGATGTTTTTTTGTTATGTATAACATCATCATTGTAATGATGATTTTTTTTTTATAGTAGCTCGACATAATGGCTTCCCTACGCCTGATGGAAAGCTAAAGAGAAGCCCAAGTCGCTGTGACAACTGGCAAGTAGCTGGTTAGTTACCTGTCAGTTGCCACCGCCATGCCGGCCCAACCCTAACCCCCCACGAGCTCCGGAGACCCTACTCACCAGCAGAAACACTACCCGGAGGTCATTTGGCTGCGGTATTCTGTAGGGTGGAGGTCCTTCCCCGGACGGGCAGCTCAATACGAGCGAAGATTCGCTATGCCCTACCTCTCTTAAAAATGATGATTCTTATAGATGATGATGAACAATCGCGTTACCGGAGCGAGAAGCTTCGCCCTGCGATCGCCGACGCGCCTGCCCAGCGTGGCGATTATGGGTATATCCTCCAGATGTTTGACCTAAGTGGCGAACACCTGGAGAGGCCTATGTCCAGCAGTGGACTGCGACAGGCTGATGATGATGATGAACAGCACATGACCGACGGACTACACTAGACGTCTTTTGTCGCCATCTTGTATAATGTCGGATTGACTAATTACCCTGAAAAGTATCGTATCGATTCAGATCGTTGACTTTTATAATACAGGAGGCAGCCGTTCAAACCGACGGATACGTGTGCTATATAATTTTATAATCTAAAATACGGACTAAATATAAGTAATGTGATTATTTTTATCCTGGAATCATCCACTTAAAAACTGGGTATAATAGACATCTGTTTCCAAATATAGGCGGTCTTAATGCTATAAGCGATCTCTTCCAGACAACCTTTGGTTAGAGGATAGTTAAAAGAAAGACATTAGCACATTTTTATATTTTTTTGTTAACCCTTTAAACGCCAGGGACGTTTATAAACGACGATAACAAGAGATTCTCTGTAGTGTCTCATTTCTCGGCTGTCAAAGGATTAATAACACTATAGTTCACTAAGTTAACGAATATTTCAAATAGCATGTAATAATAAATTAACTTGGCGGCTTAAAGTTCTCAAAAGGGTTTCCTTATCACTCAGCAGTAATCCTAAGACCAGACAACCCTTACGCCTGTGCAATAAATCGCGAGTTTTATTGACAGTTCTATCCTGATACAGAAACAGAAAGGGGGTTACAAACTTTTAGGCTTAGATTTGGATCCTCCTTTTAAAATAAAGATGGTCTATCTGACCAATAGTATTTACAACAACTTTTTAATGGAAGTTTTCTGGCTTGGAAAATTCTGTGATAAATATTAATTGTGTTAGATTTTTTAAGATAGGATTGTAGAGCAGCCAGTGCGCTGTTTCAGAGGTCTTTGCCCCTCAGCCAAGCACAGGTGATGTTTACATTTCATCATCATCATCATCAGCCCACATAAGTTGGACATAGGCCTCTCCCAATGCTCGCCACTTCGATCGGTCCCGGGCCTCTCGCATCCAGCACTTGCCAGCCGTCTTGCGCAAATCTTATGTATGTGCTATATTACTGTAAAGTTTCATTAAAATCCGTTCAGTAGTTTTTGCTTGAATGAGTAACAAACATCCATCTTGCTCGGACTGGCTCGGTGGCTCAATTGGTAGTGACCCTTGCCTTTTGAACCAAGAGTCGTGGGTTCGATTCCCACCCGGGACAAGCATTCGTGTGATGTACATTTGTGTTTGCTCGGTGTCTGGGTGTTTATATTTGTATCTAAGTATTTATTTGTGGTACCTTCGTTGTTCTGATACCCATAACACAAGTACTTAAGCTACTTACTTTGGGATTGGAGCAATGTATGTGATGTTGTCTGATATTTATTTATCTTGTTTTTTTTTGTATATCCATAATGTACAACAGATGTTTATTATGCTACCATCTTGTTTGGTTATAAATGTTTGTTACTTTCGCATAATCGCTAGTATGAGTAGGAAGCAGGATATTAGGTATTTGAATCTCTTTTGGAGTTACATAAATAAACCAAGACATGCCACGCTGGGCCACACAGCGCCATCTAGCCCCAAGCTAAGCCAAAGCTTGTACTATGGGTACTAGATAAGTGATAACTTACCTAGATACTTTTTTTTGTAAATAAATACATTTATACATACATAGAAAACACCCAGGCCAATACAAACAGACATGATCTGTTTGAGAATTGTTTTGTTTTGTTTAACAATCTACTAATTGAATTGGCAGTGTTTCCAAAATGTGCCTTCAAAAGAATACGAGTGTAATGATTGAATATTTATCATTATCACCTATGCCAATCTCAGATCCCAATGTATTTATGTCAAAGGCTTGTTTGATCAAAACATTACATTTAATAAAAAGGCATACATCTATTTTTAATGATAAGACAGCCGTTATCAATTTTGATGTAGGTACTCGTACCTACCTACGGGCGGTCTGTTCAATTCACAATAATTTTTAAATGGAAATAAGAACAAAAAAATCAATTGTTCTCGTGAATATGGCTTACAAAAGATTCAGCTTTTTGCGAAATCATTAGTCTTTTCAAACTAGGTCATACTAATTATAATAATAGAAACTCTCTAGCTATTGTTTAAGCTTTCACGGTAACTATCAATTTTATCACAATCTTAAGAAAATAACGAGTTTACTCAATCATCATCATCATGATCCTAGCCTTTTTCCCGATTGTCTCAGGGTCGGCTTCCCAAACTGAGAGATTTGGCGAGGGCTAAGCTTTTACACAGAGTGACTGCCATCAAACCTCCGCAACACTTAGCGTAAGCTATACCCATTCCCAGTTTAGGCGTCAGAGTTATCATCATCTCTAACATGATGTGACGACTGCTATCTGAGTTGGTAAAGATAGCACCCGGGACCAACAGCTTAACGTGCCTTCCGAAGCACGGAGGAAATCGGTGTCAAATTTTGGTCACCCATCATCGGATTGACCGCGACAATGGTTGCACATCGTTGCGATCATTGTTAAGCGAACAAGACCGCGGCGCCACCGAGCTCCTCAATATTTGAACGAGTTTACTCAATATTTTGTAAAAATCTGTTTATATGATAGATCGGTCTTATGTTGACTGTTTCTTCACATAAACTCTTTTTCG
This sequence comes from Conogethes punctiferalis, assembly GCA_031163375.1. Taxonomy (NCBI): domain Eukaryota; kingdom Metazoa; phylum Arthropoda; class Insecta; order Lepidoptera; family Crambidae; genus Conogethes; species Conogethes punctiferalis. Next base: position 20,138,453 of record CM062082.1, on the reverse strand, counting down.
ATGACGGATTCTGTGGAGCAATTATAAAGCGCGATTAATCCAAAGTTTCCGGGTACCGGCAATTTAAGACTTGGTTTTTTAATTGCCTCGGGTCTTTGTTTTTTGGGAGATGCCTTCAGTCGTAATCTGATCTTCATAGTACAAGGAAATACCTTCGCTTAAGAGCAAAAGTTTGATGGCTACATCTTTTTTTTTTTATAGTGGCTCGACATAATGGCTTCCCTACGCCTTATGGAAAGCGAAAGAGAAGCTCAAGTCGCTGTGACAACGGGCAAGTAACTGGTCAGTTACCTGTCAGTTGCCACCGCCATGCCGGCCCAACCCTAACCCCCCACGAGCTCCGGAAATACTACTCACCGGCAGAAACACGACCCAGAGGTCGTTTGACTGCGGTATTCTATAGGGTGGAGGTTCTTTCCCGGACGGGCGGCTCAATTCGAGCGAAGATCTATTACACTTTCATGCCCTATTAAATGGATTAGCATCCCCGCGCCACTCAAGGCTAGAAGAAGAGGCTCAGAGGTCATAGGATACGTTCTATGCCAAACAAAGAACTTACTTATCTAATCATCCCTTTATAACTCCACAGATCCTCGGCAACATTAGCCACACAATAAGCTTAACTTAAACCCACATTGTGATACCATATCTCCGTGCCACTCCCACGATAATCGCTTTTAAAGAAACTCTCAGTTAAGAAACAAACCACCTTTTATGATTCTGGTAAGCTGCATTCCGTTATACGCGTATTCGAACAATACTGTTGTAATTATTTCGCTAACTCTTTAGACTTTGCTTTAATAAACTTTCATTGTGATTTGGAAAGCGTTTTACGAAGAAATCTTAACGCTTTGCATACAGTACGTAGTATTTAATGGAAGAATTTCTTGGAAATTTGGCTCCCGAAGCGTGAATCCGACGAGATTCTGAACCAAAGGTTCACGGTTTGATCCCCACTTGGGATAAATAATCGTGTGATGAAAGTGTTTATGCCGTGTATTATCTATTTAGGTACATCTCTCTGGCTCTGGACTGACTCGATGGCTCATTTGGTAGAGACCTCTGCCTTTTGAGCCAAGGGTCATGGGTTCGATTCCCGCACAGTACAAACATTTGTGTTCATGAACATGTCTGTTTGTATTGGTCTGGGTGTTTTCTATGTTTAATATGACGTATTATTCTTCAAACGTCTAACGTAGTATACAAGCTTCGGCTTAGTTTGGGGCTAGTTGGTGTTGCCCAGCGTGGCATCATCATTAGCCTGTTACAATCCACTGCTGGACATAGGCCTCTCCAGCTGTTCGCCACTTAGGGCAAACACCTGGAGGACACACCCATAATCGCCACGCTGGGCAGGCGGGTTAGCGATCGCAGGGTGTAGCTTCTCGCTCCTGTGACGCTGCTGCCCGTCATCGGTCTGTGGTAATTGGCTACGCCTTCAATTGTCATGGTCATACCGCAACCAGTCGGTTGCCAGCGCCTCGTTTGTTATTTAGCAGGATGCAACACGGGTAGGAGAGGTTGGCTTGGAGCGTGGCATGCCTTGGGTTATGTATTAATATTATTATTCCGTATTTATAAGCTTAATTTACGTTTGAGATCATTTCGAAGGCGGTATTTCAGTTGTCAAAGACAATTATCATAGATTCAATTGTAAATCTACAACAATAACCCTATTAATAACTCATGAGCGTTTGGCCCGATACAAACGTAGTTGCGTTACAATTTCGTCACTTCATTGTTCTGTTTAATTCTCTAAATATCCTTCCTAAACCGTAGCAGAGATGGCACAATTGCTTTACCCGTTCAAATGTCTATAATAATAGTGATATTCGGAATTTATTTTTAAGTATTTAGTAGTGAATAGTTTTTGGTGGGTGAGCTAAAATAAATAGGTTTTTAAAGGGTCGGCAAAACGCATGCGATGCCCCTGGTGTTGCAGGCGTTCATGGGCTGCGGTGACCGCTTACCATCAGGCGGGCCGGCAGTCATTTTGTTAACCCTAGTAGTATAAAAAAAGAGCGCGCTCCAGGCTAAATAAAACTAAAATAACCCAAGACATGCCACACTGGACCACAAGGGCCATCTAGGCCCAAACTTAGCCGAAGCTTGTGTAGTAGACAAGTAATAAACTTACTTAGATACCTACTTTTTTGAAAATAAATAAATATTAAAAATAGAAACACCCAGATCAATACAAACAGACATGTTCATGCACACAAATTTTTGTACTGCGCGGGAATCGAACCCCCGACCCTTGGTTCAGAAGGCAGAGATCACTACCAAATGAGCCATCGATATAAGAGAGTCGAGATCGATACAAATGAGTCATATAGCTTCAATTATTTGATAATTTTCCCAAAATACGACGCGCACTTCAATCGATCAACAGCCTTGGTTCATCCACTGAACGTACCTCCTTTATTTCTCGCCACATTTCTCCATCCACGCACGCTTAAAAATCTTTATTGCACGAATGTTTTTCGCCGGCCTGCCTACAAAAGACCCTTACCAATTCTTACAATGATTGTTCCGCATTAACTGAGAAAGGAATGATGTTCTCAGCGTCATAGGAGGCGGTTAGACCTAATGGGTCCATCCCAAATACATTCCTTTTATATTCTGAGGGTATTCTCGTTTCTAATGTTAGATCTGTTGTATGTAAATGCGATACTTCATACAGGATTTAATGTGTTTATGGAAAAGAAATAATTTTGGATGTACTTTAAAAAAAAGGATATTTATATAACCCGTCTGCTAAGAGATATAACAGAACGAAAAAGAAAAAATACTTTAACAAAAAAAAACAGTCAAATTGAGAACCTCCTTCTTAAAGCCTTTTTAAAGTCCTTTAAAAAATACAATCATTTTTAACAGTCCAGAAGTCATAGCACCTTTGACGGTCGGCAGCTTTTTAACGAGAAGATTTCAGCTGGTCTTGAAAAAAGTGTTTAAGTAATCAGACTAGTACCTACCCATATAGTATAAGCTTCTGCTTAGGTCTAGATGGCTCTGGGTGGTCCTGCGTGGCAGATCTTGGTTTATTATTTACTAGCTGTGCTCGCGACTTCGTCCGCGTGGAATAGTTATGTTTTCCCCGTTTTTGTACCTACATTTTTCATTATTTCCTCGCTCCTAATAGTTGCAGCGTGATGTTATATAGTCTAAAGCCTTCCTCGGTCTATTCAACACAAAAATAATTTTTCAATTCGGACCAGTAGTTCCTGAGATTAGCGCGTTCAAACAAACAAACTTTTCAGCTTTATAATATTATTAGTATATTAGTATAGATAAGTAAAATAAGTAAATAAGTAATAAGTATAGATTTATTCTTGTGTCCAGAAATATCACGTAGTTAGTCTTACGTAGTTAAGTGTCTAATATATTTAATATTTAATATTAATATAATGTCGTTAGGTAAGTGGTAAACCTTAAATAATCCATCACTTGTTACTATGAAAACAATTTACTGATTAACTTTAAAATTAGATTACTTGGCTTGCAAGACTTGTTTAGGCGCGAAAGGGTTTAGATAAATAATAATTGAATTCAGGATGATACAATTAGTAGGAGCTATCGGGAAAAGATTGTTTAGGTATCATTGTAAACATTACGAATGGGAAGAGAGGTAGGGCATAGCGAATCTTCGCTCGAATTGAGCCGCCCGTCCGGGGAAGGACCTCCACCCTATAGAATACCGCAGTCAAATGACCTCTGGGTCGTGTTTCTGCCGGTGAGTAGGGTTTCCGGAGCTCGTGGGGGGTTAGGGTTGGGCCGGCATGGCGGTGGCAACTGACAAGTAACTGACCAGTTACTTGCCCGTTGTCACAGCGACTTGGGCTTCTCTTTCGCTTTCCATCAGGCGTAGGGAAGCCATTATGTCGAGCCACTATAAAAAAAAAAGTAAAAATACATAGGTATTTTTGTCCTCATCATCCTCTTAGCGTTGTCCCGGTTTGTGCCTCTAGGCCCAGGGTCCGCTTTGACCATGACCCTAGATTTAGCGAGTCTGGTTATTACATTGAAGCGACTGCCATCTAACTTTCGTAACCCTCTGAAACGTCTCTCCCCACTGAAACCAGACTAATTTGGATCATGGTTACACATTCAGAATTAAACTGGATGTGCAGGTTTCCTCACGATGTTTTCCTTCACCGCTAAGCTAGTGGTATAATTCCGCACATAGATTTTTGCAAATCCAGAGGTGCGTGCCCCGCGCGGCTTTGAACCGACGGCCTCGTGTGTGAAGCGACGATCTTACCACTAGGCTACCACGGCTATAGGTATTTTCGTCCTAATGTAGGAACGGGTACGGTAATGTAGGGTACGGCTGACTTCTGGGCTGTCTTTTAGTGACCATATACAGAGCGTATGCAAAAAAGCCTATCGCAACTTGGGTTTTATTTTACGCAGAGCTGGGTCATTCACAAATATCACAGCGATTATCAGCCTATATAACGCCTTGGTCCGAAGTCAGCTGGAGTGCAGTGCGGTGATCTGGTCACCGCATGAAACAAAATATAAGTTGATGCTGGAAAGAGTCCAGAACAAGTTTATTAGGTATCTGTACCTGAAGCGGTATGGTGTCTATCCATTTTACCCGCTCAGATATCCTAATTTATTTGTTCTGGGCATGGTGGGCTACTGTGAGCTGAGGGTCAGAAGGGACTTTGCGTTGGTTTGTTATATCCACAAAATTATAAGAGGGAAGCTACACAACGCAAAGTTCCTTCAACAGATTCAGTTTAGTGTGCCGGACCGGTACGCGGAGAGACGGCGCGCGCCGCCGCTGCTGGCGCTGCCGCGCGCGCGCACCAACCTGCTGGCCGAGGCGCCGCTCACGCGCGCCTTGCGCGCTATCAACGCGGTCGCACAGGCGATAGACATTTTCTCGTGTTCTCTGAGTGAATTCACAAGGGTAACATTGTACATAATTAGCTATAAGTAGATAAGATTAGGTATACTACCGCATTAGATTAGTCTGTAAGGGTAGTGTATTTTAGGTTTAATAAATAATAAATAAAAAAAATAATTTTATAATGGGGTGTAGATAAGGGAGCGACTCATCATCTTTTCGCTCTAAGCCACCCTCACCTGCCCGTGGTGCATCCTGCTGAATAACAAACGAGGATATTTAAACCCACTTGTTGCGGTATCATGGCAAAGCTTTTTAAGAAAGGTAGGGCATAACGAATCTTCGCTCGAATTGAGCCGCCCGTCCGGGGAAGGAACTCCACCCTATAGAATACCCCAGCCAAATGACCTCCGGGTCTTATATCTGCCGGTAAGTAGGTTTTCCGGAGGTCCTAGGGGCCAGAGTTGGGCCGGCATGGTAGTGGCAACTGACAGGTAACTGATCAGTTACTTGCCCGTTGTCACAGCGACTTGGGCTTCTCTTTCGCTTTCCATCAGGCGTAGGGAAGCCATTATGTCAAGCTACTATAAATAAATAAAAAGTATTCATGGGAACAATGGGATTTTAGGTGCTTCAATCACTTATCCTTTAATTAATTAAACTACACACGAAGTTATTACAAACGTGTACTTAAGTACAATGTAATTGTTACACCCCTCGCTAACGCATTTATGGGTCAGAGTCCCTCGGGAACCCTATTAATCAAAACATTTACCACCTGCACTCTCTTCAAAATATTATCTTTATTAATTATATTATTACAACTATTATAATTATTCAAAACTCCAATCAAACCCCTTAATTATGACAGTCTCATTAACTATTTTGAAGATTTTAATTTAGAACTTAATAATCATTTTGACAACTTACCTATTGATGACCCTTCGGATGTGGAAGGCCAGTATACTAATATTATCACGGGACTAAAGGTAGCAAGCAGTAAAGTGAAAAAGATTGAAACAAAAAACAATAAACTTACAAAACGAACTGGACAATTAATTGAAAAAAGACTAGCAACTGAGATTGGTTCGCAAGAATACAGAGCTATTGACAAGGTAGTAAAACGCCATATTAGATCTGACATAAGGAATTACAACACACATTTGGTAAAAATAGCCTTACAAAGAAACACGTCGTTGAGAAGTGCTAAACAGGGTAATACCAGGTCGAAAACTTGGATAACTAGTCTTTTGGACAAAGATGGGAATAGACATAGAAGTCGAAATAAAATCATTGATATCTGTACAGAATATTATAAAACTCTGTATTTCGATGACCATATTGACACTAACTCCATCGATTGTTTTCATTCTCATTTTGACGTACCGCCTATTACTCCAAATGAAGTAAAAGTAGCTACAAAACACCTCAAATACAATAAAAGTCCTGGACAAGACGGTGTTACTGCAGAGGTTTTGAAGATGGGGAGGTCCAGTTTGCAGCCACATCTAATCAAGTTATTCAATACGATACTCAGAACAGGAAAATTGCCACAGAATTTTTGCCATTCGAATATAATATTATTGCATAAAAAGGGAGATGCATCAGACATAAATAATTACCGACCAATAAGCCTAATTTCGCACATTTACAAATTGTTTATAAATATAATTCAAAATAGAATATCAGATCAATTGGACGCACATCAGCCACCGGAACAGGCGGGATTTCGACCTCATTTCTCAACGACAGATCACCTCCATGCTGTGAATCAAATAATAGAGAAATTTAACGAGTTTAACAAGCCTCTATATATTGCCTTTGTCGATTATTCCAAAGCTTTTGACAGTTTGACCCATCGATCCATATTTGCGGCGCTTGATCGGCAAAATATAGAACCTGTGTACATCAGCCTTTTGCGAAGCATATACCATGCAAGTACTGCCAACATAAAACTTCACGCGTCAGGTTCACCATTCAAAATTTTAAAAGGTGTAAAGCAGGGTGATCCTCTTTCCCCTAAACTGTTTACCTGCGCCTTACAAGAGGTTTTCAAAAGTCTAGGTAATTCATGGTCCGCAAAGGGTATTGATGTGGGAGGAGTAAGGCTCACAAACCTCCGTTTTGCCGACGATATAGTACTGTTTGCCGAAACATCCACGGAACTACAAATCATGCTCGAAGAATTGAGTGCGGCGAGTCTGGAGATTGGACTAACGATGAACATGTCTAAGACAAAAGTAATGACGAACAGCGTACATAATAATGTTGAAGTAGGTGGGCAATTAGTGCAATACGTCGACGAGTATATTTACTTGGGCCAAGTAGTCTCTTTCAGCAATAGGCAAGAGAAAGAAATCGGGCGCCGGATTGAGAATGCCTGGAAGAGCTACTGGTCCATGAAAGCGTACATGAAGGGCGACCTTCCTCTGTCACTGAAACGCAAACTAGTCGACGTTTGCATCCTGCCTATTTTAACTTACGGTGCTCAGACTTGGTCTTTGACTGAACTTCAGAAGTATAAGCTCCGAGTTTGCCAAAGAGCCATAGAGCGAAGCATTTTGGCCATCAAAAGGACGGACAAGGTCAGAAATGCCGTTATCCGCTCTAAGACGGGGATCGTGGATGTAGGGAAAAGGACTGCAAAGCTAAAGTGGGAATGGGCGGGCCACGTCAGTAGGATGGATTCCGCAAGGTGGGCTAAGATCATCACCCAATGGCAGCCGGTAGACGGATGGCGTCAGAGAGGCAGGCCAAAGAAAAGATGGCGTGATGACTTAGACAATCATCTGCAAGACTGGCAAAATGTAGCTGACAATCGGGAGATGTGGAGAGACTTAGGGGAGGCCTTCGCTCAGCAGTGGGACAATAAAGGCTAGATAAAAAAAAAAAAAAAAAAAAAAAAAATTACAACTAAACTGAGAACTACCGGTTTGTGCAAAACGAGTAGGTAATTTACTATTTTTTTTTTTTTCTTCCCTACGCCTGATGGAAAGCGAAAGAGAGGCCCAAGTCGCTGTGACAACTGGCAAGTAACTGGTCAGTTACCTGTCAGTTGCCACTGCCATGCCGGCCCAACCCTAATCCCCCACGAGAATTTGTGACATATTATTTGAAGCTATTCATAATTGAGCTCAAAGAAATAAATCAAATCAAAATTGTGGCCAAGCGCAAACCCATGCCTAATAAATAAAAAATAAAATAAAAAAAATGCATTTATTTGTATGAACTTAGGACCAGAATTTATTAAACGAATGTTGAAAATTATCCTGCTACCGGATTCGGAATGTAGGTCGTATCGCAAGGAACTCTAAATAGTTACTTTTATCAATGCGTAAAAAAAATATTCTTTGATGCATATTCCCTACTAGCTGTGCTCGCGACTTCGTCCGCGTGGAACAGTCATTATTTCCCCGTTTTTTTTTACATTTTCCATTATTTCTTCGCTCTTAATAGTTGCAGCGTGATGTTATATAGCCTAAAGCCTTCCTCGATAAATGGTCTATTCAACACAAAAAGAATTTTTCAATTCGGACCAGTAGTTCCTGAGATTAGCGCTTTCAAACAAACAAACTCTTCAGCTTTATAATATTAGTACAGATATTGATTTGGTTCGTTTCTAATCATAGGCATTTGCACTAATAATAGGCTAGTACATAAAACATACATACAATGGAACTTTGAACCCTCTTTTTCAAAGTTGGTTGACAACTGAACCTGAGTCCTCCTCAGGTCGCTTCAGGCTATCGTCCCTCTTACAACTATACGTTACTGCACTCAAGTTGTTAGACAAAGGGCAGACAAATTGCCCTACATACCGTGCAGTCTGAGTGACAAATCTATTTAGGTATATATTATACTAGCGACCCGCCCCGGCTTTGCACGGGTACAATACTATCTGCACATTGTACATACATATAAACTTTCTTCTTGAATATCTCTATCTGTTGAAAAAAACCGCTACAATATTCGTTTTTTAGTTCGAAGAATCTAAGCATACATATGGACAGACACGAAAACCGAATTTTTTTAATACTACATAGAGATAGTGTAACATGCACAAAAAGAGAAACAATATAATATCTATCTTAACTATCTAATATTATTGGAACTTGATACTGATTTCAATTCTAAACGGCAGAGCAGCCGAATTCGGCCCGAAAACAAAAGTGTTGCTATTGTGTTTGAAGTTCGATTACTTGAGGAATTGAACAGCTCCACTCCGTCAATAGGCTTTTTGGAGAATTTTACGAGTAGGTACCTTACCTACAAAATAACGTTCTTGGAATAACTAACGTAATTAACAATTAAGATTATTTAATTATTTTTGTAGTGGCACAGTAAAGTGGCTTCCCCGCGCCTGATGGAAAAGCAAACCTAAGTCGCTGCTGTAACGGGCAAGTAAATCACTTGTCAATTGCCACCGGGCATTGTTGGTTTTTAAATAGCTTTGTCGGGTGTTGAGTGTATGATACGAGTAAGTCGCTAGCCAGGGGGGTAAATCCTGCCACCGACTAAAAAACTAAGATACTTTAGAATCCGAAATTACTAATAAAATTTTATATCAAACATTTTTCTCCTTATTTAATCTTTGCTCTGCTCTTGTCAGTACCTAATGAGACTATCAAAGTTTAAACTAAGGTTAAAAATTTGTAAAGTTTTCTCCCTCTGGGGCGTTGAGTTACCAAAACCCGTTTTTAGTTTTTACTTAATTTTTTTAATAGCCTCTGTATAAAGTTAAAAGTTCTGCAACAACTTTCATTCAGATATTTCAAGCTCTTATTTCATACCCTGAAGGTTTTAATTTTCAAGTCCATAATTGTTTTTGTGACAAAACATGTTTCATTTGTTGTTTTTTTAGTAATAGCATAGCATAGTGCTGTAATACCTAAGGGTTATGTATAAGAGAAATATAGCAAGTATAGATCGACCTTATGCGAGTTATCATCATCATCACCAGCCCGTATCAGTCCACTGCTGGACATACGACACTTCCAATGTTTGCCACTTTGATCGATCCTAGGCTTCTCGCATCCAGTACTTGCCAGCCGTCCTGCGCAAATCGTCACTCCACCTGGCCTGAAGGCACCCTACACTACGTTTGCCGAGACGCGGTCTCCTCTCCCACATCTCCAGAACTTGTTTACCCCAACGGTATGTTATAAGCATGACTAAATCTTGCACCAACTTGCGTGATTTTAATAAAACATAAGTTTGTCTCCTTATAAAATTCACGGAAAGAATAGGGCGATGGTATAGATAATTTCGTCTCTACATGAAATAAAATCGGGTGAATCAAATAAAAGTCCATTAAATGCCACAGTTATGTTCTATCTAACCATTTATTAAGTACGTAAAACATTTCTATATTTAACAGAGATAGTCATCTACTTCATCATCTTATCATCTTGATGGTAAACTTATGTTTATTATATCTAGATGGAAGAAACAAGTTTATAATTACATCAAAACAAAATCCCTTCAGGTACTTTGTAACAGAAATAATCACGAAACCTTATTAGAGAAGTGCTTATATGATACAAAAGTAATTACTTTATAGACTTTTATTAATTTTACACACGTGTGATGACCATACAGACAGAATTTGAAAATATACGTACAGCGAAACCTTTAAAGGAAATTTTTCAAAATGTTTGGAGAATAAGCCAGGTACAGCGGCAACTAGTTTTACAGCGACTTGGGCTTTTCTTTCGCTTTCCATCAGGCGTACGGAAGCCATTATGTCGAGCATTATAAAAAAGTGATTCCAAAAAGAGGCAAAATCGTGACAGTTTTTAAGTATTTGCCACGATTTTGTTTATTTTTAGGTTCCATGTTTTTGGCTTCTTACTTTGGCTTACTTAATAATCAAATTGCAATAAGGTATTGCACCTCATTAGAATTTCAATATGGCGGAATAATCATCCATTTCCATATGACGAGCGAATTATTATATTATGACCGTTTTTTGAAGGGGTAACCCTACCAATAGAAATTTATAGGTCATTACTGAGCTCACGGCCTGTTGGCTGTGGCCCTCCGGGGTCAGAAATCCGTGGCGTTTTCCAGTTTGCTACCCTACAGTTACGGCAATGTTAAAGAGCCCTGAGATTTAACGTTCAGGGAATAATACTTAATTATCAGCAAGCAGCGAATTTGACTCTAGTTGTTCTCACCATAATTATTTTAGTATTGAACGGACAAAACTCTCTTCTTCATTGACAATTGATTGAATTACGCAATATTGATAAATCACCAAAACCGACTAACTTGATCACAATATTAGACGCCTTTCATAATAATTACTTAAAACTCTAGATTGCGAGATCTTTTAGCCTCGCAAATTCAATGATCACAATAATTTCTCTCCAAACTTAGAAAAGGGAAATCAAATCAAATCTCTGGAGCTATTTTACGACTCCCGTTCACCTGTAAAAGGCTTATTCAGTTATTTACACAATGTCCCCGATTAACAAAGAGTTGATGTCTGCCAAGTTTCACCAAATTTCAGCATGTCATTGCTTAAATTTTAAGTTAAGCTCGAAGTTTAGTCAAATATAACCTTGCATTTCTTAGTTAGGCAAGTGGGTGTGGCGTCTCCAAAGTTAGTGCGTTTTGACGTTTACCACACTATAAAACTAACACCATAATAAAAAAAGCAAAAATTGTCATTAGTCCACATTTTATTTTGCGTACCTACTTCCTCAGATAAAAAATGGAGGGATAGAAACTGACAAAAAAGAAATAATAAGTATAGAAAAAACTAAGGGAAAGAAGGAAATGCAAATTCTTGTCCTTATTAGCGTGCGTTATAAAGTCAGCAAAACGTCAAATTTAATGTCAAAGTCGACATTTTTCCCGCTCAAGACGTAGACAAAAGTTTAACTTAATGTTTCTTAATTTTGTCAGTACTTGCGTATCAAATATTGGATAGTGAATAGAATTGGATATGTTAAATACAGTAATTAGTTATTGATGAAGTGCGAATAATATACATAGTTTATAGTATGGTTTTGTTCAGGCTGCCAAAAGCCAAGTGCGTATCTGAATAGAGAGGAAATGAGCGGAACTGAAATGGCCACACGAGCTGCAATTCTGCAGGTATGTCTTCTAATCTTACTGCCTAAACTGTTTTAACATTGTTTTTTTCTGTATGGTCATCACAAGGTTAACAGATTAAATATATTTTAGTACACAACTGCCAGCCTTTTAAGAAACTTGAATTATCTACGTACATAGTATTTTATGAAGTTTAATTGTTTATAATGCTTTAAGATTTATAATTGACAAGAAATGCTTTTTATAAAGACAAAGAATAACAGTTTCGGTTTCATTGCTTTAAAACGGGCTCGGTTTTCGCTATTAATAGTTTATTAGTAAGAGGAAAATCGTATTTTGATTGACATTGATCTGTACATCCTATCATGTAAAGGCGACGCTCAACTCTCGCCTCTCAACTATACTTTGTCCACTACTTTCGCCCTTACCAGCATCGCTGATCTTTGTCTCTATCAATGTACGTAACCGATTTGTTTTGATATAATAATTGATTTAATTTAAGAATCATCTTTCAATAGCACTGTATCTATATTGATAGTTACTTCTTAAATTAAAACAGTTATTATCAATCATATGACGCAGAGAACTGGCGATCGCTTTCATGTGTATTTTACACGAGTCATTTGGAACTAATTAGTTTACTTATTTAATTAATCGCTTAAAAATTAATATTGCACTAATTTATAGGTACTTTTGTGTTAATAGTGATGAAAACCAAGCCCGTTTTGTTATGGAACCTCCAGATCTAAAATAATTAACATGATGTAGGTGTAGGGTTGCCACCAACGTGAGTTACCCGATTATGAAGGTTAATTTATTCCTTGTTTTGGGGTAAATATGTTAGGCTGTCCTTGGGAAAATTAAATGAATCTATATTAAGTCACATAATTAAAATATATATTAAACACTATGTACAGATTAATCGAAGTCAAAATAAGTCAACAATAGAATTTTCACGTCATAATTTTCTTACTTAATAATATACATATACATAATAGATATAGGTAGTCAAGTACATTGATAATACTAAAAGAATAAATCAAATACTCTTTTAATATTATTAAGGTTGTTTTTCACTGTTTTTCATTAGCACGATATTTTAGTTCATTTTCGTCATTTTATGACAGTTACAATACATGCAAACATTTACAAACACCATAAAAACGATTGTTATATTTTCGCTCGCCATATCAAAAAAACTTAAAATTGAATAATCCTACTGCTAAAAACGAAATGAACATAGTGATTAGGTAAATTATATAAGTTATAAATTAAAATGTTCACAACTTAACTAACAGTCCAGTCGAAAATATGTTTTCAGCCAAGTTCTATATCAGAGCCGTCAAGGGGAAGATAACTGATGAACAATTTTACAATTGTAGCTTTTTTTCTCGGCAATCGATGTTTCAGTACAGTCGGTGGCAACCCTCAGACAGACGTTAGTTTACAAGTTGTCGATGACGTTGTAGGCTTCCTCGTTGTTCTGCTGCGATCGCCTCATGTTGTCCATCTGGAATTTAATGGCTTTGTTATTTCTACTTCAACATATTTTAATTGGTTAAATTCTCGTTTGGGTTACTTGAATGTTTTTACTAGATAGTTCGTTCCTTAGGGAACACAATTTGGGTATTTATTTAAACACATTGATAGGTATGACAAGCGAAAACATAATCATGACAATGCGCACTATAAAAGACCTAAAGAAGCAGAAATTTCAAACGTGAAACAAAATGGTCATTAGTTTGGCACTTGGTTTGTTTTGTGAACTCAAAATCACTCTTTTATTGTTATTTCTAGTACTCAAATTTAAATGATTCAAATCTAAATGATTTATAAATTCAGTATCTTATATTTCTTCATTGTGATAGGGGATTTCTTTCAAGTATTTATATACTTGTGATTTTTATAAGAAAAAGTTATAACACTGCTTCTTTGTTTACACATATGACCATGAGTACACAATTTAATTAATAACGTTACCTAATAATAACTTAATTAATATGATTATCTCATCAAATATGATGTCTAATGACCACTATCATCCACTGCCTTTTTACCTAACAAACCGCTATTGTTTCACTGAAATGGGACTGAGATGACATGTGTGATTTGAGTCATACCATTGGTCAACTTTTGTTAGCGTCAGGTTAACTCTACGCAGCCGCTTCTATAGAAACGCATCCTTAGAGAGTACATTTGATCAGTCAAAGTAACTAAGTATAGGTCTATCCACAGCCAACATGCATACAAACCCAATTTCTACACGCCACTCGTTAATAAACTACAACTATGCTTCAGGTCAGGAGCCAAGTTCATTGTTACTTCAACAGTCAAGTGCAAGACTTCGGACATGTTACAAGTAAGTCGTGGCTTACCTCTAGAGCTATTGTTTATGGGAAGTTTCTTAGTGCACTTAACGATAGATGCTTTGCGAAACTTAGCTTGCGTGGCGTACCTCAGGGTACAGTTATTTGACCTGTGTTTAAAGTAACAGATGTTAATGACTTGATTGCGTAGAAGGCAGTTATATAGAAGAAAGCCGGATTACACATCATATCGACATCCTTCAAGATACAGTCTTTAGCCCATGTTTTTTTATATGACTTAGGTAACGTGAGTACCTAATTAATACTTTGATCCAATCAGACAACAATTTGACCAATATTTTTAGGCGTAGACCTAATACAACTTTATTAGCTTTAAAAACTTTGGGAGTTTTTAACCGACTTCAAAAAGGAGGAGGTTCTCAATTCGACCCGTATGTTTTTTACAGAATGATATTAAAAAGTAAAATGTTAGTAGAAGAAGGCAAGATTTGTTACAAGTGTCAAAGACTAAAACTGTAACACACTGCTTAATTTAAAGTATAATTTTTTGGTAGATTGTAATACTCGTATGTAGATCGAAATGAAATTTTTTAATCTGATCGAAGTTTTTACAGCTTTTTAGATTTTTATTAGACAAGTTTTTTTAGATAGATTATACTCTAACGGTATTAACAATTTGTTGGTGACTTAATCAACGTATCTAATACACTACATGGAAATGTTATTACACGGCCAAGTATAAATAATTCTCACCCAATGTTTGACGATGTTCCGAAGTTTGTACTTAATCGCGTCCCGGGCTGCGCTGTCCTCCCTCTCGAAGGCGCCTGGCGATCAAACATGCATCGTTTGAGCCCACACAGGTTGGTTATTAACGACACAATCAAAGGACTATGGCCGGAATGATAAAACATACAGGATACAGTCGAGCTGTTGGTATAAAGCAGCGAAGTATTAAGAGTTCTTCAGAAAGTTCAGGTCTTTAGACAGTAGCCCTGATTTTTTTTTATTTACGGATAAAGTTCAACTAAAAATAATTTAAATCATCATCATCAGCCTATTGCAGTCCACTGCTAGACATAGGCCTCTCCAGTTGCACGCCTCTTAAGGTAAACATCTGGAGGATATACCCATACCCGTCATCGGCCTGTGCTATTTAGCTACGCCTTCATTTGTGATGGTTAAGTATACCGCCACCAGACGGTTGCTAGCGCCTCGTTTGTTATTCGGCAAAATGCATCACGGGCAGGTGATTTTGCCGAATATCATCTTGGAGCAAAAAGATAATAGGCCGCTCCCTTACATCCCCTTAATAAATTAAATATAATTACTTTATACCAATGTATATTTCATTAATCTATAATACCTTTTACCCGTGAGGTAAAGGATAAAAGATTGAACCACCGCCTCAAGTCTTTCCGTGGGTGTCATAAGAGACGACTAAAGGCCTGCTTCAGATTTTAGCCTTCTGCCCGGCTGGCGACCACTTAGCGAAACAATCAGGAAGTAACTACGGTAGCAAATCGGGAGCAGACGGTGCTATTTTACAGGCCGATGTGGCTGTGACAGTGATTGATTTTTTTTATAGCAGCTCGACATAATGGCTTTCCTACGCCTGATAGAAAGCGAAGGAGAAGCCCAAGTCGCTGTGACAACGGGCATATAACTGGTCAGTCACCTGTCAGTTGCCACTGCCATGCCGGCCCAACCCTAACCCCCCCACGAGCTCCGGAAACCCTGCTCACCAGTGGAAACACGACCCGGTCATTTGGCTGCGGTATTCTATACGGTGGAGGTCCTTTCCCGGACGGGCGGCTCAATTCGAGCGAAGATTCGCTATGCCTTTCTTTGGTTACTTGTTATGAGAGAAAGAAGAATTTGCTGAAGCGAATGAATTCTTACCACCGTCTCTGACGGGTATGATGTCATCCCCTAAGGGCAGGAGACCGCTGTACCCAGAGTGGGGATAGACGGGGTGGGGCGGTGTCTCTTCTTGACCCATCTGGCGGCGACCCATCATCTCGCCGTTCTGCAAACAAAACAATACTGTTTTATTATAACAGGCTATTATGAATAAATATTGTAATTAGTCCGTCTTTTAACTTATTCAAAAATAAAAGACACGTATTTTTACATTTTATAAAGTAGACCAAACATGACAAAGATATAGCCCGTTAAAATTACGCGTGACGTCAGAGTGTGTGAGTTTTTTCGCCACAGAGTGACGTCAAAGACCCCCACTCCAACGTTTTGATGCCCAGTATCATTGTTAATTTTGTTTAAATTACATAAGGAAAAACACGTGTCCAATATATTTATTTATATGATCTAAAATACGGACTCAATATAATGTAATTATTTTTACCCTGGAAACATCCCTATTGTCAGGGCAGCATAGGTCTGACGAAGGGACCGGGGTTTTAGTAGGTATTCCCTGCTTCCAACCCTCTGAGGCAGGGTGCCGCTCTTCCGTTTTTGAGAGCGGCGTGAGTCCCACATATCCCGTCGTTCCCCCCAGCGGCGGGAATGCGTAAAAGTATTTTCCCCAGCTTAAAGGGGTTCCCACAATCTTTTTTGAGCTTTGGATCCTGCTCCTGCTCGGTGTCAATGTTCAACGTCAAGATAAACAAATACCTACCTAATACCAGCAAAACAATCATTTATCATCAGAAATTTTAAAATATGGACTGTATCCAATCGCGGTCCTAAAACACACTTTTCAATAAAACAAACACAAAAAAAAAAGTCAAGATACTCGTACATTTGGTACTGACCACTGCCTTCTGAATCAAGGGTTGTGGGTTCGATCCCGTGATGTACATTTGTGTTTGTTACGTATCTGGATGCTTGAATTTACACTGATTGAAGTATACTTTAATTGGTTAATCTACTTAGTTTGGGATCGAAGTACTTATATGACGTCGGCTGATTAATTTAATTTTCATTCTCGAGAAACAGGAAGCAATTCATTGTCAACCTATAATCATATTATCTAGTGAGTATCGGTAGATTAATGTATACACAGCCACACATCAGGCTACCGAAATCTGTTAATATCTGTCGATGGATAATGAACTCAATTTATTGGACATAATTACCTATTATCAGCATCCGAAATGAGGTGATCCAAAGTTACCGACATAGCTCACCGGATCAGTAAGCTGAAGTGGCAGTGGGCTGGCCACATCAGCCGCAGAACCGATAACCGTTGCGGTAAACGAGTTTTGGAGTGTAGACCGCGTATCGGCAAACGTAGTGTAGGACGCCCTCAGGCCAGGTGGAGTGACGATTTGCGCGGGACGGCTGGCAAGTGCTAGATGTGATGATGATGATGAAGATTTGATAATCTGTGCTGATGCACAACACAGTCCACAGCTGGACATAGGCCTCTCCAGTTTTGACCCACTTTGATCGGTCTTGGGCTAATCGCATCAAGCTTCGTCACTCCACCTGGCCTGAGGGCATCCTACACTACGTTTGCCGATGCGTGGTTTCCTCTCTCATCATCATCATCATCATCAGCCTATTGCAGTCCACTGCCGGTGTCCTCTCTAGGACTCGTTTATTCCAACGGTTACTTCGGCTAATGTAGCCAGCTCACACCCACTGCAGCTTGCTAATTTAATGAGCTATGTCGATGACTTAGTTCTCGATCAGATCACCTCATTAATTGGACACATAGATGTACCTATATTCTTTATTGCACAAAATTAAACATTTACAGGAATGAGTATACAGATATAGTAAGTACAGTGTACAGGCGGTCTTATATCTAGGAGCGATTTCTTCCAGACAACCCTCAGGTAGAGGATAATTGCTTATAAAATGAGCACATAGGTACTTAAAATTCTTCGGGTTTTGACAGAAGGGGATAGGCTGATAAGTGGCAGTCTGTACAATATTTTATGTAATTTGTAGCGAGGGCGGCCAATACAAAATAGACGTTTCACATAACGTTTCGTGTGAGTCATCTATAATGAGTCGTCACGCCAACGTCCCGCCCACGTCGACTATCTAATTCAACCATAAAATATTTGACCAGAGGTAGGTGTTTCAGGCGTCCATAGGCTGCGGTAATAAAGCTTGTTTGGGGCTAGATGGCGCTGGTATAAAAAAAGAAAAAAGTCCCTTTATTCACAAACGTCAGAGACGTTTTTTCATATTTAGGAAGTGGGAGTACCTGCTCTCGATTACTTCAAAATAATTAACAGCATTCTAGCAAAAAATACAGACTTCAATAAGTGACAATGGGGCAAATTCGAAATCCTTTCGAACAAACAAAAATATTCCAAATCGGTTAATAATTCTCGAAGATATATGGCAATAAACATGCAGCAACAAAAACAATTTGTCGAATCGAGAACCTCCTCCATTTTAGAAGTCGTTTTATATATAACTATCCATATTCTTAAATATTTGATGCTCCAGAAGCGTCCGCCCTTCATAAATTCAGATTGTCATCAGTAAATGTTTGCGCCAAACTCTACCGTGACTGCTCAAGTGTATAGAGCGGTTGTACCTCCCACTAACGCAGTTATCACCCAGTTAACATCGTCGATCCAGATCCTGGATTATTCCCGGCATGTGCCCGGTGCATGCAAATGTTTGCGCCCGAATCAACACAAGACCCCGAGATTTAATTACGGTAGCCGCTGTGAGTATGTTTGGGAAAAATCTTTGTTTCTGTCTAAAGACCGTCTGATTTAAATGCAACCTACAATCTAACTAAAATAAAAGTCCAGACTGTCCACCTAATCCCAAAATATTTCGAAACGGGGTCAGGGCCACTACCACCAAAAACGAAAACGATCGTTCGTTGAACGGATCGCGTACTTTTGCAAAATAAATCCCTCTCATTTGTCCCTCCCGTGTTCGAATATATGAATCGACTTTTAAGAATTTTTGTTTGTATATTCGAGCACAAGAGGGACAAATGAGAGGGATTTATAGTGCAATAGTATGCGATCCGTTCAACGAACGATCGTTTTCGATTTTGATGATAGGGCCCCTGGGCTCCTTCGTTTTTGGTGGTAGGGGCCCTATATCCAGCAGTGGACTGCCAAAGGCTGATGATGATGATGATGATGATGATGATGAAATGACTTACATCAATAGCAGCGGTGTCTCCAGACCTCTTGCCATGCCCTCCGAAGCAAGAGTGACCAAACGCTGAGCAGCCTCCTGTTGACAAAGGCAACTGTTTAAGGAATTTCTTCAGACAATAAACATAGTATATAAAGAGAAAGCGAAGCCCAAGTCGCTGCGGCAAGGGACAAGTAACCAAATCAATCAGGTGTAAGTGTCATCACTATGCCTGTAAAATAGCTCTAACTATACGCCGATTGATCCAGAAGCACGCCCCAAATATATGGTAGTCACCAAAGCCAGGCAGGTAAACCCTATCACCGGTTAAAATTATTTTTTTATAATAATAGCGTTCACGATAACCTCTCTCTGCCTGATGGTAAG
Organism: Conogethes punctiferalis; assembly: GCA_031163375.1. Taxonomy (NCBI): domain Eukaryota; kingdom Metazoa; phylum Arthropoda; class Insecta; order Lepidoptera; family Crambidae; genus Conogethes; species Conogethes punctiferalis. The sequence continues at coordinate 20,118,743 of CM062082.1, read as the reverse complement.
CGGTCGTGAGGTCCAAATGTTAGGTCGACAGGCATAATAGGACAAACCCATTGCGCCTGTCGCCCTCACCCTGAAGGCCCACTGAGATGCCGTTTAACGCCATCAACGGGAAGAAACCGCCAGTTTGCTTCTTTCTCCTTGCATTATTCATCATCATCATCATCAGCCTATTGCAGTCCACTGCTGGACATAGACCTCTCCAGTTGTTCGCCACCTACGCAAACTTCTGGAGGATATACCCATAATCGCCACGCTAGGCAGGCGGGTTGGCGATCGCAGGGCGTAGCTACTTGTTCCGGTGACGCTGCTGCCCGTCATTAGCCTGTGCTATTTTGCTACGCCTTCTATCGTGATGTTTTTACCGCCACCAGTCGGTTTGCCAGAGCCTCGTTTGTTGTTCGGCAGGATGCACCACGCGCAGGTGAAGACGGCTTAGAGCGAAAAGGTGATAGGTCGCTCCCTTACATCCCATTGCATTATTATCATCTAACATTTTTAATCTCCAGCGAAAAACATATAAGTTTAGGTGCTTTTTAATCTCAAAACAGATACTCTAAAATAAAAACATTCACATGAGTAACGTTACGAGCGCACCTAATAACAAGCTAGAAATTTTAAGTTTACTTTTCAAAGCACCTTTTTGGGTTGTAAAAGCAACAGAGCGAATTACGCGATTACAAAGCTGGTTAGCACTCTCGTTAGTCACCGCATGAGCTTTTTGTAGCGACGTGTGTATTGTAGCTATAGAAGTGTATCTAGATAGAACGGCGAGTTTATTAATTTCATAGAACCGTGGAGTCACTTTTACAAGCGTTCGAAATTTGTACGCTCGTAACAAGATATCTATAGATAGATCGATATTTACAGCAAAAGATATTAAGATACCTAGGTAAGCGATCTCTTCCAATTTTCTGAAGGGGACAACGTCCGTGCAAATTGTTTTTTTTTTAATTAAAAATACATAATAAAAGTAATAAATACCAGAAAGGATAGTGACATTAAAGGGACAGGGTATGGAATTAATTGGGAATGTATGCTGGTCATCCCCTGATGGGACTTCTTGAGATTTTTACTTATTAGGCTATGGTAGATTTTAATTCGCTTGACTAACGACTAACGTTTGTCAAAACACCTGTGAAGTGGCTTCGGTCGTATTTCGGAATAACTCGGTGTTTAGATAATCGCTTTAATTTAAATAAATTGTGCGTTCTCCTTGATAATAGCTCTAGAAAATACAGTTATAACGTTTACTGGATAAGTATTGACCGATGTTTTCAATCATGTACATTGAGCAACACGATTGAGTTCTATCCTTGATAAATCTCTGTCAGTAGCGTTTTGTAGCGTCGCCAAAAATTAGGAAAACACGGGTCAGTGAAGGAAATCTTGTTTGCATACTAAGTCCCGGAAATCGTCTGTTCCCCGAGGATTAATCAACAGACGAATTATTTTTCAATGCAGAATACCCATAGCGGCGAACTGAACTCAAAATCAAAATAATCTTTCTTCGTATAGATTAATTATAAAAAACCCTTACAAATGAGGGTGTTTCAAAATGAAATGCCCAATAGATGGCGTTACTTAGCCCGCGGTTCAGCTTTCACGCGATTGGTCAAGTGTCCATGTAAACGTTAGTGGCATGTCAAAATGGACCAATCACGCAACAGTTGGACTTGAGGCGTATGTGGTGGCATCTATAGATTTTTTTTTTCAGAAAACTCTCAATTTCAGATTACCACCTTTTCGAAAAGCAATATTTTACTGAGAAAACACAAGAAACTCGTGTAGTTTCTCTTTTCAATGTTGTGTTTCTGTAGGTACAATACATATTAGATCACGTTTAAACTTTTAAAGTCACAGTCTAAGGATTGAGTCTAAGTAGTGATTGGCCTTTGCAAGTTTAGATACAAAAGTATTATTTTAAGGTTACTTGTTCAAGCGTTGTAACTAGGACAAATCTCCACAAATGAATTGTCATTGGGAGAGACCCATTCAATGTTTCACAATCATTTTCTAAAAGATCACAGGTAGAAATAGGTACTACTAGGTTAACAGGTATTTTAGTATTAAAATTTCCTAATAATTACTTAATACGAAAATGACGACTATCAAAATAATAAAAGCATAAGCTGTTTCATTCATTTCCATTAGCAAATGTTGGTTATTTGGACAAATCGATAAAAATAAATTAGGTGAGATTAACACCATTTCCAATTGCCTTGCAATTATCGTACTTACTCATTCGTAAATATAGCAAATATGACGTATCGTGTATTCAATTGTTTTCAATGGAACGACTCGATACCTAAATTTGAATGAGTATAGAATAAAGAGAATGTGACTCGACGATTTTTGCGTCAAAGAAACCGATTTGTCGTAAATAAATCCCATAGCGATTGACGCCCAAGGCCTTGATTTCCATTCATGAAACGTTTATACGACAATAGTTGAAAATAACAAAAGGAACATGCAATAGTAAATAACATAATAACAGCTTTAAACGTTAATTGCTTGTGTAAATGACGTAATTTAATTGAATTAACGAAAAGTTGTTCCCGCCAACGCGCGGACACAGATTAAGCAAAAATTACTTGGCCAATATTTTTGGTGACCAAAACAAACCTTTTCGGACAATTCAATAAATTCGTAGTTTAATTTTTCTTCTTTGTATTTTCTACATAGGTGGGAAATTGCTGAAAAATTATAATGGGATGTATTGTATACCTAACCTTGTGCCTTATTATTTTTTTAAATAATGTATTAACTGGCTGGGATCTTTCCATACAGACAAATTAGTATACCTAAGTATTTCCGATTTGTATTGGTGTCGTAGTAATCCCTAACAGTAATATTTTTTAAAATATATTGTTCTTAACGGCTTTTAACTAATCCATCAAGTTTTTGGCACTGTATGAAGCTGCCCCCTTTTCCCCTAATCCTAACACAATATTGATTGATCGGTAGATTGAGTTTTTAATTTTAGTCAAACTAAAATTTATAACTGTATTTCCAGAAAAAAAGGATTATAATTAAAAACAGATTATAACTGTATTTCCGAAAAAAAGGTTATGGCGTAGGATATTGGACAAGTCTTATTGGACCTTATCACATAAGTATAATATTCTACGGTCGTCTGCTCTCTTGCCCTTGTCAAATATTGTACTAATACGGCGGCATTCGTTGTTTGCTTTTCAATTAGAAAACGCAATAAGTTGCGTGTTGACTTTGTTGCCGCTATTTTTCCTTTCTTGTTACCTTACGTCGAAGTGCTAGTATGAAATAATAAGCGAAAATAAATGAATTACATGTAGGCACTCTAAATAATGTTTATTTATTACAACTGAGTATCGTACCGATGCGACCGTCCAAAATTGTACAACTTTGTCAAATAATTCTAAAGTATTATTTTAGTGTGCAATAAAGAATATCTGTCAACTATCTACGCACTATTGTTTAATAACCTATTTTACTAATAAATGGTTCAAATTAAATTTGATTTTGAAAATGGAACATGATTTTTTACGCAAGAATGTTCATTCAAACTTTTATTTTCCTTGTATATTGCTTTGTTTTTTTTTTAAATATTGTTAAGTTTACTGACAGTAGAAGATGTTTTGACACAAGAGTGATGTTGACCTAAGGCCTTTAAAAATGTCAACAAAAATCAACGTGGCCTTTTGTACGGAGCCGGCGTTAGTTCCAATGCGTGGCAAAGTTCAGTTCAGTCCAGTTCGAGCTCATTCCAAAACATCCTTGACGATCTTTAGCGTCAAAAATATGTCAAGAGTTATTGATGAAATGTTATCTTCGCTCCATTTCGGACATGTGCTAAAACTATCTGTACGATCATCCGTTACCTACTTAAGTATTGGTTCTTCAACATAGAACATTACCCCAAACCATCTACCCAAAACCGATATCCCTAACGAGTCAGACAACGTCAACGGGGTAGACAATTATATTGTTCAAATTTTAACAAGGATCCCTAATTTTTTCAAAATGAAATCTAGCCTATGTCAAATTGGATGAATGTAGCATTCTATTGGTGAAAGAATTTTTTAAATCGGCCCAGTACTTTTTGAGCCTATTCATTACAAACATACAAAAATAGGTACAAATCTTTCCTCTTTATCCATAATATTATAGTGTAGATAAAGTAAACATTGACAGATCAGTGCGATGACGTAAACCAGTAACAGTTATTCACCTGCGTGTGCAACGGCGCAAACGCGTCTAGGCCCGATAGGATTAGTTCTAACGAACCTGTGTATCTGCGGGATAATCTGAGCGGTGCGATTCACAAGCTTATGATGTCAGCTGTGCGCCCAGCGCTGATACGGTAAGGCGTTTCATCATCATCCTAGCCTTTTTCCCGATTATCTCAGGGTCGGCTTCCCAAACTGAGAGATTTGGCGAGGGCTAAGCTTTTCACACAGAGCGACTGCCATCAGACCTCCGCAACACTTAGGGTAAGCTATACCCATTCCCAATTGGGCGTCAGAGTTATCATAATCTCTGATATGATGTGACGACTGCTATCTGAGTTGGTAAAGATAGCGCACCCGGGACCAACAGCTTAACGTGCCTTCCGAAGCACGGAGGAAATCGGTGTCAAATTTTGGTCACCCATCATCGGATTGACCGCGCCAATGGTTGCACAACGTTGCGATCATTGTTAAGCGTACAAGACCGCGGCGCCACCGAGCTCCTCCGATACGGTAAGGCGTTTGTTTATTTACTGTATAATACTGCTGGACATAGGCATCCAGTTGTTCGCCGCTTAGGATAAACATCTGGAGGATATACCCATATCTGGCTACCGACTGGTAGTAGTATTACCATCAGACTGAAGGCGTAGCTAAATACCACAAGGATGTGGTGTGATATTTATTTATTTACTAGCTGTGCCGGCGGCGTCCCACGCGTGGATATCGGGTTTCAAAAATAACGGACTTCCATAAAATGGTGCCTGAATTTTAAGTTAGACCTCTAGCAATACATTGGTGAGAACCGCATTTAATTCCATGCAGTAGTTTTCGCGTGATGCGCGATCAAACATACAGATAAAATTTTCTCCCGTTTTCCCGTTACTGCTCTGCTCCTATTGATTTTATCGTGATGAAAAGTATACTATAACCTGCCCAGGAGTATGAAGAATAATCGTACCAAGTTACATTAAAATCCGTCCAGTAGTTTTTTTTTCTATAGCGAACATACAGACAGACAGACAAAAATTTTACTGATTGCATTTTTGGCATCAGTATCGATCCCTAATCACCCCCTGATAGTTATTTTGAAAATATATTTCATGTACAGAATTGACTTCTCTACAGATTTATTATAAGTATAGATAGGTATATTTATTCTGTGGTTAGGAGGAGACATAGCGGCCCGTCTGATGGTAAACGGTTACCGCGTACATTAATACTTTGACTGCCGAGAAACTAGACACAATAGAAAAACTATTGTTTGTCGGTCACCGGTGACCGTCATGGCGCTCAACATGTTAAGGACTGCATTACTCAGGGCACAGCTAAGCCGCTACCTACCAGGAAGCCATTACTGGGTGAGTACTTCTTTTTCTTTAAATGAGTACGATGGTAGCCTCTACCAATGTTCGCCACTTTGATCGATCCTAATCTGGAGCCTGCCCGTGGTGCATCCTGCCGAACAACAAAGGGATGTAAGGGAGCGACCTATCACCTTTTCGCTCCAAGCCATCCTCACCTGCCCGTGGTGCATCCTGCCGAACAACAAACGAGGCTCTGGCAAACCGACTGGTGGCGGTAAAACCATCACGATAGAAGGCGTAGCAAAATACCACAGGCCGATGACGGGCAGCAGCGTCACCGGAGCAAGAAGCTACGCCCTGCGATCGCCAACCCGCCTGCCCAGCGTGGCGATTATGGGTATATCCTCCAGAAGTGTGCCCTAGGCGAACAACTGGAGAGGCCTGTGTCCAGCAGTGGACTGCAATAATAGGCTGATGATGATGATGATGATGATGAATCTGGAGCATAAAATATTCCTAAGGGGCCTTTTAGGTTAGGGCTATATAGACATGACTCTTATAACTTAACCACTCTTGAACTACGCATTAGGGTTGCGCCAAGCCCGTAATAACTTGGCCTCAGCTTAGCGCTTGCATAACGCTGACCGGAACTAGTGTCAACACCAGATAACTTAGTTGATACTTGACTTGTAACTTAATTGACCAAGTTCAGTTTAAGCTATTGGTAGGACTTGGTGTAAATAAACGTGTAAGATCTGTGTTGACCCATTGCAATGTACCTACGTTTTAGTTACTTGTAATATAGAACTCGAAATCAAGATACTACTTATACAAATATTATCAACTAGCTGTGCCAGCGGCGTCGCACGCGTGGTTATTGAGTTTCAAAAATAACGGACTTACATAAAATGGTGCCTAAATTTTAAGTTAGACCTCTAGCAATACATTGGTGAAAACCGCATTCAATTCCATGCAGTAGTTTTTGAGTGATGCGCGTTCAAACGTACAGGTAAAAATTTCTCCCGTTTTCCTAACATTCTCCTTCACTACTCTGCTCCTATTGATTGTGGAGTGATGAAAAGTATACCTGCCCAGGAGTATGAAGAATAATTGTACCAAGTTTCGTTAAAATCCGTTAAGTAGTTTTTGTTTCTATAACGAACATACAGACAAACATTTTACTGATTGCATTTTTGGCATAAGTATCGATCACTAATCACCCCCTGATAGTTATTTTGAAAATATATTTAATGTACATATATATTATAAGTATAGGTAGACTAGCGAACCGCCTCGACTTTGCACGGGCGCAATGCGATACTATAAATTATTATGCGATAGTCTAAAACTCTCGACTCCCCGTTTTGCCCCCTTAGGAAAAAGAGTTTCGTAAAATCTATCTACAGTACATACAATACACAGTACATACAATATACAGTACATACATACAACACATGTACAAATATCAAGCTCATGGAAAATCCAATACTTAGATTTTTTTAATGCACCACTCTTTCATCAATTAAATTTTATAATTCCAAAGAGGGTTTATTAAAATCAGTTAAGATTGAGGCCGCATTGTAAAACAAACAAGATAACGGAATTTGAATAAAATATACTGACCGCTCGCTTCGCTAATATTTACGAAACGCAAAAGGGACTCTTGGTGGAAATTAAAGGGATACAAATTATACCGAAGGCAAATAGAATTCTTTTAATTATTTTCACATGTTACCTACATAATTATATATTTATAATTTCCAGCTTCCAGCTCATGTGTTTCCTTCCTCTTACAATCCTGGGTTCTTTAGGCGGGGCGTGAAACGGCATCTCAGTGGGCCTTCAGGGTGAGGGCGACAAGCGCAATGGGTTTGCTCTATTGTGCCTGTCGACCTAACTTTTGGACCTCACGACCGCTTACCATCGTGGTAAGCGCTTACCGCTAACAGGTGGAGTGAGGTCATCCTGTAAGCTCTCCTTATAAAAAAAAAAAATATATAATACCATGATCCAAATTTGTCTGGTTCCCTTTCTGATGGTTACGAAGGTCAGATGGCAGTCGCTTCGATGTAATAACCAGACTAGCTAAATCTAGGATCATGGTCAAAGCGGACCCTGGGCCTAGAGGCACAAACCGGGATAACACTAAGAGGATGATGACCTACATAATTTTATAAAAAACATGATAAATAATGGTAATTCCAATATTAATTCGTTAAACCCTTAATTCGGCAGGAATATGGCCGCGCAACAATAGATTTTATGTTGTGTCTGGTCCTAACTGATGAAGCTTCAAGTAATTAAAATGCGCCACATTTTCGCCACCTCTAACTAAAGTTTTCTGTTGTATGTACTATAAGTATCACGATTGAGGTTTCCCAAAACATCTAGGCCTAAATTGACCAGACCGTGAATCGAACCCGGAACCCGCGTAACGTCCGCGATTCAGGTTTAACGTTCTTCTAACCATTGCGCCATTAAAGTCCAATTGACTAGGTGAATTCATTCTTATCTGATTTAGAACTAAGGTTATCCTAAGGGAATTAAACGACATACGTGTAGTAAAATGAGGACACATAGTAATGATCCTAAATATATTTGGTACTTTTCTAATAAATTAAATTACTTAAATGGTTTTATTTTCGTAATGGACCTTCATCATTTTATCAGTAACTAACTTTACTGCGGTATTATCAACAAAATTACAATTAACCATTTTACCATGAGTATTATACTTTATATTAAATGGTAGAAAATTTATGAGCTCCTTCAACGCCAATAATGTATGAAATGTTTATCTGAAATATTTCATTTATCCGAAGCGAAGCGAGGGGTGGATCTAGTACATTTATGAAGAGTCTTAAAGTTTCAAGTTGACAATGTATGACGACATTCATTGCACGCTCAAAACAAGAGTGTTTCTATATAATTTTATCACTTCACCGATATTTCTAAAACTTAGATCAACAATACATCCTGTTCAACTATCTATCTCGCAAAGAATCACAGAAAATATGATAAAAGTGAGCACAATGCCGGCAGTATGAACTGATTCAAAAGATTGTAAAAATAAAGTAGGCCGACCCAACATTCGTTTGAATCGCATTCAATTATTTATTATTTCTATTTGTCACGATGACCCCTAATAAGCGGCTTTGAGCAATAGTTAACGTTTCGCTTTTGAATGCTTAATGAAAATTTGTTTTTATTCATCAGACTCTGAAACATTTGTTAGTGAAGCCTTTGATGGCGTTTTAAATTTACATCGATGGGGATACAAGCGTGGGACGTCTGGCCACGAAAGCGGGAAATTTGGAAAATTATATCGAACTGGATAGTCTTGATATTAATTCATAGGCATATCATGTTAGTTTTGTGGTTATATGGCAACGCATGGCTTGTGCTTATAATGAGATACAAGTTTAAGAAACATATTGGTCTTAAAATACTATCATGATGGTTGTTAATGATTGGGCCGTAAAGCGAGATGCCTTTGCTACATTTTAACAGAAAAAATACAATGACGTTTAAGTACCCGACTAGCCGCGTAATCTATAAAAATATGTTTTAAAAAATGATGTTCTTAATTTGAATAAAGAACACCATTTGTAAATTAAATATTTGAATATTTAATTTAAAATTGACTCTAAACCCATTACTAAATAGAAAATAATATTATGTTACGATGAATTTTACAATTTGCAATAAAATAAAGTTTAACAAAGACAATAATCTTGATTAAGAGGTCAATTTTAAAAGAAGAACGTGAAAGAATTTTATTGTCAAGAGTCCCCATGTAACTTAGGCTTTAGTTCGAAGCAACTATTTTTTTATGTAACTTCATGTTACAACATTATGAAGTACTGTACAGCAGTATGAATATGATTAGTCTTTAATAGTTATGAAACTGTATAATACCTAACTATTATTATTCAAAAGTTTCCTAACTATTATGGACTACGAGTAATTTTATTCATGCTTGCTTATAATCTATTTAATGAAACCTGAAAAAAAATACAGGGCCAACAATTCTCAACTTATACGACACATCGCATTTTAAACTCCTTCCTTTCTTTCCAAATATCTCTCAAATACTCCGGCAGGAAGCTCGCAAGTCCATTTCGTAAAATTTAACGTTTATTATAGTAAGTCCGGTCCTCTTGAACTCATTACGCGATTAAAACGCTTATTGTCTGTCATTAGAGCCTGCCAAGCAATGACTAAGGCAAATATCCCCAAAAGACAGTTGCCATTGTTGGAGGTCTATGTCCAACAGTGGACGTTTACTGATGATGAACGTATTACTATATCAATCAATCAATCATACCTACTATCCTTTGATCTTTATAAATTTTACTAGCTGTGCTCGCGACTTCGTCCGCGTGGAATAGTTATTTTTTCCCCGTTTTTTTTTACATTTTCCATTATTTCTTCGCTCCTAATAGTTATAGCGTGATGTTATATAGCCTAAAGCCTTCCTCGATAAATGGTCTATTCAACACAAAAATTTTTCAATTCGGACCTGTAGTTCCTGAGATTAGCGCGTTCAAATAAACAAACAAACAAACTCTTCAGCTTTATAATATTAAGGTAAGATGAGCAAACGATTTTATAAATTCATACAATTTTATGCAATCAAGATATTGCTTATAAATCTGCATTAAATTGTGAACTAGAACAGGTTCATGGTAATCTCATAGAGGGTAATCTAAGCCTGGGCGCGCACTGGTAACGTTTCATCTCTTTTGCACTTTTAAAATGAGAAGAAGAGAGATATCTGTTACGGTTACAAAAAGTCACCAGTGCGCACCTAGTGACACAACAAAATAATTGCAAAACAAGACAAAAAGTATCCTGTAATCGCTTTCTTGTAAAGCCATTCTCTTCCTACGTGATAACAATCTTTCTTCAACAGTATTTAGGCGAACACACGCATGTTCACTGATCGTGATAAACCACGCGTGGAACCCGAACTTTGAACAGGTTCTGTATAATAAGTATCTACAAAAATGAATGAGTTACTGGATAGACGACCGTTTTGGAGTGTGAAATTGATTTTATTGTTTTGTATTTAAGTAGTTATTCGTGGTACCGTTCAGCGACAAAAGTCGCTGGACACGTTGGTACAAAGTCAAAGAAAAGTTAAGTTATTATTGTTGGACATGATACTAAAGTGTTACCGACTTTTGATTCTAACCGTACCTACCTTCTTTCTTACCTACCTTCTTTGTTCTGATAACAATGTATGCTGGGATCGGAACAATGTATGCTGTCTGATATTTATTTATTTATTTAATTAATTCGCATTCTTTACCTATGTACTTTCTAAAATCGTTTAGTTCGTTAGGTGCACAAGGGCCCCAAATACATTTTGTGGTTTTAACCCTATATATAGTATACCTACTTTAAGACGGCCTTGTCAGTAACACCCATGCTTCGGATTTTTAATCAATAATCATTTAATCAATAATCAAAGACTGATCCAGGTTTTATGGATTAATCCTAGTATCCCCGTGAAAATTGGCCCCTGTAGTCCACAGCCTGTGGTAGACAGTATATTATTTTGTTTTAATTGATCTTCAATATTTTTTTAAGTGTGTACACCATTTTATCTAGCCAAAAATATACTAATGAGACCGATATAAAAAATACCTTTTATCGCCATACATTGTTGCCCATTTTATGGGACAAGACATAAAATAACTCAAGTAACGATTACGACTTATTACAAAATGAATCAGTTCACATCTGTTCACTTAGATATTGAAAATATACTCAAATACTTTATCGTAGATACATTTGTTATTGTTATAGTATCTTTGATACTACAATCACGAACGCTATCTATCTTATATGAGTTGACGAATGAGAGCGCTCTATCGCAGACTTTGATACCGCTTACCATCAAGTGAATTGCAATGCAAGCCCAAACCTATATTAAATTTAAAGAAAACATATATAATTATGACTAAGTAGCTACCTAACACGTTTTTCTCCTTATCCCGTGATTCAATTCGCTCTTCTAACATATGTGACAATATTTCTTAAGCGTTCATGTACCTAATAAAGGACTGGTTACCATGATTAACTAGATTCAGGTTAAGGTTAAGGTTAATTTTTTTTTTAATCTAATTTATAATTAATTTTGTAAGGCCCCAGACTGTATGACGTGGACGTAGTTAAAAGTATGAATGTGATAGATAATAATATTGTAAACACCATTTTGAAAAGAGCAACTACACGAGTTTCTTGCCGGTATCTTCTCGGTAGAATGCTGCTTTCCGAACCGGTGGTAGCTTCGACGATTTGTAAGTGTTTTTCATAAAAACCTATACAAATAATAATAAAAAAAAATTATAGTCCATCAATTTTATAATTTATTCATTTCTAACTATTACTAAGAGCATTACAATTTACTCAAGACTTAATGCCCAAGACCATATTGACTCGACCCACGGTGAATACCAGATGTTTGCTTTACAACACCTGGGTTACTGGTGACTTTTCAGAGTAAACACGGCCGTTTACTCCGAGTTTCTGCCTAGTAAACCTGTTATTACAGAGGAGGGATGATTTGCACTAAGTTCTGTAGGGAATAGGTAATGTTAGCCACGGATTTGCTTTTGGAACTTGCAATCAAAATATCTTTGTGCAACTTGGACTCAAAGATGTTGGTATTTAGATTGATTTTGAGTAAATACTGTAAATGCTTACTAATAGTTTGCTGGGTTAATACAAAATAAGTAGAAAGCATTGAGTATTACCCAAATTTAAATCCAAATGGATCTAACATTTGTTTATTATTCTTTTATATTATACTTTGTTATATGGGTTTTTTATGCCTGCAATAAACAATTATTATTAATAAAAAGGCATCTTCACCGTATCCGTTGTAGGTATGAATAAGATAGGATTATTATCCGTAATTATTCCAACCCCTATAGCATGCCCGGCAGAATTGTATCTCGCCGTATCTACTAGGTACAGTTGTCAATTCCGAAAACAAAATGGCGGGTGCATTTTCATTTCGCTTTGTTGTTATAAACTTGATTAATGATTCCTTGGGGACTAGTTTAACATCAACCGTGGTCGAAATATTTGATTGTGTTAATTTTATCGTATAATGGGTTTTTTAAGTAAATAAGTATAAATTTGTGTCCTTTTGAGTTCAGTGAAATGATGTTGAATTGATATAGAGTCAATAAAATGTGTTATTGTTTTTTGGGCGTGCATCGGATCACCATCATCGGCCCGTAGACGTCCACTGCTGGACATAGGCCTCCCCTGATGACCTCCACATGGACCGGTCCTGAGCGGTCTGGGTCCAAAGGATCCCCGCTATATTTACTACGTCGTCAGTCCATCTCGTAGGGGGCCGTCCCCTGCTGCTTCTTCCCTCTCGCGATAGCCACTCGAGAACCTTTCGTACCCATCTTCGGTTCTGCGAGCGATGTGGCCTGCCCACTGCCACTTCAACTTGCTTATTCTTTTGATGCATCGGATGTCAATGTCAAAAACAACTGGCTTTATTCCCGGTAACGACTTGAAACCGGCTTAGGTACAATGAGAGTAGTCTTTAAAGAACCTATGATACCGATATTAAACACTCATGTTGTAAAATAAATAAAATAAAACCTTTATAACGCACAACTTAAATCTATACCTAGGTGTTACTTAAAATTTCATAATGTGATTTACTAACAGTGCAAATCATAAAAGGTACAATTAAAATAAAATAAAATATTTTTTTCTGTGGTCACACCATGTTAAAGTCGTCAATATTCACCCGACATTGGCTGAAACAGGGAACTATACGGATTACCATCAAAATCGAAAACGATTGTTCGTTGAACGGATCGCGTACTTTTGCATCATAAATTCCTCCCATTTGTCTCTCCCATGTTCGAATTGAATTAAATTAATGAAAATCTACTTTGACGAATTTAAGTTTCTATATTTGAACACGGAAGGGACAAATGGGCGATCCGTTCAACGAACGATCGTTTTCGATTTTAGTGGTAGGGGCCCAGGCCTTTTAAAGAGGTTGCAATTTAAAAAAAACTTAATGTCAAACATCCTATCCTGAGGGAGTCGTTAACATTAAAAAGGCGAACTGATTCGCGAAAAAGGTTTAATTACGATTGGATTGGGCCGAATTTATTTTAAAAGCCGCACAAATTAACATATTTTGCGAAATAATGAGCAATCGCGGCTGCTTCGACGCCTTCGATTCAATCAAAGGTTAGATTTATTTGTAAATAAATTTGAATCACTTGGGAATATAGGGAGCAATATAAATGTTCCCAGGTTTTTAAAAGTATGAAAATTATAAGCTTTATTTGGTTCAATGTTTGTATTACCTACCTAGTTTCATAAGTGAACATTTAAAAAAGCACATTCCATGTTATCATCAGTAGCATTTCGCAGTCCACTGCTGGACAAGGGCCTTTTCAGTTGTTAGCCGCTTTGGACAAGCACCAATACCTAGTTGTTTTTTGTCAATAAATATACCTATCCAGAATAATAAGTGTTTATGGCTTCTTATCCATCTGTGATTATGATGATGAAGTATTTAAGTAAGTTTACCACTTGTCTAGTATAATAGTACCTACCCATAGTAGAAGCTTCGGCTTTCTTTGGAACTAGATTACGCTGTGTGGCCCAGCGTCGCATGTCTTGTGTTATGTTATTTATTTTTATAAATAATTTTATAGCTTTTTTAATGTTTTTTTTTATTAACCTATACTGTTCCACTGCTGGGCAGTCTTCCCCAAACTTTTCCACAGGTCTCTGTCCAAAGCCATAGCCTGCCAATCCTTTGATTAATGCACCAGATCGTCACACCATCTTTTTCTGGGCCTTCCCCTTCGGCGGTAGCCATCCTCCGGCACCCATTGTGTGACGATCCTGGCCCATCTCTCCTCCTTCATCCTGCACACATGACCTGCCCAATCCCATTTTAATTTAGCCGTTTTATGCCCTACATCGGCGATGCCAGTTATAGGGAATGAAAGTATTTCTTATTCTATCAATGAGTTTGATGCCTAGAATACTTCTTTCCATTGCTCTTTGGCAGACCTTGAGCTTGAACTTTTGATTTTCGGTGAGTGACCAGAATTGAGCACCATAGGTAAGGATAGGCAGTATGCAAATGTCGATGAGTTTGCGCTTAAGCTAAGCTTTTTTAATGCAAGAAGCATTTTCTATACTTCATTCTTATGTTACTTATCTATCTCTATTCACATATGGTTCGTTGTAGTAATTAAGACCGGCCTTAATAGTGCAATGTTTCAATCAAGAGGCCTTCGTAAATTCATATTAAGTGGGTATTGAAGCCTTCATTTTAGATAGAACTATACGAAAATTGGGCGACAAAATTACTATATGACCTGTATTGAATCTTAACTAATGTTATAAAGCTGAAGAGCTTATTTGTTTGTTTGAACGCGCTAATCTCAGGAACTACTGGTCCGAATTGAAAAATTCTTTCTGTGTTGAATAAACCATTTATCGAGGAAGGCTATAGGCTATATAACATCACGCTGTAACTATTAGGAGCGAAGAAATAATGGAAAATGTAAAAACGGGGAAAAAATAACTATTCCACGCGGACGAAGTCGCGAGCACTGCTAGTCTTACTATATGTCACTAGAACAGTTTACAAAAACTTACGGATTCTATTACAAAAAAACTGTTTCATAATAGTATAAAACATAAACAATAAAATACAAAAAGATAACATTAAATCGTGGAAAACATTTGACATGTAAAGGAATATATAGACGAAAAAAACATGGCTAAAGATGTTACTAATAGAATGCTTAGTAACTGTTGAAGATAATACTGGCTTCTTACATAATAAGAAAGCCTTATAAAAAACTATACTTGCTGTTAAATGTATATTAAATGTTGTGGCAACAATTTCAACAACAACTTTTACGTCGGAGAATTTAAATCTTTTTAACGAAGACAGCTCGCGAACCCAATATGTGCCCTTCTTTATCCCTTGACAAAGGTTTAAAACACGCATGTTAACCCGGGTTAAATGAAGCAACCGATGGAGCGAAAAGGTCTTAATCAAACCGCGGTCTTGATTGTGACTCCACTTTATAAACGGTTCTGAATACGAACGTTTAGCAACAAAGCCAATGTTTGTGGTAAATATTTTGTTGAAATATTTCGGTGAACATTTGAGGGTTATTATGAGGCACGGTTGAAAAATCGGAAGGGTTGTGTTATGAGGAAAGATGTACGGATTGTCTGAAGGTTTCAAGCAACGGTTATGGACGGTCTCTAGCTAAATTGACCACCATAAAGAACATCATTTTTGCCAATTATTGTGGAAAGATGGATGGTTTGAGCAGCAAATTTTTTTTTACCTTAGTTTCTACTATGCGGAGTCATCATGATCATTGACAGCTCGTCTCACAAGGGCTCTAGTTTACACTAAAGTATGATATTCTCACAAAGTTTTCCTTCACTGTGAGGGCGTCAAATATAATGAAGGGTTAAAATCAGCTATGCCTTTGGCTTTCTTATAAAAAAAAGTAGAGCTTAATTCGGCTGTGAAGGATTATGATGCGGTTTTTTTTAATAGGTAGAGGGATTCAAGAGGGAGAAATATTTTTCCTTTCTTATGTGTAGATATAATATTCTGCATATAGTATTGCAATGCAACCGTACGAAGCAGAGGCGGGTCGCTAGTACTTTTATACTTGACTATTTATTAATGCATGCCTAAAAATTCTATACGATTATAGATATTTTATATTCCATTTTAAAGTTAAACATAAATGTACTCACGTTTGGCACTGACGTCTTGTGATAAAACCAGGACAGCCATGATGGTAACCGCTAAACAGATTTGCGCCATTTCGTACCTGTTGGACGAAAACATTCGACGTTTAGCTTTTAACTGACGAGAAAATAGATTTTAGTTGTAAAATTACCTGGTTTATTACTACTTCTAGTTTAATGATCTCCATGCCAGGACTGTAACATCTTCCCTGAAATATATTGAATCTGAGATTTTATATATATCGATTCAAGAGTGTGTCGATAAATCAACTCAGTAGAATAATAAATCTGTGAAGTCTCAGTTGATAAATCAATAGATGAGATGATGGCATTGTAAGACCTTCTGTTTAGTTTCTGGGTAAAACATGTGAAACACTTATGTCATCATCATCATCAGCCTCTGTGATTCTAGTATAACACCATCCACCACCAATATTCAAGTGTAACACCTCTAGTAAGTGCGAAGGCACCTGTGTCAGGGGCAGCCACTCTCCCTTAGCTTATAGGTCCTATCTAAATGCCTTTTATGCATACAACGATGATTTGATGAGTTTAATCCATATTCTACCCTATAAAGTTAAGTTTCATGTTAAAACTCTTTACTGCTCGTATTTTTCATAGACTAGTATGAACCAGCTCCAATTTAAGCTGTGACTTTATCAATATTTGACGTATCATCGTAAAATGCAAATGACGCGGAAATATCACAGTATCAGGAACCTCATTTGGGACCAATGGCTGCTCCGATGGGTAGGTATTTTATGATATGGTCAAAAGTTCAACCTTGTAACTTCTACGTCGTAATCTGGTATCATTAACTGTGTGTGTGGGTGTCTCATGTTGGTAGGTATATTAATTAATCTTTATGTGTATGTTATGCACAGTTTATACCTGCATGGATGCAGTATGCTACAAGTATTCATTACAGTTCACGATGTGTATTTTTAGGTATGGGCCTTTGTGTTAATAATTAGGCATACTTCATTTAACTATCTAAATGGAGCGTAAATTAAATTAAAATTAAAATAAGAAAAATTAATAAAAAAAATATAAATATGTATATATAATAAAAAGAACAATTAACAGAAAAACTAACTTTAGTGTGTAATGCTCGTCCTTGTATTGTAACCCATTAACTAATGTGTAGTATCTGATTGCTTTGTGTATACATTACGCAACGCTCAGTCTCCTTATCGCCTTCTCTTGTTCAATAGAATAGGCCACATGTCGGCGTGCGCGCACTTCTTTTGTTCAACACAAAAGAGTGTTGAGTTGTTGAGTGTGAACATGTGTATATTTTTAATGCCAATAAAATGTTAAAATTTTTGAAATTTGTGCAGCAAAAGGTCTTTTATGTTTAGGAGTTAAGGACGGTAATCCCAGAATGAGAACCTTACCTTGCCGTAACACAGTTATCCAACTAGCACGGAGGGTAATGTTACTCTTACTGTATACCCTCTTACAGAAAAAAAAAAAATTTTTTTGTTCATCTGGATTTTGATGTTTAAGATGTTCTTGCTTGCTGTGCCTACCTACTAAGAATAGTTATTAACGTTTGTACTTAGTTATAATAATATGTCCATGTATATTTAATTGTGCTTCGTTATAACTTGTGTACTATCTAGTCTTGCTAATGCTATTTCCTGTGACGTTTGCAATGAGTTGTAGGTTTGTATGGCGCAGAATTTGTAAGCTTTAGTTATTTAAAAAAAAGTCTGCTTTAGTTATGTCTGTGTAGTATGTAAGATGTACATGATTTCTTTTGAATAAACTTATTATATTATATTATTATATATTATTATATTATTAACTGGTTGGTCTGGAGGTAACAACTGCCGCCTGAGGATCCATACTGCGAATTCCGGGTCAGGCTAAAAAGTACCTACTTACTGGGTATTCTACCAAGAAAATTATTAGTAGTATCCTGGAAGGCAGGCAGTTAAGTTCGTCCTGCGCCTGATCGCTCTAATCGTGGTGATCTATTGTTACATGAGGTCCAGAGAGTACGAAACAGCGAGTGCACATACTTGTGTAGTTTAATACCTCCCAAATATCCTGTAAACTTGACTGGCCTGATGGCTCATTTGGTAGTGACCTCTGCCTTCTACGCCAATTCGTGCTATTTATTTCAAAGGTTTTAACAATTCCATAAATTATTATGTAGTGAAAAGTAAAATTTAGACAACCTTAGGTATTCTGTATAAACATTCGACTGTATACACAAGTTATTTCCGTTATATATACATTTTCTCATAGTATTAGAATTTAGGAGATGGTAAAATAATTATTATGGATGGTACGGTACATATTTTAACCATCTAATGAGTGTTTTCACAAACCTACGCAAATATATAATTTCACTTAGTAACTCGAATTACACATTAGTAGGTTGAAAGGTTACCTACTTTAATTTTCGATAATTTCTTTTTTAATTTCTTTAACAGTTTTTATTTACATATTTAATTTTAATTTATAGAATATAAATAAATCTATGTAGTAAATAATTGGATTCACCAATAGAAGAATCAGTGTTACGAACTGGCCACAACCTCCTTTGTATTTTTAAAAAATATTCTTAAACAAAGCCAGGGAATTTTATCTTCTTCCATGTTTTCCACATACTTCACTAGTGTAAGTATTGTGTGCATGTTATGTTAACTTATGATATCCCAGTATAATAAATATTTCTTATCCTTATGTAAGTATAGATTTCCCTTGATTCAGTTGTGCTATGACCTCCACCCACCATTAGTGTCTGATATCATTTGCAAACTCTTTGTGCTTTAAAAAACCAGAAATCGTAGGAGTACCATTATTTATTTTCAATGTCAACTTTCTTTCAAACGGCCACCGAAAATACTCGGAGCTTTGTCCATAATCAAAGGGAATTAATTGAATTATTCATTCGTAGAGTTCTTTTAACAAATCGTTGTTTTGAAAATTCGGCAACACTTTTAGATGGCTTCTTAAAACTTCAAAGATTTTTTTGGAAACGTGTGACTTACAATTTGTAATAAAGAAAAACTGAACAAGAATTCGATGCGAATAAGAAAATGGCGCTATGTCACAACAAGGCTAGGTCCCCCGGGGACCTGGGGCCTTACTACAGAAAACGAAAACGATCGTTCGTTGAACGGATCGCGTATTTTTGCCCCATAAATCCTTCTCATTTGTCCCTCCCGTGTTCTAATATATCAATTAAATGAATGAAAATTTACTTCGACGAATTTTAGTTCGTACTAGCTGTGCCAGCGGCGTCGCTCGCGTGGATATCGGGTTTCAAAAATAACGGACTTCCATATAATACCCATCTATACCTTGTGCCTAAGTTTTAAGTTAGACCTCTAGCAATACATTGGTGAAAACCGCATTCAATTCTATGCAGTAGTTTTCGCGTAATGCGCGTTCAAACATACAGGTTTAAATTTCTCGCGTTTTCCCAACACTTCCCGTCACTGCTCCGCTCCTATTGATTGTAGCGTGATGAAAAGTATCCTATAACCTGCCCAGGAGTATGAAAAATAATTGTACCAAGTTTCGTCAAAATCTGTTCAGTAGTTTTTTTTTCTATAACGAACATACAGACAGACAGACAGACAGACAAAAATTTTACTGATTGCATTTTTGGTATCAGGACAAATGACAGGGATTTATGGGGCAAAAATGCGCCTGCCGGCCGCTACCCTGCGTCGCCCGGTAGCGGCCGGCAGGCGCCCCTGTGCTCCAGGTGTTCGTAACCAATAGTGGACGTTTGCAGGGTGATTATGATTTTTTCTTTTAAATGACTACAATGATGGCCAGGGCCGCCTTGTCATCATCACCGGACTGTTGGGGGAGCGGAAGCCTCTTCCTATTTAGATACAGGTAGTAACAGTAGTTTAAGAGAGGTAGGGCATAGCGAATCTTCGCTCGAATTGAGCTGCCCGTCCGGGGAATGACCTCCACCCTATAGAATACCACAGCCAAAATGGTCGTGTTTCTGTTGGTGAGTAGGGTTTCCGGAGCTGGCAGTGGCAACTGACAGGTAACTGACCAGTCACTTGCCAGTTGTCACAGTGACTTAGGCTTCTCTTTCGCTTTCCATCAGGCGTAGGGAAGCCATTATGTCGAGCTACTATAAAAAAAATCAGGGCTCACATATACCTGCTACTACCTGTATCTAGAAGTAGGTACGTTGTGACGTACCTTACCCTAACAATGCACCAATGTACCATGTCTAGAGCTTTGTACCCCGCTGTCGATGCATTTATAATGTGAACTTTTTATCAACAGTACCACAATGCGTTGTTCAACTTTATATCGGAAAAGTTACATGAATAGGTACTGCTCGTATCAGATAACTAAACATGGATACTGGTTTTTTGTACTCATATATCGCAAGTGTTACTATTATGTGGTTTCCACTAGCTTGATGGGCGAAAGTGAAGTACGAAAGAGACAGTTGTCAGTTCAACTACTTAGTTGCATCGTAGTAATAAATAAATAAATACCCCAAAACATACCACGCTAGGCCACACAGCGCCGTCTAGCCCCAAACTAAGCCGAAGCTTGTACTATGGGTACTAGGCAACTGATAAACTTACTTAGATACATTTTTTTTGTAGAGTACTTAATACTTCCATGCTTAGTTGTAATTAAATAACGTGTCCCTACCTGTCTAATGTTAAACAGACAATAAAATCCTTGTTGGATTATATGAACTATGGATTCACATAGCGCTCTGTCGATCGCTCATACTTCATGGCTTACAAAGATGCCGTTTCTTCTATGCATCTTATCTCTACATATACATGTTAAATAGGGGTATGAGGATATACGTCACGTGATGTGGACCCCATAAAAGAGTGGCATTTGTCTTGTAAGGCAACAGCAACAGTCCTCTAGGGACAAGACCGGAAAACAAAATCTGCTGGGTTTAATAGTCCCCGCGCTCCGTGGACCACTGTAACCGACCCTGAATGAATGACAGCGCTTATGGCTTACTTTTTTTTCCTTTTTTGTTTATAGTGGCTCGACATAATGGCTTCCCTACACCTGATGGAAAGCGAAAGAGAAGCCCAAGTCGCTGTGACAACGGGCAAGTAACTGGTCAGTTACCTGTCAGTTGCCACCGCCATGCCGGCCCAACCCTAACCCCCCACGAGCTCCGGAAACCCTACTCACCGGCAGAAACACGACCCAGAGGTCATTTGACTGCGGTATTCTATAGGGTGGAGGTCCTTCCCCGGACGGGCGGCTCAATTCGAGCGAAGATTCGCTATGCCCTACCTCTCTTAACTTACTCTTACTGCGTAAAGTAGATAATACTGCAGCTTGTAGAAATACGATCAACAAAAGTTTCGTTTCATCGCCATCTTTAGCCTATAACAGTCCACTGCTGGACATAGGCATCTCCAGGTGTTCGTAACTTTGGGCGTCATCTGGAGGCTTTACCCATAATCGCCACGCTGGGCAGGCGGGTTGGCGTAGCTCCTCGCTCCGGTGACGATGCTGCTCGTCATCGGTCTGTAGGATTTAGCCTTCAATCGTGATGGTTATACCGCCACCAGTCGGTTGCTAAAGCCTTGTATGTTTGGCTCCTCTCTTTCGCTCTGCAGGTAAGGTTGGCTTGGAGCGAAAAGATGTCGCTCTTACATCCCAAAAAGTTTAAATAACTATATAAAAAGTGTTCTCGCAGTATGAGACGTTTGTCCAAAATGCTGTCCAGGGGATATAAGCATAATTCTCCAGCACCACATCTCAAAACTTACAATGTTGGTATAAGGTGTCTCTTCTCATGCTACTATCTAAGGACTCTTATAAAGTCCTTAGATGTAGCGTGAGAAGAGTGTAACTTCTTGCGTGCATTACACGCAAAGTCTGTCAAGTATAACCAGTGATTACTCAAGATACCTAAAAACCCTTTGTAGGTTTTCCAAATTGAAAGTCAGTCCTTTAACGCGTCCTTGTGGACACGTTCAGAGCTTAAGTAAATCTCAGCCCAGTCTAATTTTATTATAATTTATTACCTTTACAAACCTACTGTACAGCTTTCCGAAAGGTTTGCGTAGGCACGAAGTGAATACGTTCCTCGAGGTTTTAAATTAAAGTCGGAAGCTTACACACGTGATAACAAAAGCAATTAATTATATATGTTGAGAAGTATATGTAACGTCAAAACCTATAAACCTCTATATGCTACTTTTGGATTTGAGCAATGTGTGTGATATTGTCAGATATTTAAAGAAAATGCGTATTTTTTTTCTAAAGTCTGTTTTCCATCTAAATATTTGGCAGTTTTAAGTAACTTGTGTACCCACACTACCATGAAAATAGTAATACCTACTTTCAAATGTCACATCTTTTGACAGCCGTGTATTGAAATATCGGTTACCACATAATGGAATTCCTAGTTCGCTACTCGTGTAATCAACGCAGTCTGCAGAAAACAACTTAGTTACACAGGCCGACGTCCGGATTTGCGATGGCCGGTGTACCTTGATACCAGAAGTCGAGGCTCGATTATTGAAATAGGGGTCAAGTTATATCGGGCTTGGACGGATCATTTCATTGGCGATGTAGATTGTGGAGTATGAAATTGACGTATTAACTAGAATCCGCGGCGACACTGCATTGGAACTTTTAGATTTTAGAGAAATAGAATATTAAATATCGAGGAATAAATTGGAGCTCTGAGCGTTGATTGTTTACCCAGAGAGGAGGAGGAGGTTCTTATTTTTTTTTTGTATGTTTGTTACCACATACTCGCACCTCCGAAAATTGTGAACCGATTTAAAAAATCTTTCTTTGTTCGAAAGGGTGTAGGTACTTCCTAGTTAGTCCCATTGTATTAAAGTCAGTTTTTTTGCTCATATAATACTAATCTAAATTTATACTAATATTATAAAGAGGAAAGATTTGATTGTTTGTTTGTTTGTTTGAAATAAACAGACTTCGAAACTACTGGACCAATTTGAATAATTCTTTCACTGTTGGAAAGCTACACTATCCCGGTGAACATAGGAAATATTTTATTTATAAAAACGTTAGGGATCCGTGCTAAAAGTTTAATAATGTAACCCCACATGTAACCCAAAGTCTAAAAAAAATAACCAAAACCTATCTTTCAAACTGACGTGTATTGAAAACGTTACCATAGCAACCTAAACTGTTATATCATGTAAATGAAGAACTACTATGAAATCGTAACTTCTACATACTGTTACTAAAATTATAAATACGCATAAATTTGCGCGTATCCAAAATACCCGAAGCGAAGCGAGGGTGGTTTGGCTAGTTAATTATAAGTAAGAAAGGTAGATAATAAAATGTATTTGGCTATTTTATTGCCATTTTTAAGTTATAGGGTCCCTAGGCAAAATACCAGGCGACCCTTGGCTTTTAAAAACCCGCAGATCTTTTCTAAAGTAGGTATCTTTAAATTCTAAGGTCCGTGAGACGCAATATCGTTAAGTAAATTGACACCAAAATATACTTTAAACGCCATATTTTTGTGAAACTGCAGCTCAGTTCAGCTTGGCTCGCAGTCTTGAATAAAACATAGACACTTGAAAGCGCTTTTAGAGTTAGATAGACAAGTGTAAATAAACAAACCCCGTATAATACCACTATGTACCGTTAGTACTTCATATTGATGTGAAATAAAATTAGACAATAGTTATTCCAATACCGTTTTGAGTTTATTCAAACTTTTTAACCGACTTCAACAAAAGTAGGAGGTTGTCAATTCGACTGATTTTTTTGTATGTTTGTTGTCCCTAAAAGATCTTACTTTTAGGGTCACAAATTCGTTTTGGTCTCCTACTGCAAGAGTTTGCGGGACTTCGTTTGTTAAACTTGGTTACTTATAAATATCAACGCCCAGATGGTACATGAACCTGTATTACCAGTTTTGCAAAAAAAAATCCCTGTGCAAGATACAACAGTTTCCCCTACATACATTTATCTCCGATTATTAGGCATTATAGTACAATGTTTTGCCACGATTTATAGTAGCATACCGATGTAATACCTATTAAGATATTTGCACGCCTGCCATAAGGCCAATACTGTCTACTGGTTACCACTATATTTCCACCTACTTGTATCATCTAATGTATTTTAAGCAAATAAACTTTTTGTTATTGTTGTTATAGAGAATTGTAAACCGATTTGATAAATTATTTTTAGTTCGAAAGGGTGTACTTCCTAGTTGTCACCACGTCTACAGGATGATGATGATGATGATGATGAATTCTTTCTTTGATCCGACCGTGAATCGAACCCGGAACCTTCGAATGGTCTCGCTATTGCCAAGAACGTGTAGGTATTGCGCCACCGAGCCTATATCGTTCCAATGTGTAAGATCAAGCCTCTCCTTACAAGATGATCTCCGTCACTACATGTTCCCAAATTGTTCAAACGTCCTCAATTGAAACTTCCAAATTGGTCTCAACACCTCCAAAGGGCAACAATTGAATAACAAACTTTAGGACCGCAAGCTAAGAATTTGGAATTATCAAAGAAATTATAATTTTCGAAGTTAAATCCGACGAATCAAATGTCACTTGCAATTTTCTTCCCTAGGCCGTGGACATCAACAACATATATTTTTAGATAACATTTAATTTAAGAATAGGGATAAAACTGTAATCGGTACTACCTACCTACACAAATTATAACCCAAGACATGCCACGCTGGGCCACACAGCGCCACCTAGCCTCAAACTAAGCCGAAGCTTGTAATATGGGTACTAGACAACTGATAAACTTACTTAGATAATTTTTTTGTAAATAAATACATATTATTATACATAGAAAACACCCAGACCAATACAAACAGACATGTTCATGAACACAAATGTTTGTACTGTGCGGGAATCGAACCCACGACCCTTGGCTCAGAGGGCAGGGGTCACTACCAAATGAGCCACCGAGCCTGTCAGTGTCAAAGTTCTACTGATATTCTATTGCGAATGTTGCATTTATTGTTAAAATGTAGATAACAAAATAAGGTTTTTAATATATATCAATCTATGGTCTGTATTTTAGTGGCGCCATCTACGGATGTTATATGTATGTACTGTCATTGTGTCTATGGAAAATAAAATCAGTCTATTACGAAAAAGCATTGTGTTACTTTTAGAGGTTATGGGCATTTATCCATAACTAGCTGTGCTCGCGACTTCGTCCGCGTGGAATAGTTATTTTTTCCCCGTTTTTTTTTTACATTTTCCATTATTTCTTCGCTCCTAATAGTTGCAGCGTGATGTTATATAGCCTAAAGCCTTCCTCGATAAATGGTCTATTCAACACAAAAAGAATTTTTCAATTCGGACCAGTAGTTCCTGAGATTAGCGCGTTCAAACAAACAAACAAACAAACAAACAAACAAACAAACAAACTCTTCAGCTTTATAATATTAGTTAAGATTTTCGGTTTTTACTGTGTTTTAGTATAAAACAGACGAAAGTGGTTGATTTTTCGTTGAAATATGGCTGTGAACTATATTCAAAGCATTCCGAAGCTGAAAGGTCGCGAAAATTACGACGAGTGGTGTTTTGCCGTCGAAAATCTGTTGGTGCTTGACAATCTCGTGAATTACATCAAATCGAAGCCAGATGCCGGTTTTGAGTGTAAAGCATCAGATGATGCAAAAGCAAAGGCGAAGTTAGTGTTAACAATTGACCCAGGATTGTACGTGCACATTAAGGAAACGAGAACATCATTGGAGCTATGGACGAAACTGAGGACTAAGGTAAGTGTCCCTATTACGGAGGTAGTCAAAATCGGTTCCTATTACGGTGGTATTTCTATTTTCGGGTTTTATTCCTATTTTATTCAGTATAAGTGCACCAAAATGTATACTATTTATTCCAAATCTATTCCTTCATCAGTTGACCGAATTTTGCAAGTATGGCACATATACAACACAACAAAATTAATCAATTAGTGTAACGACATCGATGTGAGAGAGGTTTTCATACAAACGCGCAACATCAAATGAAAGTACACCAATATTTATAAACTAAGTTTTTCATATTAATAACCCGTTCAAGTTCGTTTGTGTGTTATTTATTGCATTTTCCTACTATTACAGCAGCTATTTAAATAGCTTAATTCATATTTTAAACTCATTTTCACCCAAAAAAATAAGAAACAAAATACCACCGTAAAAGGATACAAATTTTATAGGTTGATCCTGATACGGTGGTATACCTCCGAATTAGGAAATATACTGGACATGTTTAATTGTTTATAACTTTTAATTTATTAACTTATTGAATTAGTTCCAAGTTTTATTGAAATGATCATTAATCTTTTAAATTAAGGACCATATTCTGCGGTATGCTATCTTTCTTAGAAATCTAGTTAAATATGAAAATTGTTGAGCATAAAATGTTGGTTTCTTAGAAGCGGTAAAATAAAAAGCTGTATTTTAATTGATCACAAATCGTTTATTTTGTATAACTGTTGACTAAAATTTAACACACTGAGCCAAAAAACTGTTATCGTGTGATTATGCATTTACACTCTTTTGTTTATCGAAATTTTGATGGGTCAGAATTAGGAACATTATAACACGAGTAGTGTTCCTATTACGGTGGTAGTTATTTTCAGGTAACTCCGTATTAGGTTATATGGGTTCCTATTATGGCGCTATTCATAAAATATAAAATTTCAAGTTTTAGGCTTCAGTAAATAAATAAAAAGTTTTCTATAATGTTTTATGGATTCTTATTTATTAAAACCAAAAGCGATAAAAACTTAACAATGTATGTAAATAATGTTATTTAAAGAGAAGAATGCCCATCATAGTATGGAGAATAGTACAGTTGTGTTAAGTGTTGCATCAAAACCAAAGTTGTATTAGGTATCTAGAAATAATATTATTTTTGACCTTTGAACCGGGGTATAAAACCTATTTTCCAAAAATGTAACATTTATACTTACTACGAGTAGTTTATTCTATATAGTAATAATAATTAGTTTTAACGAGATCTTTTTTAATACGTCACTGTTAGAATTTAGAGGGTGCTAGGTTCTGGAGAATAAGGAAAATTCAAGTGATTCATACATCCCTGCTATATTTGCAAATTTTATTAAAAGAGAATCAATCTTATCAAATCAATGAATGAAAACCTTACAATTTACTTTCATCACCATCATCAGCCTATTGCAGTACACATCTGGACATAGACCTCTCCAGTTGTTCGCCGTCTAAAGCAAACTTCTGGAGGACATACCCATAATCGCCACGCTGGGCAGGCGGGTTGGCGATCGCAGGGCGTAGCTTCTTGCTCCGGTGACGCTGCTGCCCGCCATCGGCCTGTGGTTTTTAACTACGCCTTCCATCGTGATGGTTTAACCGCCACCAGTCGGTTTGCCAGAGCCTCGTTTGTTGTTCGGCAGGATGCACCACGTGCAGGTGAGGATGGCTTGGAACGATAAGGTGATAGGTCGCTCCCTTACATCCCTTACATACAATTTACTTTACTAACACATATTTTATATTATTTAACGTACGTAACATTATTTGTTTCTGACCCTCCGAATTAGGAACCGTTTACCGCCGTAATAGGAACTGACCGAAATTATACCTCCGAATTAGGAACAATCGACTCGACTATTTAAATATTTTTTTAAAAAAAAACTAACATCAAAAGAAACACAAAATCAATAGAAATACAAAATATAATAACCACTTTTGACGATGAAGTGGTTTTGCACATTTAGAAATACTTACAAATGCTTATTTTTGTCTCCTAGTTTCGAATGTTGCGAAATACCTCCGTATTAGGAGCGTTTACCTTATGTTCGATGACTCTGGTTTTTCCCGTAAAATATCCCTGCTAAGACATTTAATCTCGTTACGACTAGATAATTGCGAGTCCATGACATCATACGTGACGCAAGTAGTCGAAACTGCGCAGAGATTAAAGGGCACAGGTTTTACAATCACCGAAGAATGGGTTGGATCATTATTACTAGCCGGTTTGCCTGAAAAATTCTCGCCGATGATAATGGCCATCGAGCATTCTGGAATGCAGGTAACTACAGATGCAATAAAATCAAAATTGATTGATATGGAGGTATCTAAGAATGACGTGGATATCAGTGGCGCTGCATTCGCTGCAAACAGTTACAAAAAGTATCATAAACAAAAAAATGGCGCGACGTCATCGACTAAAATGACAGTGACAGGTGACAAGACCATCACTTGTTATAAATGTAAACAAACAGGTCATTACAGAAACCAGTGTCCATTATTGCAAAAACACAAGCAATCGAATGCATTTAGTGTTGTATTTTTGAATGGAGAATATAGTTCGAATGAATGGTACGTGGACAGCGGCGCTAGTGCTCATATGACGGCCAACAAGGAGTGGATAAAAAATGCGAATTTTACGCCGCATTTATCTGAGACTAGCTGTGCTCGCGACTTCGTCCGCGTGGAATAGTTATTTTCTTCCCCCGTTTTTTTTTACATTTTCCATTATTTCTCGGCTCCTAATAGTTGCAGCGTGATGTTATATAGCCTAAAGCCTTCCTCGATAAATGGTCTATTAAACACAAAAAGAATTTTTAAATTCGGACCAGTAGTTCCTGAGATTAGCGCGTTCAAACAAACAAACAAACAAACAAACAAACAAACAAACAAACAAACAAACAAACAAACAATCAAACAAACAAACTCTTCAGCTTTATAATATTAGTTAAGATAACAATATGAAAGTGCCAGTATTGTGTTCAGGAGACGTACAGATAACAACTAATTATAATTACGACATCATAGTGAAAGATGTGCTATGCGTGCCAAACCTCACAACAAACCTGTTATCAGTGAGTGAATTAATCAAAAACGGAAACAAGGTTGTTTTTGAAGAAGACAAGTGCTACATTCGCAACAATAAAGATGCATTGGTGGCTACAGCAATGTCAACAAATGGTGTGTACAAGCTAGATATTACAGTAGCTGATTGTATGCTGGCAGCAGTAACAGTACCTAATGTAGCAAGTGCAGAACTTTGGCACAGGCGGTTAGCACATATTAATCGCAGTGATTTAAATAAAATGAAACATGGAATTGTGGATGGATTGTCTTACCCGGATACTAGTGATGTGACAATGTCTAAATGTGTGACCTGTTGCGAAGGTAAACAGAGAAGGTTACCATTTCCTCATATCGGACAAAGAAGTACAGAAACACTACAGATAATACATGCAGATGTATGTGGTCCAATGGAGACAAAATCCATAGGTGGTGCTCAGTATTTTGTCTTATTCATAGACGATCACAGTCGTATGACTTTCATATATTTCCACAAGCATAAGAATGAAGTTTTCAAGATATTTAAGAATTTTAAAGCAATGGTTGAAAATCAGCAGAAGAAAAAGATAAAGATATTGCGCACAGACAATGGTGGCGAGTTTTGTAGTGGTGAGATGGAGAATTACTTACTGAATGAAGGCATTATCCACCAAAAGACAAACGCATACACACCAGAACAAAATGGAGTTTGTGAACGGGCTAACCGAACCATCGTAGAGAAAGCTCGGTGTTTACTTTTCGACACAAATTTAGAAAAGAAGTTTTGGGCTGAAGCAGCTCATACAGCGGTATATTTGAAAAATAGATCTGTGACGTCAACACTGGGAAACAAAACACCCTTTGAAGCGTGGTATCATAAAAAACCAGATCTCAGTCATATACGTCTGTTTGGGAGCCCTGTAATGGTACACATTCCCAAGGAAAGAAGACTGAAATGGGATAAGAAGGCTACCATGCACATTTTGGTAGGTTTCTCAGAGACAGTAAAAGGATATCGTGTATATGATCCCATGAAAAATATTGTAACTATAAAGAGAGACATAATTGTGATGGAAGATAAATCGGTATCATCAGAAATCTCTAAAGACTTAGGAGAATGGATTCAGGATGTGGTTGAAGAGCAGGAATCTCCGACAACAAATGAAGATGGCAGAGATTCAGTAGGGGAGTCTTCAATTAATGAATCTCTCCATGACTCAGATTCAGATACATCCGTGTACACTGATCCACCTAGTGTAAATGATGTTGATACAACCACCACAAGCATGGAGACAGATATCACAAATAGTGAGTTGCAACCCACTCCAGAATTGGGACAAGAAAAGAGAGCACGAAGACCACCAGACCGTTACGGATTTGGTAATATCTGTATTTCCAACTCAAGTCCAGATGTCGAACAAGTAGACTTCTCTGAAGCGCTGAATGGACCAGAAGCTGAGCAGTGGAGACTGGCCATGCGGCCAGCAGTCGTTCGAGGACAACAGTGCGTGGGAAATTGTTGATGTGCCAAGCAGTGGTTCAATAGTGCAAAATAAGTGGGTGCTAAATAAAAAGCTAGATGTGAACAATAAAGTGCGGTATCGTGCAAGACTCGTGGCTAAAGGTTTCACTCAGCGACAAGGTATCGATTATGATAATACTTTTTCCCCTGTTGTAAAACATTCTACACTGAGAATGCTATTTGCCTTGAGTGTTCAGTGGGATATGGATATATCACATCTAGATGTGACTACAGCCTTTTTAAATGGACATTTAAAAGAAAATATTTACATGGCTATTCCAGAAGGTTTTGTAAATAAGCAGGATGGAAAGGTCTTGAAATTAAAGAGAGCCATATATGGGCTGAAACAATCCTCTTTAATATGGTATGAAAAGGTAAAAGATTGTTTGCTTAAATTTGGTTTTAAAATAAGTAAATTCGAACCCTGCTTGTTTACATTTTTTAATGGTAATGTAAAAGTTATTGTGACCATATATGTTGATGATTTTTTGATATTTTCGAATAGTATGTCAGAAACTGATAAATTAAAAAAAGTATTAAGTTCTGAATTTAAACTGAAAGATTTAGGTCCTGTTAAGCGTTACTTAGGCATGAGAACTCGTGTAAACAAAGAATGTAAACTAGACCTAGACCAGAACTAGACCAGACTTGTCATATTCTCTCAGTTATCTCAGCCAGTTCAATAACTGTTATAATGAAACTCATTTCAATTATGCAAAACGAATACTGAAATATTTGCAAAAAACAAAGCATTATTGTCTAACATATCATAAGGATAATATAGAGCTGACTGGTTTTGTTGATGCTGACTGGGCTAGTGACAGTTTAGACCGTAAGTCCTATACTGGTTTTTGTTTCATAATGAGTGGATCTGTAATTTCCTGGCAAAGTAAAAAACAAAAGACTGTCTCATTATCCAGCACTGAGGCAGAATATGTTGCCCTTTCAGAAGCGTCCAGGGAAGCTGTTTATTTAGGAAATTTAATGTATGAGCTTACTGGTAAAAAATGTGCAATTAAATTAAAGTGTGATAATCAAAGTGCACTAAAATTGGCAACAAGTCATCAGTCACATACCCGATCGAAACATATTGATGTTCGCTTTCATTATGTTAGAGATGCAGTTGAAAATAAATTAATTAGTATTGAATATGTTTCAACTCAAGATATGCCTGCAGACTTGTTAACCAAAGGCCTTATGTCAACTAAACATTATAAGTTCATGCACATGTTAGGAATTAAGGCTAAATAAAAATAACTTTATATTCTGTTTAGAATTACATTTATTTTGTTAAGTAGGGGTGTTAAAATGTAGATAACAAAATAAGGTTTTTAATATATATCAATCTATGGTCTGTATTTTAGTGGCGCCATCTACGGATGTTATATGTATGTACTGTCATTGTGTCTATGGAAAATAAAGTCAGTCTATTACGAAAAAGCATTGTGTTACTTTTAGATTTATGTATTAGATTGTGTTGTGTGATGTTTGTTACTCTTTCACGTGAAAACTGCGTTCGGATTTGACAAGAACTGTAAAGTTTAATTCCTGTAAAGTTTAAGTATATATAGATATAAATAAAGGTTATATCATACTAATAGATGATAATCGCAGTTATTGAATATTTATCTTTTTATCTGTTTTTCTATAGTGTTTTTTTTACAAAGAAATTATATTTGGATTCTTGCTGTTTCTTTATCTCCCTACATTTATTTAGAAAATTATACGTATAAAAAAGATTATTTTATATTTGTAAAAATATTTAAAGTATAGACACACTTTTTTACCTGTTTTATTATTATGTATGTTATTCTTATGGCTCTATAGGCTCTATATATATTCTATTAGGCGTTTGCAACATTAAAACATGAAGCTTATTTATAAATCAAGTAATGCTAAATGCATGCCACATCCGAAACAAACTTAAGCTAGTAAAGTTCAGTTGCTTCATGGAATTTCTTAGAAAACTTTCTGAGACCACAACGGCGGTGAGTGCATCGAAAGGTTCAAAGTTGCAAGTAAACACTTTAAGTACCTATTAGAGGTTGCTTAAGATCAACTCTGCTACGTGTCTCGAATGTCGTGGGACGATCGTTTACGACTGGAACGCTGAATATTCTGATTTTTCAACTTTCAATTTGGTTGGACTTAAGTTTTATAGTCTGCTTTATTATTAAAAGCCTATTG
Organism: Conogethes punctiferalis; assembly: GCA_031163375.1. Taxonomy (NCBI): domain Eukaryota; kingdom Metazoa; phylum Arthropoda; class Insecta; order Lepidoptera; family Crambidae; genus Conogethes; species Conogethes punctiferalis. Next base: position 20,085,935 of record CM062082.1, on the reverse strand, counting down.
TCTAAATATCACTATCACTCTAAATATAAAACAAGTCGCTTTTAGTGTCTATCCCTAGGTATGTATGTATGAATCTTTAGAACTACGCAACGGATTTTGATGAGAGGATGAACGGGTTTTATAGATAGAGTGATTCAAGAGGAAGATTTATGTTTTTTTTATAATAGCTCGACATAATGGCTTCCCTACGCCTGATGGAAAGCGAAAGAGAAGCCCAAGTCGCTGTGACAACGGGCACGTAACTAGTCAGTCACCTGTCAGTTGCCACCGCCATGCCAGTCCAACCCCAACCCCCCACGAGCTCCGGAAACCCTACTCACCGGCAGGAACACAACCCGGAGATCATTTGGCTGCGATATTCTATAGGGTGGAGGTCCTTCCCCGGACGGGCAGCTCAATTCGAGCGAAGATTCGCTATGCCCTAACTCTCTTAAACCTAATCTTATTCAAGAAAATAAATTCCCTGTCGGTACAATATTATTTATCTTTTTATAATATTGTATCCGTTGTATCCACTTAAGCTTGTTATTCCCAATGATTGCAAATGAAACTGCCGGATTATCATAAACTTAATAATTCATGTTCCGTTAGTACCCACTTATGGATATTGCTATTGTTTGAAAACGTTTTTCATGTAAACAATTAAGGCTAAGATATTGTTAAAACTAACTTTATTTTCAACGGATTTTTTTTCACGTAAATCTGGAAGATAGTTAACATTATATACTTAATTGCTTTTTTTGTTTGTCTATCTATATGTATGCTTAAATCTTTAAAACTACGTAATATTTTTATGCGGTTTAATAAAAAAATCCCAGTCGATTCTTACGACACTCATTGATGGGTGATTTTTATTATTTTCCCTTAACACATGGAATAATTTAGGTGATTCGCTAAAATAATCCGATCGGGAATGGAACTTTAAACCTTCGTATCCATTATGCTAGCGAGGTCGTCAGTAAAATGTCTTAACGACAGCCCTCATGCATCAGAACTAAAGACACACAGAAAAAACACACATTGTAAAGTAAGCGGCATCGGTCTTTCAATGTGCAAATATTGAAAAATGTACAGAGAAATATTTACTTCGCATTTGTTTGATGTGTATCACTATACATTTATATTTATGCATAGCTACTAGATCAAAGCTTCCAGTGTTTTCTAAATAATACGACTTCATGAAAAGCCTCTGCCTTATGAACTAAAGGTCGTGGGTTCGATCCCCACCCGGGACAAAAATTCGTGTGATAAACATTTGTGTTTGTTCCGCGTCCGGGTGTTCATATTTGTATTTGTACTTCGCGATCGGAGCAATGTATGTGATGTTGTGATTTATTTATTTATAACAAGTTTCTGTTATTGCGGGTCTTTAGGTCTGAACCACTCAGCATTTAAATCGTGATGGAAGCCCCGGCAACTTTGCGGTATTGACTTACTTGCAATAAATACATTTTTATTTAATTTATTTACCTAGCTTACTTACAAAGTGTTCAATTTCAATTCAATCTTGTTAAAGAATTCAATTTCAAATCATCTTCATCGAGTTTGTGAACGCACACGTATCCATCATCGTCATCATAAACAGCCTTTAGAAGTCTACTTACAGCTTTACGTAGGCCTCCCCAATGACCATTAGTAATGTGGGGGGATTAGCCATAGCCATAGCTTGGCGGGCGGTTCTTTTTTCTCTAAATGACTACGATGATGGCCAGGGCTGCCTTGTCATCATCACCGAACTTTGGGGAGTTTGAAGGCTCTCACCCCTCGTGACCACAGTAGGTTTTATTTGTACCCAGGTAAACGCTGCTGCCCGTTTCCTGATATTTTCTTATTCGTCTTTGACACCTACGGGACGAGACGGGGGACACGTATTATCTTGTCTGAAACTAAGCTTTTCCCCAGCAAGTCTATAAACTAAAGTAAAATAAAGTTAAATGCTGAGCAGTTTGGCAGATATATTTCTTGTAACCTATTTGTATGTACCTTTGCATTCAATAAATTAAAAAAAAAAAGTATTTTGACTACCGGATGAAGAATTACATACGAAAATAATGCTATCATCGTGTTAGTTAATTCAGTTCCATTAACAGATTAAATGCTGTAATTAATGGCCCGTTAAAAACCATGATTGGGTCACGACCTTTTCTCTGTTAAACACCTATGTGTTAACCTTTTCTGATCATTCTCCCCTTGATTTAATTGTTAAATGAAAAATATTACATAGGTATTTATATGCATATTAATGAAAAGAAATAAATTCCTGTTCGTTAATCTCGCTAATACTCAAGAACGGCTGTACCGATTTGGCTAATTTTGGTCTTGAATTATATGTGCAAGCTTAGGAAAGGATTAAAATGTGAATAAAATAAGATACTAAGTACATATGCTGGGTCAGCTAGTAATATAATAAATTATTCTTGAATAAAAAATCATCAAGTTAAAATCATTTGTAACCTATTCGTTATCGATTGATCACTAATGTCATCGGATAAATTAAAAGCCTTAAAGATAATATCTGATACATTAAGTATAGTAATTAAAAATCCTGTCCTGCTCCCAGCGCATATTATAAAATAAATGAATGAATGTTTATTTCATTATGTATGTACTTCTTTTAGAGGTTCAAATCTTGTTAAGCTTAGGACCGCTTTTCTATTTTCTTTTTAAACCATCTATTTTTTAAATGTTACACGTCGCCATAATAACGTGCGCAGAATGTTGGCAACAATGCAACTCCATCTGAAAAATACCCTCTTCGGCTTTTCAATAAGGCTATTTCTATTAAAATCGTTTTACGTGGATCTTTTTATCTATATGTATTAGCTTTCCGCTTGCTTTTGAAAGATTTCTTAAGTGTTTTTAGCCGACTTGATTAAAAAGAGATGTTTTTTAAATAAATAATGCGGGTTAAAATCAAAATACATATTTTTAAGTTATATAGGTACAATGAATACTAAATGAAAAAATGATACATTTGCAAAAATTTCTATCACTTTACCTTCGTACGGAAAGTTAATGAAAAAGAATAACTATACTTAGTTTTGTACTATTATGCGTTTTGAGTCAAATGTATAGTGAACAATAAAGTATATAAATATATATATATACATATATTTAACCTTAGTTTTTATTTGGATCGAACAATAAATAAATATATAAGTTAGTAAGAAGGTTTGTGAAAGAATAGTTCTTAAATAACTTTAAAACGTTATTTTTCACAGTGATATAAATCACAAGTCGCGGTTGAATGAAAAGTACATAATTTAAAATTGTTTTAAAGTTGTAACGAGCGGAACCAAAACGAAAATTCAGCATAATTTAAGAATAGCTTTTCCTACCAATAATATAGGCAATTTTTTAAATGCATCCGTATTTTCGAAAAGAGTAAAGTTTTGTGAAGTTTAAAAAACTTTTTCAGGTATATTCTACATAAATAATTCTTTAGAAACATTCTGAATCGTAATAACATTTTTTTTTTTAATTTTTCAGCAACTTCAAAAACTTTTTCAAACTTCAAAAACTTCTCGAAAAAGTCCAAAAAAAAGCACAAAAAAACAATCATCATCAGTACTTACGTAGTTGTTTCCCGCAGACGATACTGGATGCTCCGATAGCCGGCTATACTGTCAGTATCCTGCGCACATACCCCGGGGCCCAGGTGAACTCAAATGCGCTAGGGCGGGCGCCCGGCGCGCTTATAAGCTCCCGTAGAGCTAACAACCTACAGAGGTGCGTGGGCCGTTGACGTGGCCTGCGTTTGGGAGGGAATGGGGTGTGAGTTGTTTAGTATTTTGTATTGTTTATTGGCTGTTTCATTTTTGACAATAGCGCTGTAACGTAATAAAGGAAGTTTTAATTTTTAATTAAATTGTTTTATAGGGTGTTTCTGATCAAATTGGATGGTGTGATTAAATAGAACTTTGGGTACCTTTTCGGTCCATAAAAATCTTGCTCCTACGTATTTTTAAAAATTTTATCAGTCTGTTAAACTTTATCTGAAAATCAAACTTAATAGATGACTCAGTAGTTGAAGTGTAAAGACTGTCATCTAATAATTTTAAATTACCTTTTCATACTGTACAACATGTTACTTATTGTAATTTCGTCAATATTTATGTGAATACAATTATTTTTTATTGCTTCTGATGGCAGACGGGCAAGCGGCTTGTCTGACGTTTTACACGTTAACAGTAACCGCCGCACATGGACATAATCAACGCCAGGGCTATAGCCATGTCACTGCCTACAGTGAGAAAAGAGCTTTCTTTAAAGCACTGTCATAAGTATGTCTATTTTAAAATCATGAACTGTTACTTTTAATTTCGAGCTTTTCTGAAGTTATACCTGGGTTTTTCAGGAGACACTCTAGTCATATCTATATTCATTATCGTACTACGATACTCATTTATCTACTGCAAGAAAACAAAACTTAGTTTGTGATTAATTGTTTCTTTTTGCATTATCTGGCACATAATTCAATTATGTGTAAACTAAATGATAACTTAATATCCTTAAAATACCTGTTATAATTAAGTAAATTCTTAAAGGAGAATGACCATTGTAGTATGGGCTTTGGTTTCAGATTTTATCACGTTGTACCTCCATGAAATCTATCTCATTGGATAGAGTATTAAACATAGAATACATTATAAAAAACAATAAGCATCTAATTCGCCGGAGTTGCGAGCAACAGGTTCATGAAGTTCATTATTTTAGGTTATTTTTCACAACGTTAAATACCTTTCCGAACGGCAGCTGGGCCTCCTGCGTCAATCATAACGAACAGTTGCTAAAACGGCGATTATCTAATTTCAATTTCCACAGTTACGGAGAAAAAATGCGCTCAATTCAACGTAAAGATAAATCAAAACGAATAAATCGTCAGTGCTAAAACAAAACAATAACATTTCTCTAATGTCAATGTCATGTCACTTTCATTATTTTTTTCATCACTCTTGGTGTTGCCCGTCGCAATATAAATGCGAATCGATATTCATTGGATCAATCGATATTCATTCACTTAAGGTTTGTTGTCATTAATTGGAAGGTAAAGTAACTGAATATTCTCAAAGATATTCTTTTCTATGAGAAAAAGATTTTGTTTTGTAAATATCCTTAATATTTTCTTTTTAACCCTCCTTCATCCTTCCGAGTTGTGTATCAGGAATCGATTATTGTGAATTAATATTTTAAATATTGGCAACCCTGCAACTCCAAAAAGTACAGTTCTTTGGTAGAGGAAGTACTTTGTTACAAAAATTACTTTTAAATTAGCACTTTTTTCCCCGGCGAAGTTTTGACTTGTTTTTGTAGAAGGTCTTGTGAAAATGAAATACAATTTTTTTCAGGTTAATTTCGTTCATGTACAAAACGAAACCATATTTGGGCATTCTCCTTTGGACTAGACTAAGAACTATTTCCACAATGTCGATTCTAGCCGTTTCTTAGCTCTACCATCCCGCCCAACTTTGACCGACCACTCGCGGCACAGATTGTGACTTGAACTGTGCGCGAAAGGGACGGCTGCGTACCACCCTACACCCGTCTCGCTCACTCCCAAACTTATGTAGGGCTACCACTAAGTTTGGAAAAGTTTTGTTTATTTACTGAAAAAGCTTTTGAGATCCAGATATTAATCTGTTTTGTCTTTTGTAGTAAACTATAGACGCATTATTAGGCACATATGCGTCAATGTCAATACAAAACATAAGTGTGCTTTTCATCGCCCGAATTGAGCCCCCCGTCCGGGGAAGGACCTCCACCCTATAGAATACCGCAGCCAAATGACCTCTGCGTCGTGTTTCTACCAGTGAATCTGTCTCTGCGTGAGGGTCTTCGGAGTTCTTGGGGGAGTTTTGCCAGGGGTTAGGGTTTGGCGGTGGCAACTGACAGGTGACTGACCAGTTACTTGCCCGTTGTCGCAGCAACTCAGGCTTCTCTTTCGCTTTCCATCAGGCGTAGAGAAGCCATTATGTCGTGCTAGTATAAAATAAAGCTGTTAATGATTATTTCTGTCAACCAGGTGGCATCCCTGAAGCAGTGGCTCTCAATCAAATAATTGAAGGTGCAATCAGTTGATGGCTGTAGTGCCGTTATTACACGAGGAACCATCGGAGCTTTTTTAATTACACACGCGCTGTTTACACATACTTTTGTATCATTACTGAACGTTATTGTTTACCGATGGCTTGGGGATAAATTAAAAAATATATATCCAATACTAATGACTGCTTGACTGACCCGATGGTCTCCCTCATTTGGTTGTGATCACTGCCTTCTGAACCAAGGGTCGTGGGTTCGATCCCCGCACAGTACAAATATGTTTGTGCATGAACATGTCTGTTTGTAGTGGTCTAGGTGTTTACTATGTATTTAATTACAAAAAAAAATTATCTAAGTAAGTTTATCAGTTGTCTAGTACCCATAGTACAAGCTTCGGCTTAGTTTCGGGCTAGATGGCGATGTGTGGCCCAGTGTGGCTTGTCTTGCGTTATTTATTTAGTATTGTATCATTACTTAACCTTAGGTATCGTTTACCGTTTGCTTGGGGATACATTAAAAAAATCAATAAATCATCAGCCTTTTGCAGTCCACTGCTGGACATAGTTAAGCCTCTCCAATTGTTTGCCGCATTTCTCAATTTTGAGCTTCTCGCATCCGCATTTGCCAGAAAACTTGCGCAAAACGTCAAAAAAAAAAAATTGTTCATCATACGAATTTTTGTCTCGGGTGGGGATCGAACCCTCGACCCTTGGTTCAGAAGGCACAGGTTACTACCAATTGAGCCACACAACATTATGATACAACAAGTTACAACCCCTAAAGCTGTTTACCGAGCGTAACTTGAAGAACAAACATATAAATAACAAGGCAAACTAGGTTTGTACGTAGATTTATCCATTGGTTACGGATTATGAATTACGTAGGCTTGAACTTTGCGTTCATAATCATAGCACATTTTGTATCCAAGGGCCAATGACTTCGTTTAGGGCTATTTGACTATGTCTGAGTTTGCTTATTATTTCATGAAAGAATACATAAAATATTAAAGTTTACAACGCCTCATTTAAGCGAGATTGATTTGTTTATGGGCTCTAAGCCATCGTTCCCAAGATCTCTCATTGAGAGAGTAATTGACTCCTCGATGTAACGTACATGTGGGTTCATGAGATTTGATCTAATTTGGTGTAACTTAATTTAACTGCTTTAAGCACTAAAACACACACACACACATACACACAACACATACACACACACACACACACACACACACACACACATCACACAATCGAATGTTATGTTGATAAAAAATTTATTTTTAAAGAAATCTGTAATTGGCCTCAATAATTACCTAGACTAGGTAATTAATGTAATCAAATGGATACGCTCTTGATTTCTAATAAATAAATGACTTACTTGAAAAATCGCAACTAAAATTTGTTGCAAAATGAGACGGCAATAGGCCTGCAAACTTGAAAGGGAAATTCCATTTCGAAAACGTAAAATACATCCAAAACTATTATACCTACCATGCTTTAGGTAAGTTGCATTATTTGTAACATCTTTTGCTATAAAACAATAGGCCTTTTGCCGTAAAAAAATGTAATTACGAGTAGTCCGTCTTTTAGATTGTTCAAAAATAAAAGACACTTGTTTTTCATTTGTAAACTGACAAAGATTAAAAATTTACGCGTGACGTCAAAGAGTGGGAGTTTTTTCGCTACTCAGTGTCGTCAAAGACCCCTACATTTTGATACATTGCATCTTTGTTATTTTTTGTTTAAATGAAAAAAGGAAAACTACGACCGCTTACCACCAGGTAGAGTGAGACCATTCTGAACGCTCTTTTTATAAAAAAAAATACGTGTACAATATATTTTTATGATCTAAAATTCGAACTAGGTACTTATACTGTAATTATTTTGACCCGGGAAACATCCCAGTTACATAAACGCAACATTCAACATAGCTACCATACAAATTAATGCGTTTACGCCTTATTTTTACTTGTCATATCGTACAGAGAGTTAAGGCGCTGGCGGAGTCCAGGGAGGAGTGGAAATTGCTCCACCGACAAGAGCAAAGCTCTTGCAAAGGCTTTACTGCCAAATGGTTCAAGACAACAAAAAACATTGATGTGTATATTTGTGTTATATAAACGACATTCACCATAAAATCTTTAATAGAAGTGTTTCTTTATTTTTCTAACATTTCGTGTTTTCTTTCAGCCATTGTTTTTTCGTGTCTCGGGAAAGAACAACAGTGGATGCCGAATAAACATGAGACGAATTACATAGTAAAGGTTTCCCTGAAACATGAAACACGTACGCACTATAACCGCTGCCGTGCATAAAGCGATGCGTAGACGAAACAAAATGTATAGCATACTGTACTACAGTACAGGCTGTATATGAGTTATATTAGATTTTACTTAAACAGGTTAATCTAAGTCAGATAAAAATTCATCATCATCAGCCTATTGCAGTTCTCCTCAAATCTAGCCGAGGGGCGTTTTCCTGTTCACGGTAACCATAGTAGAACTTTCATCATCATCATCAGCCCGTGTCAGTCTACTGGACATAGGCCTCTCCCAATGTTCGCCACCATGATCGATTTTGGGCCTCTCGCATCCAGCACCTGCCAGCCGTCCTGCGCAAATCGTCACTCCACATGGCCTGAGGGCGTCTACATTACGTTTGCCGAGACGCGGTCTTCACTCCAGAACTCGTTTACCCCAACGGTTATCGGTTCCGCGGCTAATATGGCCAACCCACTGCCACTTCAGCTTACCAATCCGTTGAGCTATGTCGGTGACTTTGGTTCTCTGCCGGATCACCTCGTTTCGGATTCGATCCCGCAGAGAGACGCCGAGCATAGCCTTTTCCATAACAGAACTTTACTATCACATAAAGGTACCTAATGAGTCGGTGCGATGATTCCCGAAAGACTTAGTACTACGCGTCTGTGACGAGCGAAATTTGCGTCGCGCTAGGTAAATACTGCCGCTAGCCAGTCCCCTGAGATACAAATATTAGTGCGGCGGTAATCGACCATTTACAGACCAACTTTCTGGCAAACTCTTAGTACGTACGGAACGCAGATTTACATTGCACTGTTAATATTAACAATCCGAGGAGACTGGTTCAATAGGGCTGGCGGAATAGGAAGAATGGTGACCGAAATTCTATTATCTCTGTGGTTCTTCAAAAATAAATGAAGAAAGAATAGAAAAAAAGATGCAGTTTAACTACGACTAGCCACCTCCATAATATTTTTCTTCACTTCTTAATCTCACACGCCTCTTCTCTTAAAGAGGTCCCATTATGTCAGCGTAGACAAATACATATCAGCTCATTGCTAGATAAGATAAGATAATCTTTATTTGGTATAAAAACAATGTTACAATTACAAAAACGGATAAAGCGTTAACGGCCGCAGTAGTCGAAGACTGTGTCGCAGCCATCAACGCCCACCTCTTGAGACGGACATTAATTTCGAATATAAATAAAAAAAAAATATTCAAAATTTTAACTACTTTAAATTACTACATTGTGTGTGTGTATGTGTGTGTGTGTGTGTGTATGTGCGTTGTGTGTGTGTGTGTGTGTATGTGTGTGTTGTGTGTGTGTGTATATGTCTGTCTGGTAGCTAGACTGACTGGTACTAATTTCATGCTTCCAATCCTGGGCCTGATTTACCCACAGGCCACAACCTAATAAGGCTAGGGCGCAAGGCCAAAGGAGGCGGCGGTGAGCTTCATTAGTAATTTTGAGAATTTGCCCTATAGCCTGGTAACTATTTATCAGGCTTAGTGGGAGGTTGGTGACGTAGAGAATACGCTACGGCATTGCCTTGCCTGAGCCAATACGCTACCCAGGGTAGCGTATATGGGTACCCAGGACGCTGCTGCCCGTTTCCTAATTTCCGCTTAGTCGTTTTCTACGACTCCTACAATAAGAGATGGAGTGGGCCTCTTCTACATCTGGAAACCACACTGATAGAGTTACGCCAAAAGTTTACAACAACATAGAACAGTGTGCCTAGCACGAACATTTTCGAAAAAGTATGCGTAACGTTTCCGTAAACATTTGTATGAAACTTGGTACAGCGCCCCTATCGTGCGTAAGAGGTACTACGTTTAAGTACGTTAACGTAGTGAAAATTATCGCCCGTTTACGTTTACGTTACGCATACTTTTTCGAAAGTGTTCGTGCTAGGCACACAGGATACTGAAGCGTGATAAGATGTCTACATGGCTTTGTTTCAACCAATCAAACTGGAAATGAAAAATAGTCACTACTGTGATTCTATAAAAAAAAATACAAGCTTCAACCCTACAGACACGTAAAACATGTTAATAGTCCCACAGGAGTTTTAGTAACTGTCATTTTTGCCACCACAATCCCACTTTTAGATCGAGTTCGCGATTAGTTGGACGATTTGAGAATAATTCGCTTTAAGCATTAAATGTTACATCGCAAAATGGCGGATATAATAAGAAATTAACTTCACTACAGCACTTGTTCAACAAAATTTTAAGTGTTAATTATAATTTTTGTGAACGTTATAAGAGCAAAATTATAATATTTTTGCGGTTGCGAGCTGTTTATCGATGACAATTTCAATTTATTTTCCGATAATCACAGTTTCAGGTTATTTTCAACACCAAAAGTCCGGATAAAACTGTGGTGGAGTTTACCCGCGTGGCAATATCTACTCGTACTATTAAAATTTTTACTATTTTACGTAGCTACTCGTTTATGTGCTGGAATATAGGAATATGTGCTATACTTAATCCTTATATTAATAAATGAATATGAATATGTTGTGTATGTGGGAATAATGTAATAAGTGTACGAGTATAACATGATTTAATTATTATAACTTTTTAATTGTTACTCACATTTTTGCTCTAATTTCCTATTATTAAACACACGAATAGTTACTTTAAGTTAGTATCTACAATAAAAATGTATACCTAGGTACTTTAACAAATAACATAATTTAAAAATTGACCTGAGGCTAATGGAAATTCTGTAACATAAAAAATTCTTTACTTTCTTAAAGTAAACTAGAAAATCTACTCTGGACCGACATCTTCCTCCTCACTATTAAAAGACGTGTCAAGACTTCTTGCAGTCGTAACATGAGGGTTTATCAGCTCCAAAAGGTCCACCTTCTGCATCGTGACCCTCACTAAGTCTTTCAGGATCTTCCTTATATCCTGATCATGGGATATCAGGCTTTTGATCTTATCCTTCGTGAAGGCAGCGCCTCTCCTGCCTCCTATTGGTGATATCAGGTTCTGTTGAGGCTTCATCTTCTTCTTTCTTCCTCTCTGGAGTATCTGGGGCTGGACTGGAAGGAGGGGCAATCTTGGCTGGGTGGACATTGGCTGGAGAGATTGCTTGTTCTGTATTGGTTCCATCTGACGACCTGGGCAGTTAATGGTCCAATGAAAATTTAAATTTTGTGCCGCAAATAAATAAAACTAAAGTTTAATAATCAAACCAAACTTTGACCATAGCGCCTAGTGGCTAGTCTTAGGGGTGAGCAGGAGATATAGGAATAAGGAACCACATCCTTCCATCCTTCTTGGGATGTAAGTTGGCGAGCTATCATCTTTTCGCTTCAAGCCAACCTCCCTTGCCGGTGGTGCATCCTGCAACAAACGAGGCTTTGGCAACCGACTAGTGGCGGTATAACCATCACGATTGAAGGCGTAGCTAAATACCATAGGCCGATGACGGGCAGCAGCGTCACCGGAGTGAGGTCCTACGCCCAGCGAACGCCAACCCGCCTGCCCAGCGTGGCGATTATGGGTAAAGCCTCCAGGTGGTTGCCTTAAGTGGCGAACAACTGGAGAAGCAGTGGACGGTGATAGGCTGATGATGATGATAATAAACCTTCTACCTACCCAATAAAGACTGTGTGCTCCCACAGTCATTTCCACAGCTCATGCTGCAGCACATCTTGGGGAAGGGACAGTCGGGCTGCTGAGTTTTCTTCGTCTCCATCCTTAGCGGCGCCGGTGCCGGCGTGGTCTCTTTCGCCTTGTGCTTGCAGTCTTGGTAGTAGATCAGGTTCTCTATACTCTCGTCCGAAGACGAGACGTATTTTTTGGGGAAGACTTTAGTGATGTGCAATTGGAGGGCTATCTGGAAAGATGTTTAAGTGACCTTTTATTTTTTTATTGTAGCTCGACATAATGTCTTCCCTACGCCTGATGGAAAGCCAAGGAGAAGCCCAAGTCGCTGTGACAACTGGCAAGTAACTGGTTAGTTACGTGTCACTGCCATGCCGGCCCAACCCTAACCCCCCACGAGCTCCGGAGACCCTACTCACCAGCAGAAACACGACCCGTAGGTCATTTGGCCGCGGTATTCTATAGGGTGGAGGTCCTTCCCCGGACGGACAGCTCAATATGAGCGAAGATTCGCTATGCCCTACCTCTCTTATGTAAATGATACCTCAATGCATAAGACCACGCAACAATAACTAAACTAAGAGGAGTTCACTGCCTTTTCTAACTATTCAATCAAAGTAACTCAGTAGTTACGTCAGAGCTAAAATATAATACTCACCAGTATCCAGAGTCTCATTATTTCCTTCGTCCATAAAATCTCGTCGGCAGGGCTCGTCCGTGCGTTATCGCCTCCTAAACGGTTGCGGAAGTTTGGCAGAAACATGTTTGAAAAAAAACTGAAAACAATGCGTACACCTAACTTGTAGGGTTTTGTCTACATGCTCTCCATTTCTCGTGACGGTTCTGTAGCTTATGGGGGTTTTATTAAAGTACTTTTTTTAACTGGCTCGGTGGTTCAATTGGTGACTCCTGCTTTCTGAACCAAGGGGGGTTCGATCCCCACCCGGGACAAACATTCGTGTTTTGGTGTTTATATTTGTATTTTAAGAATATATTTGTGGCACCTTCGTTGTTCTGCTACCCATAACATAAGTGATTAAGCTACTTATTTTGGGATGGAAGCAATTTATATGATGTAGACTGATATTTATTTATTTATATAGGGCGCATAGCGAAAACCGTACAGGGTTCTTCCCTTCGTGCTCTGCATTTTTCGTGACAAACGTCCCACAACTTTGCAAGAAACATGTGCCTTTATTTATCTTGACTGTGTCTCCGGTCCAGTAGCAGCAAGTGCGCCTTAGGACCGAGAGGTCCTGGATTCGAAAAAAAAAGCTTTCTCCGAAGTCTATTACCGAAGTTTCGGAATTATTCGACATAATAGCTTCCCTACACCTGATGGAAAGCGAAAGAGAAGCCCAAGTATTATTAACTACTCTTTGTTAATCATAAAAATTTGGCATGAAGCTTTGTTTGTATATGATCTTTTATAAGCCTGATGAGTATTAAACATCATCATCATCAGCAGCCTATCGCAGTCCACTGCTGGACATAGGCCTCTCCAGTTCGCCACTTTGGGTAAAAATCTAGAGTCTTTACATAATCGCCATGTTTGACAGTGAACAGTAAATGTTATTAAACTAAAAATAATGATTCATTTAATATTTGCATGTCATCATTACATAACATGTCAAAACTTAGCACAACTAGTGACGTATGTATGAGCATGAGCAATAATATAACTCTAGTTCACCCAAATATGCTATTTTAGTCCAAACAAATCATGTTATCTGTACGAGAATATAATTGCAACGTGCACTATTGGCCACCAATCTGCTTATCTTGAGTCGGAGGCAATAAACACGAGTGTTTGTGCACAACACCGATAGCCGTTGGAGGGTCGGTATCGCGCTATCGGCTCATTACTGCACTTCATTACAGCTGCTTGTGTTCGTGAACACACAGTTATTCAGGTATCAATGAATGGGGCAGTGGTGTTCAAAGTTTTCTTTACTAGTACAGCCTTTTGTTTTCCACTAGCTGGAATATGCGACCTAAGTACGCGCTCCGTCGTGGTACGCGTTCATTCAAGCCAAACCTTCTAAATAAACTCAAAGTTGACTTACTGACATAGTGATCTATCAACGCACAGCCCAAACCACTGGACGGATCGGGCTGAAATTTGGCATGCAGGTAGATGTTATGACGTAGGCATCCGCTAAGAAAGGATTTTGATCAATCTACCCCCAAGGGGATAAAATAGGGGATGAAACTCTATTCCACGCAGATGAAATCGCGGGCACAGATAGTGTAAGATAAAATGAAGAGAGGTAGGGCATAGTGAATCTTCGCTCGAATTGAGCTGCCCGTCCGGGGAAGGACCTCCACCCTATAGAATACCGCAGCCAAATGACCTCCGGGTCGTGTTTCTGCTGGTGAGTAGGGTTTCCGGAGCTCGTGGGGGGTTAGGGTTGGGCCGGCATGGCAGTGGCAACTGACAGGTAACTGACCAGTTACTTGCCAGTTGTCACAGCGACTTAGGCTTCTCTTTCGCTTTCCATCAGGCGTAGGGAAGCCATTATGTCGAGCTACTATAAAAAAAAACTGCGCGTGGGAGCAGCCAAGCCAAGAGGACCCTTCTTGAGGACCTGCAGCGCACCTGTGACTCCCCTGGTGCTGCGCTGTGTCAAAGGTGCGTTGAAAGAGACTAGGAATACGACCCCGTCTCATCCCGTGGGTGTCATAGAAGACGACTAAGGGAATATCAGGAAACGGGCAGTGTTTATTTGGGTACAAATAAAACCTACTGCGGTCACCAACCCATGTAATGCGTGTAACTAAAGCAAATCCTCCCAAATGACAAATGCTCTATCTGGGATGTCTATGTCCAGCGGTGGACGTCTTAAGGCTTATGATGATGATGTTATTAGGTTAGATGATTGCTGTTAGGAGCACTTCCAAGGCGGTTGTTCCAGAAAATATTGAAAAGTCATTTTAGCCCAATTCGGCTGTTTAGCTGATTTAAGGTGTGAATATATAATAGACGCGCTTTTTAGCTAACATAACAAAATTACGCGGCACAGGATTCCCTACACATTCTTAAGAACCAATTACTTTGTGCGTATAGAAACGACATGTGCCTAATTCGTCCCATTACTTATATTAAAATCCAACGATTACAATCATTATGGTAGTCATGAACAATTTGTCAGGTTAGGTTAATCCATTTTTTATGCAAGAGGCGGCAGACGAGCAAATGTGATGCCTGATGGTAAGCACCGCCCATGGACACCTCAGCAACTCAGATCGAGTTCGAGGGGTCGCTGCCTGCTTTTTAAATGGGAATACGCTCGTTTCTTGAAGGTTCCCATGCTGTTCGAAAAGACTGTCACAGGAAGTTGGTGCTACAAAACCAAAGCGCTAGGCAAGAAGTTCCTCATAAAGCGATGCGTGTATCGAATTCAAGGCAGGGTCCTGCTGTGTAGCAGGACCCTGCCTTGATTTCGATCGTACAGTCGAGGATCGCTAACCGTCGAATTGATGAGGATGGACCATACTAAGTTAATATTATACATGTGAAATTGTGTGTGTGTCTGTTTTGTTTGTCCGTCTATCACGGCAAAATGAAGCAACGAATAACTGTAATACAACTGTTCAGGGATACCCATTTACACAATATGAGTTCAACACTGGACACAAAAGTACTTATCAAGCGAATTCTTATCCCATTATTTTACATTTATCCTCAAATATGAAGATTGGACAAATGATAATAATTTAACATTTTTATGATAACAGTGTTCACATTCTAAGCAAAGTTGAAAATGCAACAATGAAACTATTATTTTAAAGTTGCCAATGTCACGTTTTCATGAACGTAGAGAATCTGGAATGTGAAAATGTCGCAAATTTAAAAAAAAAATGTTCATTGCTCTTCATATTACACTACCTACTTATTAAAAACGTTTATTCTTAGTTCTTTAATCTTAAAAAGAGAAGGGTGTCATTACTCCTTCTTTTAAATATCCTCTTTTAATTAAGAGAGGTGGGGCACAGGGAATCCTCGCTCTAATAAAGCCGCCCGTCCGGGGAAGGACCTCCACCCTATGGAATACCGCAGCCAAATGACCTCCGGGTCGTGTTTCTGCCGGTGAGTAGGGCCAGGGGTTAGGGTTGGACCGACATTGCGGTGGCAACTGTGTCACCTGTCAGTACAGGTGACTGACCAGTTACTTGCCGGTTGTCAATAAGGTTTTTGCAGGTCTAAGGGTAAGTTAAAGACATAACTTGTTAGTTACTATGCGAGCCTTTAGGATAGCTATTCACCTAATAATATAACTTCTCAAAAAGTCGAATGCCCTTCCAGCTCATGTGTTTCCTTCCTCTTACAATCCTGGGTTCTTTAGGCGGGGCGTGAAACGGCATCTCAGTGGGCCTTCGGGGTGAGGGCGACAGGCGCAATGGGCTCTATTGTGCCTGTCGACCTAACTTTTGGACCTCACGACCGCTTACCATCAGGTGGAGTGAGGTCATCCTGAAAGCTCTTCTTATAAAAAAAAAAAGTCCCTCTGCAGAGACTACAGCCGCAGGAAAAAATAGGGCGGCGATTCTTATTATTTATCCATTGCAACACGGATTGTTCATTCACTTACTCATTGAATAAACAAACACTAAATCTCGGAAACTAAAACATTGTATGAAATGTAAAAATTTGCATTGCGGTTTCATTTAGGTCGTAAAAATACAAGTACATACTACATTTCGTGAATTTCGCAGAGGTTGTAAGCATACGTTTCGACTGAATAAAAGGAAATGATTCGTAGTGTAAAGGGAGAATTATATTAAAGTTTTTTTTATAACTTTGAACCGAATTGTATGTTTGTCCCCGGTTTCATTACATGTTAAGTGTTAATGAGAATGAAGATGGATTACGCGCATTTAGTAAGTTACCTACTATTTAAAATTCCTTTCACCATCATCCTGCAAATAAAAGTCCACTAGACATAAGCATCTTCCAATGATAATTGTAATTTCTTAAGTTGGATGGTAGGTTGTCGTTGTTAGGTTTTATCTGCATTCAGATAAACGCTGCTACCCATTTCCCTATACCTACTTCCTTAGCCAGTGCCTCGTTTGTAGTTCGGCAGGATGCACCACGTGCAGGTGAGGATGGCTTGGAGCGAAAACCGACTGGTGGCGGTATAACCATCACGATAGAAGGCGTAGCTAAATATCACAGGCATGGGCACGGGCAGCAGCGTCACCGAAGCAAGAAGCTACGGCCCTGCGATCGCCAACCCGCCTGCCCAGCGTGGCGATTATGGGTATATCCTCCAGATGTTTGCCCTACGTGGCGAACAACTGGAGAGGCCTATGTCCAGCAGTGAACTGCAAAAGGCTGATGATGATGATGATGATGATGATGATGATTTCCTTAGTGGTCTTCTACAACACCCATGGGATGAGATGGGGCGTCCTATTCTAAATCCAGAAACCACATAAGTATGTTCCTACCTACTCACAACTTTTCTATAGGTCCTATATTTGTTACCCCTATGGGCGTAGAATAGCGCGTTAAATTTACAATTGTTGCAAATTTCATTAACTGCTATCTAAGCAATAAACAGTTTATTTCTGTGATTATTTATCGTTCTTATAAATATTCTCGCATTTTGTAGAGATGAAGTGTTTTAAGGTAAAATATTGAATCATTGTCCTATATTCCCTGGATGGGTCAGAGGTCGTCTATAATATAATTAACTGGCTCGGTGGCTCAATTGGTAGTGACCTCTGCCTTCTGAGCCAAGGGTCGTGGGTTCGATCCCCACACATTACAAACATTTGTGTCTAGGAACATGTCTGTTTGTATTGGTCTGGGTGTTTTCTATGTATTTATTTACAAAAAAAATTATCTAAGTAAGTTTTTAACTAGACAACTCTAGTACCCATAGTACAAGCATCGGCTTAGTTTGGGGCTAGATGGCACTGTGTGGCCCAGCGTGGCATGTCTTGGGTTATTTATATCCTGTGTCGCCACCCCGAGCGGTCTTAAGCTTCGCGCTTCACTTCGCTACAGTCATTCCTATCGCTTTCACTTCTGCATTGATCGTCTAAGGTGGCCGCGTTTCCGTCTGTCCTTCGGGATTCCAGTCTTGGGCCTGCCTCGGTATTGTTAGCGATTATAATCTAAATATTATTACATAAATGTATCTATTTCAATTTTATAATAACATTCTTTAAAAATAGAAGAAAATGTTTAATCTTTAAGTAAAAATGTATGGCAACACTGATATTTGGTTTTGACAGTCATGTGTCAAAACAAGAGTAGAAGGGTGCGCGCGCCAAAAATGTGATCTAAGTGTATTAATAAGTTGAGGAACCATTGTAAAGTTTATATCGCAATTATATTACTGTTAATTTCTGATTCCGGTGTCTAATTCGTCACCTTACCGCCTGACCAACCTGTGGGTGAGTCCTACATATCAGAAGAGGGAACAGACAAGCAAACCGCCCGCATTCTCAGGTATGTTTTTGTCTTTTGAATGGAACTCTGATCAACGTATTTTATTCACCCAGTTTTACAGTATATTGAATACAGAAGGTACTTTACAACAACTAGGTACCAAATACAAAGAAAATGGAACGGTTACATACCGTGGTTACTAGCTACATATCACCTACATTATGTTACTTTTACCTACAAGGTCCATACTAATAAACAACATAAGCATTACTGGGTTCTAAGCATCTGAATATTGTTTATTTTACTTTATTACTAATTACTAATATTGGTCAGAGTATAGAGAGGAAACATTTCATTGTTTTTTTTGCATCTACATAACCAATTTGAAAGATTCTTTCACTGTTGGGAGGCTGCACTGCCCCAGTGAACCTAGGCCATATTAAATTTTAAATGTTGGGGATGCCTAACTTGCCAATGGTGTGATCCATTGTTGTTTTTATCTGAAATACCCGAAGCTAAGTAAGGATGGGTACATTTATATAGGTTTGCCAACTGTATACATTTGTCATCTATGTATGTATTGAACTGATTTTATGAAATTCTATTATGAGCACACCAACTTGCAAATTATTTCCCAATAAGTAGTTAAATCATACAGCCATTAAAGGAAAAAAATGGTCCTGTTATAGCTGGCCATGTAATAAAATGTAATTTAAAAAAAATATACCTATCATGGTGTTACACCAATCTGAAAGTATCAACCGACTGGAAAATATTAGATTTTGAAAATTATAAATGGATGTTGTCAAATTTAACTATGATAAATTGACAAAATATGTACATACAATAAATACGTACAACTTTGGAACTTAGTTTTCAAATCTGTAAAATGAAAATATTCAACGGAATACATGGACTTAAGACTGGCTCGATGGCTCATTTGGTGGTGGCCCCTGCCTTCTGAGCCGGGGGTCGTGGGTTCAATTCCCATACAGTATTAGTGTTCACGAGTGTGTCTGTTTGTGTCAGTTTGGATGTTTACTATATATAATTATGCACCTATTATCTATTTAAAGGAAGAGTATCTAAGTAAGTTTATCAGTTGCCTGGTACCCATGGTGCTTCGGCTTGGTTTGGGATTGGATGTTGATTTGTGGCCCGGAGTGGTGTGTCTTGGGTTATTTTAATTATTATTAGACACCTACTTACTAGGTTATCATAATAGAACATGGAAAATTATCTTAAGACATGAAATTGTGTCAACATTAAAATAATTGTGATAATATTAATTTATGGGTGATGTTAAGTTATTATTTATGGATATTTTATTCAAATTCAGATTCAAAATTATTTCTTGCATTATCATAGGCAGGTACATTAAAATCTGTTACAGTCATAGTTAGTTCAGCCATGATATACCTCATGAAGGTGTACAATAAACTCTCAATCACAGGATTGATTAAGCAAGAATAACTTTATATTTCACTGAACAAACAGAGCCATTTCAAATATGTATAAACATGTGAGTCAAGATTTTTAAGTCCCTAAAGAGGGGTTTACATGACACCGTCTGATCAGAGATACCACAAGTGGCCCTTAAGCCTTAATATAATACCACATTGTAGATTAGACATGATATAGGCATGGAATGCCAATATTAATTAGATTATGATCTGACATTAGAATATGTTCCTCGACTTATTACAAATCATGCAAGTGATATAATCTCTGTAACTACTATTTAATATATAGCTACAACTTGATGTGCATGTTGGCTAAGAAATTAGACTATACACTTGTCTTGCATGAAGTCAGGTTAAATACTTGGAATAATATGTCAGTGTCACTGTGGCAATTAATCGAAAGAATCATTAGGAAAGTAACCTTTGGGGGATATATGACGAATCACCATGGTTATGCAATCTGTTTATGATTGTTTTCTGTTGTACCTACTTGATAACAATGAATTGTTATATATTTCCTTCCTTTCTCTCCTTGGGCATACCTAACTAAATACCTTGCAGTTTGAAACACTTGCACACAATGTCTGACTACAATATAACATTGAATGTGCAAGGACCTAATTTTAAATCACCAGATAAATTATTGAAATATTGTTGTTACATCATTACTTTTAAAAGTATTAAAAGATCCCAGAAAGTTTAGTATACCTCAAAGAGCAGTTACACTAACATTATCAAAGAGTATAAAAACAATGTGTTATGTTTTCAAGTATGTTTTCATTCCTCATAACCAGATCATATTATTGCTCCCAAATGTTGGATAGAATTACAAAAGTGCAGCTAATGCAATTGGCCAGGACGCCTACCTGAGAGATACTGCTGACAGGCTTTATCCACAGAGAGTAGAAAACAGCTTTTACCGATTTTGCGAAGTCGGTGTACAGCTTTCAAAGACAGTGTTGCAGAAGATTTAAACTTGACTATTAGTCGCGAAAGTCTACCCCTTGTAAAAGGTTTTACCTCTGGCATTCTGAAGTCTACCGGGAAAGTTCAAGTTGACTTGAGGGCTGACCTTATCAGTGCTAACTCTGTAGTGCCAAATGAATTTTGAGTACCTACAGATACTCTAATAAGACAAAATGTCTCAGAGCTACTGGTCAGTTATTAAAAGTTGGCGCGTTCAACACATTTACACATTGCGCTTGGGTAGTATCTGTGAATAAGCGCGCAGCGTGACATCTGTCATGAAAAGTCTCCTGGTCTTTCATACGCGCGGTCTGGCATATGAGTGTGAAGGGGACGGATTTGCTACTGTTTATAAATACAGTGTGATCTTTCTTTTGTAACTTAACCTTCAGCGTATTTTTTCAAATGTAGGTAGTTATTTTCATGACTATTAAAAAAATAATTTACATTAATTTAAAAAAAAAAACAGTACCTATTTAGATTTTATGCCATAACAAATGATGATAATAAAGTAACATAAATTCTGAAATCTTAGTTCAGAAATTGTTAAGTGAAAATAAGTAATAAATGGCAAACAGTCATTAATTCATAAATAAATCATAATTATTATACGTTTTATGCTAAAAGTGTAATTCTTATTTATTTCAATAATAATAATATTATACATTACATTACTACAAGCATAAGTTTAATAAAAGCGAAAAGTTCATTATTGATTAATCAACATTTCGTTTTGGTCACTTAATGAATACCTGCAGTAACGCGACGAATACAAATGTAATTATTTATCTACAACGCATTCATCTTACGGAAACTTAACTCTAGTCTACGCTTAAACTAAAGTCGCATTTTGAATTAAAAACATTTATTTTAAATATACTGTATAGCGAAATTGCATTAGTGTGAGTACCGTGAAGAAATTATGACGTTACCAGGATTGTACTTTATAAATGTATGTATGTGTGCTATACCAGTAGTGACGTATTGTGTGCAAAAGATAAACTTCTGACTAAAGTATGCTTAATACCTCTATAGACCGATTTAATGCTACCACAACCCGACCGATTCAAATGAACAAACAACTTTAGACACGTTGAACTTAGGTACAGCCAGTAACGGAAAAAAAGAAAACAGAAACAAGAACCCTAAGAGGTACTGGTTAATAAATTTTGTGACTATTTTGCGTTAAATTTACATGAATCAGGTACGACAATGGTCTGGCCGCTGGTAGAGTGCGTCTCAGACCGGTCGTCTTCAAACGGGCGATACAACTACGAACTGGCTTACTTTAAATTTACGACAGAATTACAAATAACTGTAATTTACTTTTTTAACGACTGAAGGCTCGAATAATTGAGTAATTATACCAACTTACAATAAGCGTGGTAATTCTGGGCAAAATCTATATATTGAACAATTATCAAACATACAAATAATACTTACAATACTTTACTACAAGTCTTTTTTTTGGTGCAGTGACACAATAACGAGGCAATTGAATCGAATATTACTTTTGTAATAGAATATCCTTAATCTTAATGTAATCAAAAATAGGTATAGTTATATAATGCCCTACTTGAAAAACAAAGATTTATAATGCACTATTTATATATAAAAGAAATATAGAAGACTACATTTTCCACCACATCATATAACTGATGTCATGTCAGAGGCAAATTGTAAAGTTAATCGACCACGTAAATTGTCTATTCTTTTTTTCATTCTATACATTCAGAAATTACATACAAAATTCAATACATGTATTAATTAAAAATTATATTTACATTTTGTGTTTTCAAAATTAAATAGATTACTGTTAAAATAACGAAAAATGTATTGTCTTAAATACATAAAATATGCAGAACGAATGGAATAAATAATATTACTCAATATTATCAATGTTATGTACTATTTGTACATAATACCTACATATGTATAATGTTATGAGTCATGACGACCGCATTCTTTGGACGACCGAACTATAATTTATCTGAAATACACATCCAACTCCAAGATAGTATTCCGGAATCCGCTTTATCGATTACCATTCAGCGAGAGGATAATTGTACGCGATATAATAAATAAGCTGTTACATATTAATATAATTCAAGGGCCAAACTCCTCTTATGCTATCCCTATAGATAGATATATAGTCTTGATTGCGCACCAAACAGGTGAACTAAAACTAGGTATAGTAGACACTTGTTGAACAAAGTAGGCGGCTTTGTCGCTGTAAGCGGCCTCTTCCAGACAACCTTAAGGTGACTTTAAAGTATAGTTAGGGGAAAGAGTGAGGTGAGCTATCAACTAATTCAGATTTTATAAAATAAACGTAAACATAAATAAATAGCAATTATAGTACAATACATGAATAATAATATATATATATAAATTATTGGTAAATAAAAAAAAAATAGAGAGCACTGCCTATGTAACTTGCTTTAAGTAAAACTGAACAAATTCATCTCATACCAGTTATAGATTTGTTTATTTAAACTTTATTGCACAAAATGGTACAAAAGGCGAACTTAATGCTAGGAACATTCTCTACCAGTTAACCTTTGGATCATGCAGAGAGCAAATGTGAGAGCGGTGAGTGTAAAAAGAAACACTGTAAAAGATAATACCTAATTTATAATTAATAAACTAATATGCTAAATATACTACATTTATCAGTTAAGCGGCCTTGGTTTATTTTACTAGCTCTGACCTAAAATCAAGGTATTAGCTAATTTCGATGGCCGAGAGGTCCCGATGCATCACAGTAACGTGTGATGGGCATTAAGGATACGCACGTATGGCATTCGACCTGCTCAATGCTCCGCGGTATTCCAACATTATGTTATGATTAATAAAGCTCTTGGTAAGGACTGGTATTAGCTTTCAAACATTGTAGAATGTTTATATAAAGAGAGTAACTGTCGAGTTTCTTGCCGGTTCTTCTTGATGGAAGCTGCATTCCAAATACGGTGGTAGTTTAATCTTTTTTGATTTAATGTATTTAGTGTTGACGATTTATAAGTACTTGGCTCAAGCATGTGTGGTCCACACCACTCCACATATGAAGATTTTTGATTTGATTTGCTACACCAATAAATGGACGATTTACTTTTCCCATCGTTTTGTCGTTGAATAAATCTTGGACATATTTCATAGCGGATCCAATTAAAGTGTTCACTCACGAGTTTTGAGAAAACATTAACAACCTAGACTTAACTCCCCGTATGAGGTGGTGGCTTTCACTCCAGGAGTAGTACTGTTTTGTGTATCGAGTACTGCCCATGTGGAGATATGCAGCACGTGGATGCTTTCAGTAGAAATCCTATCCCTAATACTAATCAAGATGATGACATTGATGACGTTGACACTTATGAAATGATGAACATTATAGTCATTATCATCATCAGCCTATTGCAGTCCACTGCTGGACATAGGTTTCTCCAGTTATACGATTATATCTACTACTAATTCAGACTGGCTGCAGTCCGTCTAGTTACCGGATTCAGAGCCAAAACTAGTAAAGCCATATTAAATAGTGATTTTTATATTTATCAGTGCAACATGCTACGAATGTAGTGATCACTGTACTTACCAGGGAAATATGCTACGAATGTAGTGATCTCTATATTTACCAGTGAGACATGCTACGAATGTAGTGATCACTGTACTAACCAGGGAAATATGCTACGAATGTAGTGATCTCTATATTTACCAGTGAAACATGCTACAAATGTAGTGATCACTGTACTAACCAGGGAAATATGCTACGAATGTAGTGATCTCTATATTTACCAGTGAAACATGCTACGAATGTAGTGATCACTGTACTAACCAGGGAAATATGCTACGAATGTAGTGATCTCTATATTTACCAGTGAAACATGCTACGAATGTAGTGATCACTGTACTAACCAGGGAAATATGCTACGAATGTAGTGATCTCTATATTTACCAGTGAAACATGCTACGAATGTAGTGATCACTGTACTAACCAGGGAAATATGCTACGAATGTAGTGATCTCTATATTTACTAGTGAAACATGCTACGAATGTAGTGATCACTGTACTTACCAGGGAAACATGCTACGAATGTAGTGATCTCTATACTTACCAGGGAAACATGCTACGAATGTAGTGATCTCTATATTTACCAGTGTAACATAAATAGGAAAGGTATACGCTTTATTTGGTTTACAGAACTCACCAGAAAGAAAATGAAGTCAGAAGAACAATACGAATGGACTTACCAGTGAAACATGCTACGAATGTAGTGATCACTGTACTTACCAGTGAAACATGCTACTAATGTAGTGATCACTGTACTTACCAGGGAAACATGCTACGAATGTAGTGATCTCTATATTTACCGGTGTAACATAAATAGGAAAGCTATATGCTTTATTTGGTTTACAGAACTCACGAGAAAGATAATGAAGTCAGAAGAACAATACGAATGTACTTACCAGTGAAACATGCTACGAATGTAGTGATCACTGTACTTACCAAGGAAACATGCTACGGATGTAGTGATCCCGTACTAACCAGAGAAACATGCTACGGATGTAGTGATCTCTATTACTTACCAGGGAAACATGCTACGGATGTAGTGATCCCGTACTTACCAGAGAAACATGCTACGGATGTAGTGATCTCTATACTTACCAGTGAAACATGCTATGGATGTAGTGATCACTGTACTTATCAGGGAAACATGCTACGGATGTAGCGATCCCGTACTTACCAGAGAAACATGCTACGGATGTAGTGATCTCTATACCTACCAGTGAAACATGCTACGAATGTAGTGATCACTGTACTTATCAGGGAAACATGCTACGTATGTAGTGATCCCCTACCTACCAGAGAAATCGGATGTAGTGATCTCTACAATTACCAGTGAACCATGCTACGGATGTAGTGATCACTGTACTTAGCAGTGTAACATAAATAGGAAAACTTATATGATTTATTTGGTTTACAGGACTCCCGGGAAAGAAAATGAAGAGTCACAGGAACAATAACAAATCGGGTTATTAATGTCATGTACATTACAATGTAACTACTCTTAAGTAATTAATTAAAGCTCAACGAAACATCAGGTATTAATAGTAACAGTAGTTCCTAGACAAAAACATATTAATTTTGTCACTTTATGTATATGAAAATAATATGATTTAAGTGTATTGCGATTGTATAGAGACACACAACAACCGAATGGCCGGACTGGAATAGGGACATTCCACTACCAGGACGGCCGTCTGTTAGCGATTATAATCTAAATATTATTACATAAATGTATCTATTTCAATTTTATAATAACATTCTTTAAAAATAGAAGAAAATGTTTAATCTTTAAGTAAAAATGTATGGCAACACTGATATTTGGTTTTGACAGTCATGTGTCAAAACAAGAGTAGAAGGGTGCGCGCGCCAAAAATGTGATCTAAGTGTATTAATAAGTTGAGGAACCATTGTAAAGTTTATATCGCAATTATATTACTGTTAATTTCTGATTCCGGTGTCTAATTCGTCACCTTACCGCCTGACCAACCTGTGGGTGAGTCCTACAGTATGTTGTCAGGATCCCTCCGGAGCTTGTGACCGATCCAATTCCAAAGTATTTTTAACAGAACCTTGACATGATAAAGGGCATTTAAACATTTACTTATATTTTTCAGCAATATCTCATTACATTCGCTCTTTGCCTGGTGGCGGTCAGTTCCGTCAGACGTCCTCCGCCGAAGCGATCCTGCATGCCGGCACGAGAGGAGGAACCTCGGTTCCCATTAGACTTCCGTATGCAGGTAAACTATTGAACCCCATGCGATGATGGGAAAAGAATACAAATCACCGTCCCATCTCTTCCTGTGGATGTCATAAGAGTTGAATAATTAACTTCTTGAGATGCTTTTCAGTCGTTGGTAGCCGGCTCCGGAAGAAGTTGCTGTGGACAGTGGTCACACTACAGAATGGAATGGCATACCGCCTAAACCCACTTGCGTCGCCTGTGGGCAGAAACTCGCAGGGATTCCGGTTGCGCTGAAACGTTGTACTGCCCTGGCCAACCGCAGATGACAATCGGCCAGTCCTCCTGATCCGGGGAGGGCAAATACCCCCAGGAGCGATGGAATGCCCCCGGAGGCTCTTTGCTTACTACTCGAAGCACTGAGGAA
Organism: Conogethes punctiferalis; assembly: GCA_031163375.1. Classification (NCBI taxonomy): domain Eukaryota; kingdom Metazoa; phylum Arthropoda; class Insecta; order Lepidoptera; family Crambidae; genus Conogethes; species Conogethes punctiferalis. The sequence continues at coordinate 20,059,003 of CM062082.1, read as the reverse complement.
AGACTCAGAGGGCAAACGATGCTACCATCCTGCAATAAACGGTTTACCTACAACTTGAATCCTCGTTTCCAGGACCTGCCCTACCTGCGCGTGCCCAGCAGCAGGTTCTGCGCAGAGCAGGAGCTGCAGCCGGCGCAGCACTACGTGGTACTGCCGTGGTGGTACCACTACTGCCAGGAGATGCGCGAGCGCCGCGCCAAGAAGCAGGGCAACACCATCCAGAACCTGCACCTGTATATGGACGTGCTGAACAGAGTCAACAGGGCTAAGAAACAGATGGCTAATGCCCCATAGCAGTGACGTAGCTAGGCAACCAAGGGCCCTGGGGCCCCAAAATTAAAAAATGGAACCCCACTGCTGTCTAGATAACAAAAAAATATATTTTACTAAAAAGAAATATTTTAAAACATTTAAAAAAATTTATCGTTCGAACAAGATTTTTGGTAAGGATTCGAAGGCCCCTTGAGGGCCCCGGGGCACTGCCCGCTTAGTCCCTACGCCACTCTATTTAATTAGTTGATCGCTTGATACCTATTTTTTGGAATGCGTACAAAGAACTACTTATCACTGCAAACGAAACGAAACGATAGGCAGACTTTTTCAACATACGTGTCTTGTCTTGACAACGTATAATACGCCCAGTCCAAAAATGATCTTTGTTGCAAGTATTTGAACATGGACAAGAACTTTTTCATTTTGTCGTGTTTTTAACTAAAGTTAAAATGTTTCATTTCGTCTTGGCAGTCTCTTCTTCTTTAGGTAATTTATAGTGCAATCTTTTCTATTAATCTGTTAAATTAAGTAAGCGTGCATAATAAATTAATAAAAACCCCGAACTTTTTTCTTCCTAATTTATTGTAAATGTAATTATACCTACACCCTACAATCTCGAGTGGCAAAAGGACCATCATTTTAGCTCTCTAATATAAAAATGAATCGCCAAATGTGTTGCTAAGTGCATAACTCGTGATCAGCTGAACCGATTTCTCTGTGGTATATGAAATAATAACAATAGGTGCAACTAGAATTAAGTAGTTATAAATAGACCCGATACCGAAGTAAGTAGGTAGCTTATGTACTTGTCACAGGCGTAGGCGTAAATCGGGTGTAAGAATTTAAAGAAGATAGGTACCGCTTATTATATTTATATTTAAATGAAACGCGACATTACCAATCCGACACAAAACAAACACAAATGCAGGTAGGTACATTAATGTTTGCACTTATAGTTCATTCGCGTTAAGAAAATAGTGACTGACAGTCACTATTTTCTTAACGCGAATGAACTATAGTGAAGACTTGAAGAGTGACCCTAAGACTGTTAGTTCACCGGGCCGGTCACCATGAGTAATATTTAATGACATAAGTAGTAACATGAGTAGGGGAAATACGGACAAAACGACATATACGGACAAAATGACATAGGTGCCTTATTTCTAAACTGGCGGGTTTTGGTGACGTCTCTGGCACTGCATCACGTGGCGGTTGCCATATTTACAATACTGTCAGATTTTGAGAGCCATATCCTCAGTCGCGGCGCGGTAACGAGTTGAAACGTGTTTCGTGCCTACAAAAATTTATTTTACAGATGTTTTTCTCTTGTTTTCTGGTGAGTTATGTGTTGTTATTTGAAAAGATTTCTATTGAAATCGATGAACCATGACAGTACCCAATGATTTCAATTAACGTCATTGCAATTATTAGTTGATTAATGAAATTTTGATTTTTTTCCTTTTTTGTTTACTTTTGGACAAAATGACATACATAGACGATGGACAAAATGACATGGTATGTTATTTTGTCCGTTTTAGGTAATATGCCGCGAAACTACGAAAGAAAAACTAATCGGCAATCTTGGAGCCAAGAATCCATGAGTAAGGCTATTGAAGCATAGAAGCAAAATAAAATAAGATGGGAATTTGGGAATCGGCTGCTAAAACATTGGGTATTCCTCAAGCGACACTTAGAAGACATGCACTCAAAAAGAACAAAACCTTGGACTGTGTAACTCTAAAGGATTGGAAAGATTCAAGAACATATTTTCAACTGAAATTGAGCGAGAGTTAGTAGAACACAAATAAAATTTTTAGAAACTCGACTTTTTGGTTTGACTTGTTTGCTTTTGAACTAGCCGAAAAAAATGGTTTCGATCACCATTTCAACAAGGATAAGAAACGTGCTGGACAAGAATGGCCTAAAGGTTTCCTGAAAAGAAATAAGGATATTTTTCTCTTTAAATTTTAGTATGTCATTATGTCCTTACCTAGTATGTCATTTTGTCCGTACTATACGGACAAAATGGTTTTTGTGATTGCTTACATTTTTTCTTAATATATATATTATTATAGGTCCTACTTAATTTAAAGACTGTATTACTGGTAGTTAATGAACCAAAGATGAATAAAAACTAATTAGACTGATTATAATTACGTTAAATAAATAAATATGACTAAAAAACAAAACACCATGTCATTTTGTCCGTACTTCCCCTAATGAATAATATTTTACTCTACTACCCAATAAATATTTTAATCTGAATAGTTTGTTAAGAAAAAAAACATATTTTGCGACATATTATTCGGCCGAGGTCCATAATAAAATAAATTTATACCCTTGATACTTGCAAGGTCAACAGTACAAAATCAACGGAGCTCTCACAACTCGAGGGAATCAATCAAGGTAGGTACCTACTAAATACTATCACAGTTATCACAGACTCTTTTCAATGGAATAAATATTTAAGGCTAGAGTAAGATAGGCTTTATCTAAGGTATCGTCTATACTAGGCCACATCATCACTTTCTTAGAAATAAATTAAAAAAAATGAGACACATTCTATGATAGGTATCATAACTCAACACTACGGAAGGATATTGGAGTTTTTGATCTTTTTCTAACATAAAGTGCTTGACAGTGACAAAACATAAATATCGTAATCTAATATCAGGGGCGGATCGGGAATTTGTGGGGCCCTAGGCTGAAAATATTTAGGGGCCTACCTAAGTACTTAACTAATATATCCATGGTAAAAAGTAGTAAAAACCTATTACTATTTTAGTTGTAGAAAATCTTGAGCGGTGTCTGGGGGCCTCTAGGAACCGTCTAGTATGTACATAACATAGCATTAGATTACGATATTTGGGACAGGACCAACTTGACGTGTTATCCGATAAACAGTTGTAATGCCGGCAACATCCTGACTCTAGCAGACCAGTACAATTTAACCAGTAACAATTTGGAACCAGTTACAGCTTTTATCTGACCGGGACTTAAATACAAGGTGTCCAAAAAGAGTATCAGGTATTTGTTTTCGCGCCACTTTCGAAACGGGGCGTCTAAAGGGAGCGGGGAGGGGTTCGTGGCATCCGCCATTTTGTGGAGTTTTAGTCACGATGGAACAGTACTCGGGGACGCATCGCGCATTTTGCGTACGAGCGTATTATCGTAATGGTGATTCAATAGTGACTGCTGAACGTCTCTATCGTGCGGAATATCGTACACGCCACGCGCCAAGTGACGATAGCATTAGGAAATGGATCAGGATGTTCGAGAATACAGGTGCCACAGTAAAAATTAAAAACTCTGGTCGTCCTCGTTCAGTTCGCGACGAAGAAACAATTGAAGAAGTTGAGGCGTCGGTTCGTCAAAATCCGTCTTTATCGATCCGAAAGCGAAGCCAAGCGTTGAACATCAAAAAATCGTCTTTACATTCGATTTTAAAGAAAGACTTACATCGGTGCCAGTCTCTAGGTACCTAACGTAGACTGTTGTTGTATGACGCGCGCGGCCGGCAAATCCCCACGACAATATAGATACATTTATTTGTTTGGCTGGCACCGACTTCAAAAATAAGTGATAATTGTAATATTTAAATAATTATGTATTAAGGATAGAATTACTTACGTTATTTATCGCTTTTTAGTTTTGGTCGTTCGTGTTTTTTTTGAAGTCGGTTTAATTTTTAATTTTTACATACAGACGAATTGAGAACCTCCTCCTTTTTTCGAAGTCGGTTAAAAAGCCTATAAAAGTCAATTGGTTCAAGAATTGAAGGATACGGACTATGCTAATCGACTAAATTTTGCGAACGAAATGCTGCAGCGATTTAACAACTTTAACAACATACTGTTCAGTGACGAAGCAAATTTTCACCTGAATGGTCACGTCAATAAACAGTATTTTGCATGGGGATACCTTAAAAGTAAGGTTTATCAAAATAATCCGACGAATCTAACCCAGTTGAAGCAAAACATCAAGTCAGAAATGGCAGCAATATCGATAGCTATGTGTCAACGTGTTATCGCCAATCTTCGTTCCCGTTTAGAAGAGTGTCAGCAACGTAACGGTCATCACTTGGATAACATCATCTTTTCCAAATAATTCTCCAATTCATAGGCTAATAATAAATAATAAACTTTTTTATTACATACAAATAATTTTTGTTTTATTGAACTTACAAATACCCGATACCCTTTCTGGACACCTTGTTACAAACGTACCTTACGTACGTTTGCAATATTAATTTTGGCCAGAATTTAACAGGCTTTTCCACCTTACAAAAATAGACGCACTCCATTTAGTCCGCTATGCAGCCTCACGGGAGCAAGAAGCACTTTTGAGCACAGTACCGCGCTTAAAAAGTTGTCTATGGTCCCTATGGGACGAGCAGTGGGGTCAAAATGGAATGAGCCATAAAAATAGCGCTGAAAAGTTCGTAATTATTTAATGTCAAGGCAAAGATTGCTTTAAAAAGCGTTGTGGGATATTGTCCTCTTCAAGAGGCAGTTGGTTCATTCCCGCCAAGTAGGACTTGTAGCTTATCAAAAGAGTTATTTTTATTTTTCCTCCTTTTTGTTTGTTTTTTGGTTCCTCTGTAAAATATATTTAAAACCAGACGATACACATTACCCTCTAAATATAGGGTCTAACTGCGGTATCTGGGGTAGCTTTGACAACGGTCGAAAAACCTTAGCTTCCTCGACTTATTTGTCAGCTATCTTACGCAAATCGTCCTCCAACCTCTACCTGGCCTGAGGGCGTCCGTAGGTAGGTATACTATGACGAGAAGCATTGACACTGGACTCAAAGCATCCTACACTACGCCGCAAAATTGCGATCTAGGAAATAACAAAACCGTCTTCTATCTAGAATTCTAGACTATTATTAAAACTATACTGTTCTGTCCGCTGCCGCCACCTGGTTTGCCCGACCGCGCTAATGTAAGAGCCGCTACACACAAACGATTATGTCGCCCGTCGACGTACCGTTATCATCGTCATAATCAGCCTATTGCAGTCCACTGCTGGACATAGGCCTTTCCAGTTGTTCGCCACTTAAATAACCCAAGACATACCATGCTGGGCCACACATCGCCATATATAGCCCCAAACCAGGCCGAAGCTTGTATTATGAGTGCTAGACAACTGATAAACTTACTTAGATACTTTTTTTTACTTAAACCAAACATCTGGAGGTTATACCCATAATCGCCACGCTGGGCAGGCGGGTTGGCGATCGCAGGGCGTAGCTCCTCACTCCGGTGACGGTGCTGCCCATCATCGGTCTATGATATTTAGCTACGCCTTCAATTGTGATGGTTATACCGCCACCAGTGGGTTGCCAGCGCCTCGTTTGTTATTAGACAGGATACACCACGTATGTAGCTTCTCACTTTGTTGACGCTGCTGTCCTTCATCGGCTTGTGGTATTCATCTACGCCTTCAATCGTGATGGTTATACCGCCAACAGTAGGTTGCCAGAGCCTCGTTTGCTATTGATCAGGATGCACCACTGGCAGGTGAAGACGGCTTCGACCGAAAAGTCGCACCCTTACATCCCCCATTTAAACTGATACCATGTCTCCAGCGGTTTGTCGCCTCATGCTGTTCGCGTGTACAAGCCCTAAGTTTCGTCTTTGTTTCCTTCGCATTAACACAGACCATTATCATAATGAGAGATATAACATTGATTCAAGCGTATTATGCACTGTGGTATAAACGCTGCCGGTGAAAAGCTTTCATTTAAAAGACAGTTTGTCATTGTTGTAAGTTGTGTTTACTTTTTATTATAGAACCAACGGCATTTAGCATGCGTTGCACGAAGCTACGTGTAGTTTTCAAATTCACGAAAAATAAACTAAAAGTTATTTGAACACTATGGAAGTTTCATTACAATTTGATGAGCAGGACGTTTCAGAATGCCTATTTCCCCTCGGTTTCGAAAACTTTTTTTCTCTATGACAGAGGGGGCAAATGGGCCTGAATGTCACGATGGTAGGTAAGTGATCACTTCAGCCCATAGACACCGAAACATCAGGGGACCCACAGGTGCCTTGGCGGCCATTGCGAAATTAGTAGGCTCGCTTTTTTTTTATAGTGGCTCGACATAATGGCTTCCCTACGCCTGATGGAAAGCGAAAGAGAAGCCCAAGTCGCTGTGACAACGGGCAAGTAACTGGTCAGTTACTTGTCAGTTGCCACCGCCATGCCGGCCCAACCCTAACCCCCCACGAGCTCCGGAAATCCTACTCACCGGCAGAAACACGACCCAGACGTCATTTGACACACCTGTTCGCTTAATAATATAATGGAAAAGAAAACAAATAGATGTACCTACTATTCGTATGTACTTTATGTTAAAATCCAATGTCATCGATCACTGCAACTTTATTGATCTGATAAGAAAACACATTAAATTACATAATCAAGGACGAGTGGAGACGTCTTTTTAAAAAGTTTATTTCATTTATGCGAGTTGCATAATGTAGTTTGTATATTTTGCGTTGAATGGTGATAATTTCGAAATGTATTACGTTAAACCAGGTAATTTGTGATCGTGTCCCGAGTGGTAACCGCTATATGATGTACACATCGGGATCGGCGCTATACGCCGAACCACTAAATGATGATGATGATGGTGTGGTGGGTCCAGCACAGTTGCACGAGGTCCGCCCGGGGAGCACACTAATGCTCCCCGGGCGTACATCGAGGCATCCCGTCCCGCACGTGCACATTCAAACAAACGAACAGCCCGTTCACAACATGCTTGTGCTTGTGTTTGTGCCCGTTGAATGTCGTATTGAACGCGAGCGTGTAAACGCGGCATTAGGGGTGAGAGCCTTCAGTTCCCCTAACAACCCGATGTGATGACAAGGCCGCCTTAGCAATGATCGTAGTCAATTTAATTCTTTTTCTGGGCGAATGGGTAGCACTTGACCCCCAACTAGCCTTTTTTTATGCCGGGGAAAATGCTTTTAGGCATCCCCATCACCCGGGGGGAGTGACGAGGTATGTGGGACTCACCCTGCCTCAAGGTGGAAGGGAGGCAGGCAATACCCACTAAAAACCCCGGCCCCTCCGTCAAGCACCTATGGGGATGGTGACACGTTAGACAAGATTTGTAAACTGACTTAAAAAACTCATTAATTTCTTTCAGTCCTTCGCATTTGCATAACAATACTAGCAGTGACAGCTTTGCAGACGTTCGCCGCCGACGATGACTGTACCACCACGACCACAACTCCGTCATCGAATTGTAAACTGCTGCTCCATCCGATACCTCCTGTCATGTATTATCCCTTCTTTTATCCGCTTTATTACTACTATCCAGTATATTTCTTTGGTTAATTTGTATGGTAGGTTTTGTAAATTAAATGTGACTTTTTAATAACCGGTTTTTGTTAAATAAGTTTAATAATAATTAGCAGATATCACTTTACATGGGATGTAAATGAGCGGCCTATCATCATTTCCTTCCAAGCCAACCTCACCTGCCCGTGGTGCATCTTACCGAATAACAAACGAGGCGCTGACGATTGTCATCAGTCGATTGACTGGTGGCGGTATAGCCATCACAGTTGAAGGCGTAGCTAAATACCACAGACCGTTGACGGGCAGCAGCGTCACCGGAGCGAGAAGCTACGCCCTGCGATCGCCAACCCGCCTTGATGATGAAACATTTTGCCCTAAGAGGCAAAAAACTGTAGAGGCCTATGTCCAGAAGTGAACTGCAATAGGCTGATGATGACGATGATCACATTACATCGTCGCGTTAAGAAGCAGACAACATCTTCACATTATACCTATCTCAAAGTAAGTAGCTTCAGCATTTATAAAGACAGATGGCGCTGTGTGGCGTACAAAGTATAAATTGCGGATATTTCATTACAGGCGTTCATTTTTGTTTTGAGGACAGTGTATTGCACCTTAAATATTGCGTTAACGATAATCGCTATTGAATTATCTGAACCATTAAGCAATGAGGAAACTAATGGAGCTTTTAGCATCAAATTATTGTCTATTATTCCCTCGACCTTTAAAAGATTAAAAAAAGTTAATGTTTTAGTGCGAGTAATTTTTTCATATTTTCAAGAATTTATTTATAATATTTTGGCATCGATCTCGATACATAAATTATACATAAATTCTAGATGCTTAGTGCTACTTTGGCTATTAAAATCGACCTGTGGAAGAAATAAGTATTTTTAATATTGTCTACCTAATGTAAGAGCTGGTTATAGAATAGAATAGAATATATTTATTGCACCATGTTTAGATAGTGTACATACAATCAATCAAAGTTTTTAATCAACTCTTGAGGAATAGGCGAAACTTCAATGAATGGAAATAGTATTTACATAAAGCATGTTTACATACATTTAATAAATGTTATTAGCATTAATAATTATTTCTATCTACATACCTAGATAGAAAAAAATGTCGAACTTAAATGCTGATCTGAGTGTAATACAAACCGAATTGTACCTAATCTGAAATGCATCGTTCTTCGCGCCAAACTCTCCATCCATACCATCTCGACACTTGGCAGTCCTCAACTGTGCGCTTCTGTCGCAACTTTCTGCCGCGCACAACTAAGCTATGGAATGCTTTGTCGCCAGCGGTATTTCCGGACCGTTACGACCCCCAAATCTTTAAGAAAAGAGCATACCTCTTCCTTAAAGGCCGGCAGCGCAGCTGTAACTCCTGATATTGCAGATGTACATGGGCGGCGGTTATCACTTACCATCAGGTGAACCGTCAGGCTCGTCTGCCCTCTATTCCATAAAAAAAAAATGCAATATTAATAATTACACACAAAAGAAAATAGAAATATAAAGTCAAGTGAGTAATGTGCTCGTATGTAGTGAAATTATTAAGTAAGTTCCAATCTGTCGCGCGTTAAATAATCAACAGTCAACTATGATCGATCACAATCTAGCAAAAAATAATAGTTAAACTGTAAGCAATAAGTTACAGTTCACAATCCGTCGACAGTTTATAATCTCGCGAGATAAATAGGTAATCTATGTGACGGTATTTACAATTTTACGGTGACATAATATAATTCTCGCGCGTACGCGTACTCAAGTACCTACTGTAAATAAAAAACGCTTATCTTTCTCACCGGAAGACAGACGGCACACCACAAATACTACATCATTATTTCAATTAAGAAAGCCTTAATGCGTAATAGTTGTCTTTATGTCTGTTACAAAACATTTGTAATACAGAAGCAGGTATAGTTCCGCAAAATTATTGCATACAGAGCAGAAAATTGCTCACGATCTATGAATATTATTATCGTTGCTCTCTCGGCTGTATGGGGCCTGTCTTTGCTCGGAAAAAAATTGCCGATCATTGTTAGCACGACGCGCATGCTCCGCGCGCGTCTTCCCGCGCTTTTTAAGCGCCATTTTTAAAAAAGTTTTGACATTAGAATATGAATTGACACCAACGAGGGTTTGGTTTTATGAGATCTTAGTTATCTGTTTGAAAATAAAACAATTATATTGATTTTTAAAAAATAAGATGCGAGTGATTTTTTTAAGGCCTAACCATGAACTTTATTAGTTGTGAAAAAATAATAAGGACAAGCAGAAAACGCAGAAAATTTTGTTGTTCTCAGTGTGTGTATGTGGGACTGCTAATATTGCTAGTGCCATCAGTTTTCTGTGATTCAGGTAAGTGTATTTCTATAATAAGTTATTAAATACTCATATACCCAGGACAACTCGCCCACAGGCGAGGTTTTTAGAGGGCGACATGTACCCCAGGCCATTGGAATAATTGATAAAAACAGTTATTGCTGTAATTTTTGGTTTTGAGATCTGTGGTATTTTAAGTAGTTCTATTTCAAATTCAATTGGCGAAACATGGGTCAGATTACATTTTAATGTTGGTGTAAAGCCTAGTATCTATCAACTAATTATAATGTAAGACAAAATTTCATTTCCTCATTAAAAACAATACAGTCACTTACGATGGAACATTTGCTATATTTAGTGTAAGTACGTAGATCTGTCGAGTAGAACAGAATAATTTGGGAACTTCCAGGAGTTCCAGGTATTCACTATAAAAAATAAAAAGTGTATCTCATATTGATACACAAATATTGACAGAACTAGTTTTATACGTAGGTAAGTAACCTACTGCTGTAGGTACCTACTTATTAACCTTTCAAATAATAAAATGTCGAGGTCTTTATAAAATATGTAACTATGCCCAATAAAGGCTTCTTATTGACATCCTGATCTCAACTACGTATATGCCTTGTAAAGGACCTGTAACTCGTACCAAGCTAACGTTTTTTTACTTGGACGACTATTTCATGACTATTTTTGAGCATAGTCAAAATTCGTTTTCATTGAGACTTTAAAGATAAGGATACTACTTTAAGCACACCAATTTTTTCCCGAACCGGAATTTGGTTTAGGGATCTCTTGTATTATCATAGGACTGTACAACATCAAGAGCCGCATAAAATTTAATAGCCAGTGCATTTCTTACATCGACCTGACCTTCCCGGCTGATTTCAAAAATAAAAACAGACTGAAACAAGAGACAGTACAAGCGTTAAACTTTAACCAACTAGTAACCAAGATCCAATAATAAAATCCACTTCATAGATGGCCTATAATTTGAGATCTTCAAATTCACTTTCACATCAGCAAGAAAGTAAAATGGACCTTAAAAGAGGTGCCTGATACGGTAAAGTAACGCAGATAAAAACTGCCGATTCATAACATTTCACTTTAGTTATGTCGATTAATAGGGTATATAACGTCTTTAAAAAGTTATCGTGGCTTCCATGATCTCCGCAAACTAAAAATGCAACTCATTATTAGGGACTAGGGTTCTCTTGCCGTATTCGGTAAACCTATTTGTATCATCATCATAAGCATATTGCAGTCCACTGCTGGACATAGGCCTCTCCAGTTGTTCGCCACCTAGGGCAAACTTCTGGAGGATATACCCATAATCGCCACGCTGAACAGGCGAGTTAGCGGTCGCAGGGCGTAGCTTCTCGCTCCGGTGACGCTGCTGCCCGTCATCGGCCTGTGGTATTTAGCTATGCCTTCAATTGTGATGGTTATACCGCCACCAGTCGTTTTCCAGCGCCTCGTTTGATGTTGAACCAACCAAACGATGACAATCTACAATGATTGTTTGTGTTTCTGGTTTTCTAGGAGATAGCAAGCAACAAGTTAGTCTTCATGCACAACTTAGTACACCTGCGCCTCAAGTATATCAAGTTTGTTCGCACTTTAGTCTAAGATGATCGATTGTCCAAAGCCGAGTTATCATTTGACATCGACAGTCGCTTTCGGCGGTCAGCGCTTTCACTTACGCAATCGGACGAATTCCAAAGAAAGTTACCGGCTCGATTAAGTGTGCGTTTGACCAAGGTCGTAAGATGAGTGGTTCTAATATCTTGGCGGCCTAAACTTATTACTTAATACAATATCAACACGTAAAATAAAACAATAAATTCAGTGAAGTATACGTGTGTTCTACGAGTAAGTCTATAATTAATTAACCAAAAACACCTCAAGAGGTGTTCCGTGATATCAATGAAAATAATTTTTATTTGGATTCCCCAAAAGTTGGTTAAAGCGATCGAATAAAAAAACGCTAGATTGATGATGGTTTGTTTAATTAACCATTGTTTAATTATCTTGAGCGGTATGAATTAATATATTTCCATAGGTAACTCATAAGGCCTACAATTGCAATATGTGTACAAACTAAAAAAACATAATTGCCATACAAACCAAAGGATATCTAGTTACCCTATCTACACACCGGATGGCTGACCAGGAAGCATTCATGAGCCACAGGCATGCAAGGCCGACGATGCAATTTGCACATGCACCATGCATGTATTGATACAGTAAATGCTCAGATTAAGATCGGAATACATATGGTGGTATTATTTATAAAAATATATGCAACCACCTAGTCTCAAACAAAAGCCTCGACAAAAAGCGGCAAAAAACACTCTTATTGTATGACAATTGAAAACCCTTAATAAATATCGATTTTATAATATTAAAATTTTGTGAAAGGTTTCAAGTTGCCATTTGTGATATCGAGCTAAAAAAGGGTAAAAGAGTTTAATTGTATGAAACAAACCTTTAAATAGATTCATTTTCATGCTCTTAGCGTTGTCCCGGTTTGTGCCTCTAGGCCCAGGGTCCGCTTTGACCATGATCCTAGATTTAGCGAGTCTGGTTATTACATTGAAGCGACTGCCATCTGACCTTCGTAACCCTCAGAAAGGGGAACCAGACAAATTTGGATCATGGTTACACATTCAGAATTAAACTGGATGTGCAGGTTTCCTCACGATGTTTTCCTTCACCGCTAAGCTAGTGGTATAATTCCGCGCATAGATTTTTGCAAATCCAGTGGTGCGTGCCCCGCGCGGATTCGAACCGACGACATCACGTGGGTGAAGCGACGATCTTACCACTAGGCTACCACGGCTCTTAGCCCTTAAATAGACAATTTGTGAAAATTTCAGCTGTATAGCTATCGTGGCTCTTGAAATACAGAGAGGCGGACAGACTGCGAAGTCTAATAATAGGGTCCCATTTTTAAACTTTCCTTGCCAAAATAATTTAAAGCTTTGGTGAACAATGGAATCAACTATGTAGGAGTACAACCTTTCTTACACAAAAAAGAATTTTTACTTAGACTTACCTCTCCATCCACACTTCTTTTTTTTTGAAGTCGGTTAAAAAGGTTCTCAATATTTCCAGCGCATTATTTCTTATTAAACCTATTGACAGGCTCGGTGGCTCAATTGGTAGTGACCCCTACCTTCTGAACCAAGGGTCGTGGGTTCGATTCCCACCCGGGACATTCGTGTGATGAACACTTGTGTTTGTTCCGTGTCTGGGTGTTTATATTTGTATTTAAGTATTTATTTGTGGTACCTTCGTTGTTCTGATACCCATAACACAAGTGCTTAAGCTACTTACTTTGGGATCAGAGCAATGTATGTGATGTTGTCTAATATTTATGTATTTATTTATTTATTTATTATGGATTCCTCCTCTATCGAGTCTCGACAGTAGACTTGTTGTCATACATTTATTCTTGTTAGACACATGCTAAGTTATGATGACATACACAAATGTGCACGACCTTCTGACCAGATATTGGCAATTGGTAACAATAGTTTTGATCGCACACATTTCGAAATACGACCAGCCTCTAACCGCAATCATTTCAATTATAATATCGAATCGTGTGTGTCCTTAGCATAATAAGGCTAAATCTATGTGTGTGTCCAACATGGAATCAATAAACATTTATACTTAAACTAGCTGCTGCTCGCGGCTCTGCCCGCCTGAATATTCGTATAAAACATAGCCTATGTGTTAATCTGATGTACAAACTATATTCCTGTAAAGTTTCATTAAAATCCGTTCAGTAGTTTTTGCGTGAAAGTGGAACAAACATCCATCCATCTATCCAAACAAACTTTCGCGTTTATAATATTAGTAGGATACCACATAGGTACTGTAACGGAACCAACCCCACCCTATCACAAAATTATTTTTCGAATCTAAAATTCAATTTGTTTCTAATAACAAAGAAACCCATCACAGCGCCCTCTATGTTGGGGCCAAAACATTAACTAAACACATTCAGGATTTCTATTGATTTACTCACTGAGTTGTTGGTTCGCGAAGTTCACGATAGATGGCAGGTTCATTTGCTGTATAGTGCAACGGAAATGAGTAAGATGGCGCAATTTGGCAGAATGGTTGGGAGTTTTTTATAAATAAGGAATCTTGGTCACGCCCCGTAGGCATCCCATACGTATGGAAACATTAAATGTAGGAGTGGGGAGATGATTATAAAAGGGAAAGTTCAGGAATATTCAGGATCGGAGCGAGGCGCGACTTATAAAATTAATAAGGGGTCGGTGCGAGGCGCGATTTTATAAGATTAATAAGGGAGGGCGATTTTTAGCTAAGCGAACCGATTGAGGGAAGCGTGATTTAACTTAGTGTTTGATTCAGTTTTGAGAAAGGTTTAATTTAATAATTATTTTGTTTTGAATTTTTAACTAAATTGTAGAGTCAGTGAAGTGCGACGTAGGATTTAGGCCTGAAACTGCCGTTTCAGGTCCCAAGTAAGCCAATTAGGGCCACAGACTATTTATTTAGTTTGTGATTAGGTTTGCTAGGAAATAGGGAGTAGGTTTAGAAATTGTTATTTTGTGGTAATTATTGAATTAACAGTTAGAAATTTTAATAATATTATGTTCAGAAAGCCTTTTGAAGTGAAATCTAAATTTATCTATTTATATCTTATACCTAAGTATTATGTATTAGCATAATATATTATTTATATTTTATAATTATTATTGTATATATTTTCACATTTCACACACTACTTTTCATGCTCAGTTTAGGGTTTTAATAGGTACACTTTACAAAAAGGTAAATACTCTAGATTTTAATAATTTGCTCGTAATCATTTATATGACCACGTGGAGTCATTTCAGTCCAGGTAGGTGATTAAACTTGATGCGTTTTATTATAGGGCTCCCATCTTGGAAAACTCGTGTGGAACTGTCTGGCTCCTATCTCGGTAAAACGAGGTAGTGTATGCGTTTAGAGGGTATTTCTTAGAAATGCCCGCTTAAATGCTTTATGGTCAGCCATTCTAGTGTGTAATACGGTTGAATATTATTATCTCAGAGATTGTATTATTTAACTATGTATTGCCGACTAGACGGTAAAGCAGGTTCCGACCTCTCCTTCGGGACTTGGTTAGAGCAATCTTACGAGTGGTCCTAACTCATATCATGTATTTTGGGCACAAACATAATACATGGTATTGGTGAAATTGTCCTCTTGTGTTTATTAAATTATTATGATCCTCGCTGGATTGATGTACTTAACTAACTTTTAAACAAATTAAAGTCTAGAAGTACAAGGTTTTAAGGTATAAATAAACATTGAAAAGGTGTTGTTTCATTTCACACTGCACAAAAATCTTAAATTATTTTACAAGTAGTTGCTCAAATTGATTGCACCGTAAACAAAAACAAAACTACTTAAACTTAACCAATTCTATAAAGAAATAAATTTAAGACGTAAGTCTTCTCTTAAATACATTTTACCTATTTTAATTGCCAGCAATGGTAACATTCTATTCACTACAAGCTTGCCTGTTCCTATCTTGGACTGGCCTATAAACGAACTTTATTAGGGACTAGACGAAAGTCTTTCCTACCTACAACATACCTGACTCCTGAGTTTACCTGGCTTAATTGCATTGGTAATAAACAAATCATACAAACTATTGCAGCTATTATCCAATACTGCAAACTACATCCAATTTGACAGTTCATGTTTCGTGAACTATGTCATGGTGGCGTATATACGGCCTACCTAATCACAATACAATTTATGGCGGTGCCCCTGCTTATGCAACCACCATTATGCCATTAGGGACCAATTATCATACTAGTATTCTTGGTGTAGTGTCTCAGTGCTGAGCTGCTCTGTTGATCACCTTCATACACTAACGTATGTCGTTGGGAGGACCAGTGATGACTTGCCTGTTTCATTGCATCGGTTACTAACTTATGTATGAACCTTTTTCGCTAAATCTTACCATGTGTCAGCTCTTTACCGCTACCCTGGTACCACAACACAACAATGGTATTCCGTGTCTGCAAGACCGTGATATACTTCATACAACATGTTGTTAGATTGGATGTTATTCTATCTAACTTTTATAACTTATTTGGATTTGGTGCTGGGTAAACTCCATCCCAATATATCCTACCTACATTGGCCTTTGAGGCTCAATCACAATCCTACTCCTATTCGGGAAGGAACTATAAATATGGTTGTGTTTCACCGCTTTTAGGCGTGTTTGGGGCCTTAAAGCATCCCTAATACCTACACTATTATACTAATCCTTATCCTAAAGGTAGGAACGATTTCGGTTATTAAGCTTTTGATGTACCTTGTTTCCGGTGAAATTATATTTAGGATTCTGTAAGCAACAAGTATTAAATATATTTTATAGAAAATAAACTAGAAATACAAATAACACTTACTTTTTAAACTATCTCTATTAATTATAAACATCTCGTATCGTATTTTAGATCTAGATTACTTACTTACTAACTTCACAAGGCTTTCGACATACGCTTAATCTGAACTCAGCTACCTTCATAAAGAATTTGAGTTACTATATATTAATACACAACGTAATAGAGTCCTACCATCATACTAGACGATCACAAAGATATTTATCTGGCCAAAATAACAGTTTCTCTACTTATTTCATTACAGCTAAATAGCTATACATGTAGTGAATATTAATGTAGAGAAGTAACGAGTTTTAATTAAGGGTTCATAGTAGTGTACCCTTATATATTATTAATATTAGAAAGGGGGGGTTCGTTACAAATGGTGCCGTGACCAGGATTATGAGGTTTTACAAAGACTGAGTGATGGTTAAGCGAACTGGGGGCGTGAAGTTAGTTTATAGAAATGTTTGATTTTCAGTTTTAATGTTATTAAAATTTAATACAATATTTTTTTAAAGTTTTATATGGATAGAATTAACAAAGATTGGAAAGCAATAGGGGGCGAGAAGTTGTGTCTTAGTTATTTTATTAGTTTACATATTGCATAATTAAATTCAACATTTAATTCATATCTTAATTAAAGTTTTATCGTAATTAATTTTGATTCATAATTAAACAATTAGCTACAACTTAGATGTTCGATTTAGTGTTTTGTTTTACTGTTTTATTTTATTGTGTGTTGTATTTTTTTTCTGTGTGCCATTTCAGTATTCCTCTCACTGCGGCCAAGACACCTTTCGCCTAACCACGGTTACATGAGCCTGTGTGATCGGCAGTGAGAAAATCCCAAATCCAGTGCACATTGCACCACGTGCACTATCCTTACCTTCCTTTCCCAAATTCCTTCTGATATCTTAGGTCTCATGGTATCAGATATCCCTCTTTATCTATTCATGTATGTATTTCAGAGTAGGTATGGCTAGGGCTAGGACGATAGGGAGATAGGGTTAGCTAGGTTTATTTAGATTATTGTAGGTAGGTACTAGTATTTTTTTTTTATAAGTTAGTGTAGACAGAAGTTAGGTTACCTAGGATTCATCTAGTAAGTCTAGAATTAAATTTTGACGTAAACGTGTATAAAAATACAATAGGTAGGATTGGTTTTAATCTTGACGCGGTCTATACGGTAATACTTTGTAATGTACATTATAGGGTTTTACATTTCTCTTGTGTTATGGGAACCCTAATTCTAAATTAAAAGTGTAAACGAACTTCCTTATCTGAAGTTGTTAAAATATTTCTGTGACTCTCAGAAATATCAATATGTCAATGATTTTAAAAGTTATGAGCCTGAGAACGAAGCTCAAATGTGGAATTTTAAGGAATAGTTTAAGAGGTTTAAGTGATTGTTTCTTTTCCTTAGAGTTTGTTATGGATAAAAACAATCACGTAAGAGTTCGCTTGAAATGCACGTGTGAGAACTCGATAATGGGAACTTGTTAGAAACAACTTAAGAGTTGAAATTTATTGCGTCGTGTCAAATGACATGCCCAATCGTGAATTAGAGCAAAATTTATTATGACTGATTTTTTTGTCACGTCGAGCTTTCGGACATTTTAAGCGGGTACCTGATATTTTTTATTCTTACAAAAGTAAACAATTTAATAACATGTCTATAAGTATAAAATTATTTACGTTAAAGTAATCATTAATTGAATTGAATTTAGTTGAAATGTATTAAATTGTTAAGAATTAAAAGAACCAAAACTAAACTTAATATTATAATGATTTGCAACTTCGTGTGTTTCAAATTAAGTTATCTCTTGAAATATCTAACAAATACTCAATATGTAGCTTAATAATAATCTCACTTATATTCAAGTTATTCAATAATATGGCATACCTACTATCTAACAAAACAAATTGATATAAAATTATCGCATCTTAATGAACTAACTTTGTCCGTGATGGCATGTTGCGTGTGGACTGGCCTGAGTCGCGGAAGATCCAAGATTCCGGGGCGGTTCTCGGGTGTGTTACGTTTAGGGATAAAGTTGTATTATGCTTTATGATATCTGTTGATTAGGGTACGTACATAGTACATACAGAGATTTGTTTATTTAAACTACAATTGGATTTTCATATTTCATAATATAATAACTAAATTTAGATGATTATAAAAGGTTATCTAGGTAATGATACTAATAAATAGTTTAAAGTTTTCTTAACAAGATGAAAGGGGGGCGAATTTATTTTTACATTAAACTTAAAATTGTAGTGGGAATTAATGTGGTTTATTGCTATTAATTGTGTCCAGCAGTGGACTGATGCGGGCTGATGTTGATGATGATAAAAAAGAGAAGGATTTATGATTTTATTAAGAGATTCATTTAGGGATTATAAAATTTGTATTAATTTTAACATAAAGGGCTATTTAGTTTCATTAATTTTAATATCTACAGAAATAATAAAATTTCAACTCTATAAAGTTTAAATTTGTACAACTAAGAATAATTAGTTAAATGCAGAAAGCTTAAGCCATTTCTTTTACAAAACAAACAGGGATTTGAACTCAGGTAGTTGCTCAGTACAATAGACAACATCTGTAAACAAGTCATGGTTGCAAAAACAATACGTACGGCCATAAAAAAGGGTTCAGGTCAATTCATACAAGATACATGTTCTTGCACATTTTGCGTTTAAGATTTGGAAATTTGTAAAATAATTTATTTTAAAAGTAGTTTAGTGTTTAACATGGCGAATTTTATGCATGAGGTTATTGTTATTGAAAATTGATTGTGTAGTTATCGTAGTCTGGAAATTAGTGGGGGCGCAAAAAACTGTGTAAAAATCAATGTTGCTTGTTTATTTTACGCCGAGGTAGTCCGAGTGTTGAGTCATGCATGAGACAGGACGGTCGAGCGTTCGGGTTCGGTTCCCGTTGTGTCAAGTTTGTCAGGAAATCTATTTGAGATTCAATTGATTGAGACCAATTTAGTGAAAACACATTTCAAAGAAAACAAATAAAAGTGTTAAATTATATAAGAAAGATTCATTTAAATTTAAGAATTAGTATTAAGGTGGTTCCTTTTAATTTTGTAAATTATCACTACGGTAAACTTCGTAATAATTTAGGGGGCGATTGTAACGGAACCAACCCCACCCTATCACAAAATTATTTTTCGAATCTAAAATTCAATTTGTTTCTAATAACAAAGAAACCCATCACAGCGCCCTCTATGTTGGGGCCAAAACATTAACTAAACACATTCAGGATTTCTATTGATTTACTCACTGAGTTGTTGGTTCGCGAAGTTCACGATAGATGGCAGGTTCATTTGCTGTATAGTGCAACGGAAATGAGTAAGATGGCGCAATTTGGCAGAATGGTTGGGAGTTTTTTATAAATAAGGAATCTTGGTCACGCCCCGTAGGCATCCCATACGTATGGAAACATTAAATGTAGGAGTGGGGAGATGATTATAAAAGGGAAAGTTCAGGAATATTCAGGATCGGAGCGAGGCGCGACTTATAAAATTAATAAGGGGTCGGTGCGAGGCGCGATTTTATAAGATTAATAAGGGAGGGCGATTTTTAGCTAAGCGAACCGATTGAGGGAAGCGTGATTTAACTTAGTGTTTGATTTAGTTTTGAGAAAGGTTCTAATTTAATAATTATTTTGTTTTGAATTTTTAACTAAATTGTAGAGTCAGTGAAGTGCGACGTAGGATTTAGGCCTGAAACTGCCGTTTCAGGTCCCAAGTAAGCCAATTAGGGCCACAGACTATTTATTTAGTTTGTGATTAGGTTTGCTAGGAAATAGGGAGTAGGTTTAGAAATTGTTATTTTGTGGTAATTATTGAATTAACAGTTAGAAATTTTAATAATATTATGTTCAGAAAGCCTTTTGAAGTGAAATCTAAATTTATCTATTTATATCTTATACCTAAGTATTATGTATTAGCATAATATATTATTTATATTTTATAATTATTATTGTATATATTTTCACATTTCACACACTACTTTTCATGCTCAGTTTAGGGTTTTAATAGGTACACTTTACAAAAAGGTAAATACTCTAGATTTTAATAATTTGCTCGTAATCATTTATATGACCACGTGGAGTCATTTCAGTCCAGGTAGGTGATTAAACTTGATGCGTTTTATTATAGGGCTCCCATCTTGGAAAACTCGTGTGGAACTGTCTGGCTCCTATCTCGGTAAAACGAGGTAGTGTATGCGTTTAGAGGGTATTCTTAGAAATGCCCGCTTAAATGCTTTATGGTCAGCCATTCTAGTGTGTAATACGGTTGAATATTATTATCTCAGAGATTGTATTATTTAACTATGTATTGCCGACTAGACGGTAAAGCAGGTTCCGACCTCTCCTTCGGGACTTGGTTAGAGCAATCTTACGAGTGGTCCTAACTCATATCATGTATTTTGGGCACAAACATAATACATGGTATTGGTGAAATTGTCCTCTTGTGTTTATTAAATTATTATGATCCTCGCTGGATTGATGTACTTAACTAACTTTTAAACAAATTAAAGTCTAGAAGTACAAGGTTTTAAGGTATAAATAAACATTGAAAAGGTGTTGTTTCATTTCACACTGCACAAAAATCTTAAATTATTTTACAAGTAGTTGCTCAAATTGATTGCACCGTAAACAAAAACAAAACTACTTAAACTTAACCAATTCTATAAAGAAATAAATTTAAGACGTAAGTCTTCTCTTAAATACATTTTACCTATTTTAATTGCCAGCAATGGTAACATTCTATTCACTACAAGCTTGCCTGTTCCTATCTTGGACTGGCCTATAAACGAACTTTATTAGGGACTAGACGAAAGTCTTTCCTACCTACAACATACCTGACTCCTGAGTTTACCTGGCTTAATTGCATTGGTAATAAACAAATCATACAAACTATTGCAGCTATTATCCAATACTGCAAACTACATCCAATTTGACAGTTCATGTTTCGTGAACTATGTCATGGTGGCGTATATACGGCCTACCTAATCACAATACAATTTATGGCGGTGCCCTGCTTATGCAACCACCATTATGCCATTAGGGACCAATTATCATACTAGTATTCTTGGTGTAGTGTCTCAGTGCTGAGCTGCTCTGTTGATCACCTTCATACACTAACGTATGTCGTTGGGAGGACCAGTGATGACTTGCCTGTTTCATTGCATCGGTTACTAACTTATGTATGAACCTTTTTCGCTAAATCTTACCATGTGTCAAGCTCTTTACCGCTACCCTGGTACCACAACACAACAATGGTATTCCGTGTCTGCAAGACCGTGATATACTTCATACAACATGTTGTTAGATTGGATGTTATTCTATCTAACTTTTATAACTTATTTGGATTTGGTGCTGGGTAAACTCCATCCCAATATATCCTACCTACATTGGCCTTTGAGGCTCAATCACAATCCTACTCCTATTCGGGAAGGAACTATAAATATGGTTGTGTTTCACCGCTTTTAGGCGTGTTTGGGGCCTTAAAGCATCCCTAATACCTACACTATTATACTAATCCTTATCCTAAAGGTAGGAACGATTTCGGTTATTAAGCTTTTGATGTACCTTGTTTCCGGTGAAATTATATTTAGGATTCTGTAAGCAACAAGTATTAAATATATTTTATAGAAAATAAACTAGAAATACAAATAACACTTACTTTTTAAACTATCTCTATTAATTATAAACATCTCGTATCGTATTTTAGATCTAGATTACTTACTTACTAACTTCACAAGGCTTTCGACATACGCTTAATCTGAACTCAGCTACCTTCATAAAGAATTTGAGTTACTATATATTAATACACAACGTAATAGAGTCCTACCATCATACTAGACGATCACAAAGATATTTATCTGGCCAAAATAACAGTTTCTCTACTTATTTCATTACAGCTAAATAGCTATACATGTAGTGAATATTAATGTAGAGAAGTAACGAGTTTTAATTAAGGGTTCATAGTAGTGTTCCCTTATAAAATCTAATAGTAGAGAAGGGGGGGTTCGTTACAGTACCTACACTAAATCGTATTTGAACGGCCGCTGAGGCGTACCTAATGGTTAGACCGTTAAGCCTAAAGCACGAATGATCCGAAAATTCCAGGTTTGATTACCGGTCGGGTCAATTTTGGAAATTAACTTTTCTAAATTAACTCGAGTCTGGGAGTTTTAGGAGCTGACATGACATCAAAATGTGTGATATTTGTTTATTATTTTAATACCACATCGGTATAAAGGCAATAAAGAACTTAGGCTTTGGACCCAACTTAAATACCATACCAACACCGAACACACACAGTTCATAACATGACTGCCTCAGCTGGGGATCGAACCCACGAGTATTGGTTCAAATTAGCCACCGCACCACCACAATATTGACAACAATGACACGATTTGACCTTTTAAAGTTTGCCCTATTCATTTCCTCAGCAATAGTTATCAGGGGCCTCATTTGTCCCTCCCGTGTTCGAATATACGAACTAAATTCGTCAACGTCGATTTTGAACAATTTAATTGATATATTAGAACACGGGAGGGACAAATGAGATGGATTTATGGGGCAAAAATACGCGATCCGTTCAACGAACGATTGTTTTCGTTTTCTGTAGTAGGGCCCCTGGTACCTATTTTGCATAAACCTTGTAACGATTGAGATCTTCTAACACAGACTCGTCATCAGGCCACAGACAGTGTGCCAATCTTCGAGTCCACTCTTAATGTCAAGGTGAAAGCCCACATTAAGGGGCAGCGCAGACGACAGACTATCCGTGACGCACTATTTTGCAATTATATGCAGTAGCGCACACGACGCGCAAAAATCTGTCGCGGATATTTCACAGACTCAACGCACACGACGCACATCTTCGATCATTCTGTCGGCAGACCTAGACGCTCTTTTTAAATTTCTCAAACGCAGACTCTATCGCACAAAATGTCTGTCGTCTGCGCTGCCCCTATGATAATGTAACGTGTTATTTCACTCTAACTTGATCTAACATCAATAGCCACGGGGCGAAATTAGTCGAAGATCAAATCGACGTCCATAAACTAACTGTTAGATCTCTAGGAAACGGTCACGTTGTACATAATATCTAACTTTGTTAAGCTTCGTTTATCAAAAGATGTCACTATCTTCAGTTACATCGCAGAGTCATTGTGATTCAACATCTGTATATAAAGGTCCGGTGTTGCCATTAAATTTGTCTTCTTTTCGAGCAAACGGAGTTTTATTTACTAACTCCTAAACTCCTATTTCTTTTTGTCGGAAACGCAAGCAAAGGCATTCATAAATACGAATACATTTTACGACTGGCTCGATGACTCATTTGGTAATAAGCTCAGCCTTCTGAGCCAAGGGTCGTGGGTTCGATTCCCGCACAGTACAAACATTTGTGTTCATGAACATGTCTGTTTGTATTGGTCTGGATGTTTTCTATGTAGGTATATTTATTTACAATAAAAAAATATTTAAGTAAGTTTATCAGCTGTCTAGTACCCATAGTACAAGCTTCGGCTTAGTTCGGGGCTAGATGGCGATGTGTGGCCCAGCGTGGCATCATCATCATCAGCCTATAGCAGTCCACTGCTGGACATAGGCATCTCCAGTTGTTCGCCACTTAGGGCAAACATCTGGAGGATATACCCATAATCGCCACGCTGGGGCTGGGCAGGCGGGTTGGCGATCGCAGGGCGTAGCTTCTCGCTCCTGTGACACAGCGTATCTTGGTTTATTTATTTATTTATATTTACACGGCCTAGGTACGTGTCATCTAGGTCATGTGGGGCTCGCTCCCATCTAGCGAATACCCACTAAACCCGTCGTAGTCCGCTATAAGCGCTCTATCTACGGAGGGTCGGGGTGCTGGGAGGGACTCGACGTAACCCTCTGTGAGCAGCGTAATAGCACTGCGCTGACTAGCGTGGGCGGCACACCTTGGGAGGACGGCCCTCCCGGCACCTCGGTGCACTACGCCGAAGGCATGTGTGGTGTTTCGTCGAGACTAGGTAGTCGGTAGCCAAGCGGGTAAACCGCCAGCTCAGAAGCTAAAATCCTTTATTCGACTTTTAGACACCCACTGGGACAGACGCCCAGAACACCCGGACCCTAGTCAATTTAGGAAAGTTTGATTAAAGATTGACCCGACAAGGATTCGAACTATCGCATCGGTATATTACACAATGATCCAAGGCTGTCAATGTTTATATGCCACAAACACAAGTACGCAGGTTGAGTGTACTAATCAGTAGTTGATTAAATAAGTAATGTTTACTATCTTAATTACAACCTTGATATTTGCAAAGGTTGCTAACTTATTCTAATTACATAATAAAATATTTAAACAAAACAAGTTTTACTGAATTGGCTTCCCGTTTACACTTGGCAATAACTTCAAGTA
The DNA here is from genome assembly GCA_031163375.1 of Conogethes punctiferalis. Lineage (NCBI taxonomy): Eukaryota > Metazoa > Arthropoda > Insecta > Lepidoptera > Crambidae > Conogethes > Conogethes punctiferalis. The sequence goes on along the minus strand of CM062082.1, from coordinate 20,034,215 downwards.
GGTACTTCTACTATTTTACTACTTTTTATTTATAAGAAGAGCTCACAGAAGGACCTCAATCTACCGGTAAGCAGTCGTGAGGTCCAAAAGTTAGGTCGACAGGCACAATAGAACAAACTCTTGTAGGTAAAGAAGAAAAAAAATCGTTATTGCATTTGACCGCTTGAATATATTGGTGATATGTGAATTGAAAATATCCTATAACTTAAGCCTCATCATCATCAGCCAATTGCAGTCCACTGCTGGACATAGGCCTCTCCAGTTGCTGGCCCCTTAGGGTAAACATCTGGAGGATATACCCATAATCGCCACGCTGGGCAAGCGGTTTGGCGACCGCAGGGTGTAGCTTCTCGCTCCAGTGACGCTGCTGCCCGTCATCGGTCTGTGGTGTTTAACTACGCATTCAATTGTTATGGTCATACCGCCACCAGTTGCCAGCGCCTCGTTTGTTATTCGTCAGGATGCACCACGGGCAGGTGAGGTTGGCTTGGAGCGAAAAGATGATAGGATAGGTGATATAACACAGTTAGTGAAAATCCGATAAATTTGCCACGGGCCTTGGTATAGCTATGCCACTGCGTCTCCATTCAACATACATATTCGCATTTATAATATTAAAGGAAAATTAGTAGAGCTTTTCTCAGAAGTACTTGATAATTAGGTAAATATATAATTTGATGAGCAAACAATTACTTATCATTCTCAGCTAAGCCATCATAATGTCGACAGATCACGAAATCTCCAATTAACACACTCATTAATTTTCAATTCACTATTGTTCAAATATGATAATTGTAGGTATTGTAATATTCAGGTTGTGTCAAGTGCTCTCTAGGGGAAGTATTTACCTACGGGAGACTGGAGACACTTGATCCCCCTTTTGATTTTTATCTCTAAAAATAAAGAAATTTTGATACGTTTTTGGGCCCAAAAGAACCAAAATTTATGTACTTTCAATATACCCTAACATCGACTTACTCAAGTTTTGATTAACATCACAATTATCCAAAATTCACCATTTGTCATTCAATTGTCATGTGTCCCCAATTTGAAGACATGATCTTTAATTATCTATATCTATCTATCTTCTATACATATAATAAAAATGTAACGAATCGCTGTCTGTACATGGAAGATATATGTGAAAAAATATTATGGGAGGCCTTTATTAATGCAATAGTACCCAAAACAATGATTTTTGGAATTTTTGTCTGTTTGTCGGTTTGTCTGTTTGTCTGTATGTTTGTGCACGCTAATCTCAGAAACCGCGTATCCGATTAAGATGCGGTTTTCACTAATATATTGCTGGAAGCTTCCCTTAACATTTAGTGTTTGTTTCATGTTAATCGGTCCATAAATAAAAAAGTTACGCCGATTTAACTAATCACGTCGAGCCTGCTGTACGTTTGCGCGGGTATATAAAGCGCGCCGAGATATGCGCCGCGCCGCTGCCAGCTGCCAGGCACTGGGGGTCATTAAAATCACTACCCAAGAAACTATTCCACGCGGACGAAGTCGCTGGCACAGCTAGTTTATTCATATACTCGTACAACGGAAATCAAATTAGGTAAGTGTAGTCACCTAATAAAAGACCATTTCATTAATTTTCACTTAAAATGCCACAATAGAATAAAAATATATGGAATTGCATTAATTGTTCACTAATTTACTTAATTACTTCAAAACTTACAAGTCACCAGATTTTTCGTCCAACAAGGCTGAACGAATTTCAAAACCGTTGCCTTACGTTCTTCGTAATAGGGAGACATCGTAAACATTTTTGTAACACATCTCAACGGATTAATAGTTGCCCAATCAGACCTTGCGAATACTTAAATTGCTTAACGATTTGTGTGAACCCATTACTTCATCATCTTTATTTTACAACATGTCTTGTAGTTTGTTAATGAATTGTTGATAGAGAGATATCAAGGCAGGTTCATGCCTTCTGAATCGAAGGTCGTCGCTCCGAATTGCACTCGGGGTTTGTGTTTGTATTGTGTCTGTATTTTATTATTTGTATTTTAAATATCTCAAATTGATTTTTTTGTGATAAACTATCTATTACAAAAAATTGCAAAATGTTTTTCGAAGCTTTGCTATAAATGGGTAGGAAATATTATTATATTTGCAAATTTCACGCGTAATTAGTATATGAAAACGCTAGAAGTATTCGTCATTTTGAATTAGCTCTACATTAATATAGCGAAGTCGTCATAAATTAGGGACCTAAATCAAAATTCAAAATTGTGGTCCCTTGCGCGCACATTCTCCTATTCACCTCGTCCTCAAAATTGTTTCCACCTAACTGCAATGTCTGCCCAAGGATACTTTTGGACAACTTCGAGGACGGCGCCGTGTACTGCGTTATTGAGCTGAGGATAGATTTAGCCCCAACCGGCATCCCGACCTTCCTCAGATGAGCACTTTTTGCGGACTACTGTTTTTTTGCGAATAAGTCCTACATAACCCAGGCGTCTAGTAAGGCTCTAGTGTAAGAGTCAAGGCCCTGAGTTAAAAAGAAAAGTGTGTAGGCTTCTTTCTCGCTGTCCAATTAGGCTTGCCTTCGGCTTTAGCTGGACATGTTTGACTTTTTGCGGTCGCGTCCGGCCGGTAGGTACGTGTTTGGTCTGTCCGGCTTTTTTCAGGCTTTTTGTCAGAGTGGCGATTCGGACGACGATGGGCGGACGAGCGTCCGAGCGGACAAAAGCGCTATAGCACACTCACACACTCCATCTTCGATCTCATTCTCACTTTACATCACGTATAAATACTTTTTTCAACAGCCCAGCTAAAAAAATTGTTTGGCAAAAAAATATGTCCGGCTTTTAGGGCAAAATGTCAGGCCTTAAGTCAGTATATAGTGCGCATGCCTGCCTTTGCATTTTTTTGCCTGGCAACCCTAGAAATGGCGACGGGAAGCTGCTACCCTGTATTAGTATAAAAAAAGTTGTATACAGATATTAATATCAAGCATTGACAGTACTGGATACATGTTACACCATTCTAGCCTAGTCCCGGTATATTCCAACCGCGAACGTCTCGCTTGGTCGGCTTCAGTCATTGTTAGCACACTTATCAAACATCGGTCCCTTTGTATGGCAAAGTGAATAATATCTGTTGAATTAGCATTGTCCGATGGGATGTAGTGCGTGAAAGCTTTTATCAATCACAGCATCTAAGTGAGGGTAAATAAAGCGAATTGAATGAACAATAGATGTAGTGTGTGTAGGTCATAGTATAGATTCAGATCAGATCATATGGTAACTTGGCCGTTTACCGCAGCGACTTGGGCTTTCTATCAGACTAAGCGAAGCGATTCTGTTGTGGTCCGACGAAATGTGTGTTCACATAATTTAACTTTTTTTTTAAGACAGAGTGGGCTAACGTGCCTGAAGGTCACCTGATGGTAAGTGATCACTTCAGCCCATACTTAGACACCGCAACACCAGGGGAGTCACAGGTGCGTTGCCGGCCCTTGAGAAATCTGTAGGCTTGCTTCTAGGTCGTATCCATTCGGGAAAATTGCAGCCGAAAGCTGATTCCAAAGAGCAGCTCCACGAGGTAGAAAATTGCGCGCAAAACGCACTGTGGAAGTCTTCCATCTATCAAGATGATAAGGATGAAATCTTGAATCGTGTTTAACAATTATTATTAGAGGTGTGTTTAAAAAAACTAAGTAAATTGGTTTATTATTGACTGCAATTCACCTGTTGGAACGACACGATGGAACAAGCTCACCCAGCAAAAACCGGTTAACTCTCGCCTTCAACATCGGAAGATTATATCTCTCGGGGATCAAAGAGCCCGGCAAAGAGTTGTATAGTTTGCCCATTAGAAGGTACTATGGAACAAACATTTGATTGGCTCGGTGGCTCAATTAGTAGTGACCCCTGCCTTCTGAACCAAGGATCGTGGGTTCGATTCCCACCCGGGACAAACATTCGTGTGATGAACACTTGTGTTTGTTCCGTGTCTGGGTGTTTATATTTGTATTTAAGTATTTATTTGTGGTACCTTCGTTGTTCTGATACCCATAACACAAGTGCTTAAGCTACTTACTTTGGGATCGGAGCAATGTATGTGATGTTGTCTGATATTTATTTATTATTTATGGAAGTAGATTACTTGACTGTGACTTTTTCTAATTTCAGGAGGATCCCGACGCCTGACATTCGAAAGTATATTCAATAGTACAAATTATGCTCAACTGCAGCATATCCCGAGGCCATATAAGATACCAACGCATAGCTTAAGATACAACTTAGTGAACAAAACGTACAGCTTTGAGGAGGACTCAAGAGGGAACGATGTGGAGACTGAAGACTACGATTTAAGAGAAGATGGCGGCGGACCACTCCTGGTTGGTTTTGCGAGGGACCCCTACAGATATTCGGTTCCGGAAAAGGACTTTTTGAAGGGAGTTAGGTAAGATAGTAGCATTTTTTATCCGTGCGGTGATGCTGAAAACCTCACGGCCCCATCTCTTCCCCAAAATAAAGTTGTGTATCTTTCAGGCAAAACCTTGTGCCTTTATAACTTAGGTTTCCCTACGATTAGTACCTGAAGATGACTGTGACTGCAATGGCAGAATCGAACCAATTTAGTCCAAACTAGGCCGGAATCCAAAGTGCGTTACATACCACCCTTTGAGTTGAAATACTGACAACCCAGAATATGGAATCGATGTCTATGGAAGCCATCGATTGTAACCACCGAAGCCGTAACTCAACCTTAACATTTAGCAAATGTATCGATCACGTGGTCCGATCGATCCTGTGGTTTCCGCATCTAGAATAAGACCACCCCATTTCATCCCGTGGAAACCGTATAAGACGACTAAGGAAATATCAGGAAACGGGCAGCAGCTTTTACCTCGATACAAATAAAGCCTACTGCAGTCACCGACTCGCCTACCAAGCGTGGTAACTAAGTCAAATCCCCCCAAATGACAATTGTCATTGGCGGAGGCCTAAGTCCAGCACATGACGTTTGCAGGCTGATGACCGTCGATCACATTCCTCCTTGTCAACCTCCTCCACAGATACATGAACCCTCAAACGCTGGCCTCCAGAGGCGAGCGAGGCAAGCGCGGCGTCCTCGAGCTGTACAACATGATGTATTGCGCATCAGGCTGTGATCCGCTGTCCTATAAAGGGTACGGCTGCTACTGCGGCTTCCTGGGCTCTGGGAGGCCTACTGATGGCATCGACAGGTAAGGCTAGAGACCACCAATATAGTTAAAAGATAATAATAATTGAAGATACTCGATTATCATTATCTATTAGATATCTAATATTAGTAGAAGATAATCGATTAACTTACATTACCATCCTTACGTATTCCTAGCGAACGCTTACCACTGAAATCTCTGACGATCCGCACCTATCAGTCTTCTATTCATTGTGGATGGATGTCCACACTTTAAAACCAATGTAACTTACCCTTCCCTCTCCTCAATACAACGTCCCTCTAAGCCGAAGTCTAATCCCTACTGTATTAGTGAAATATCTTGGGGTGAGGGTCTGCTTTGCTGGTAATTATGAGAAGGCTGCCTTGGCAATCCTCGTAGTCCTTTATGCTTGCAACGAGTGGACTCTAACATCCGAGTAGGCATCCGAACCCACTCCGAAAATCCGGCCTTAAAAAAAGTCCCTTGATCTAGGAGTCAGTTAACTTTAAAGCCACGTTACCGTTTTTGGTTCTTTGTTGAAAGTAGAAATAAAAGAAGAACTGCAACTTTTCTGGCTCCCAGTCGATTTACCGTCGTACGTCGATTATGGGCAATCCCTTCAAATGTTTAAACAAAGTGGCGAACAACTGGAGAGGCTTATGTCCAGCAGTAAATTGCGATAGACTGATTATGACGAGTCGATTTACCTATAGCTCAACTCCAACAGATGCTGCAAAATGCACGACAAATGCTACGAGGACATCTACTGTCCGTTCTTCACGGTCTACTTCCAGCCGTACTACTGGAAGTGCTACAGGGGGCAGCCGCTCTGCGCTCTCGAGAACCACGATACCCACAACCAGTTCATCAATGGCTGCTCAGCGAGGCTTTGTGAGTGCGACCGGCAGTTCGCGATGTGCGTCAAGAGGTACGCGTGCCCAAGAAGACGGGCCCTCTGTAGGTCCTCCCCGATCAGGCTACTGCAAAACTTGCTCATGTTCAAGTGAAAATCTCCAACCATAACACATAGTCTAATTGTTTCATCCTGAACAGTAATATTAAGAAGTAGACTGAACCTGCTGTTATTTATCTACTCAGTAGATAGATTAACAGTAGTTGCCATTGCTTACGTCCCTGTGTTCAACATACCGCTAAATTAAGCCAGAAGTATTGACATATAAACAAAAAAAGTTACCAATGCCTAGTACCTATGTGTAATAGTGTGTATAATAACTTACTTACTAAAATTAGCTTTAACCGTTTGTATAAAAGTCATTAATTTGTAAATATACTTAAACTTAAAGTTTGTAACTTAAAATTTGATCATTTTGTTTTCTTCTTTATGAACTCCTTTGCTCCTTTTGAAGACAGTAAGGCCAGGAGCGCACTACGAGATTTTCGCCGCGCGGCAGAAAAAAGCAGCGGCAAAATGTCGCACTGTAGTACTGTACCAATTGTATTGCGCACACTTGACGGCACACGGTACAGTATTACAGTGCGACATTATGCCGCTAAGAGCAGCGCGCTGCTCTTTTCTGCCGCGCGGCGAAAAACTCGTAGTGCGCGCCTACGCCACAGATTAATAAGTAACCTACGCTTAGTCTTCTATATATACCTACTTATAAATAGAGAGTTCTTACGGATTCTGTATCTGTGAATCTAGGTAATAAGTTGGTATTTTAGGTCTACAGACCGACAATGATCTCTTGCGACTTGCAGAGTGGGTGTCATTGACATGAGGGTTTGAGTGTCAAAAAAACATTTGGCTACGCGCCTAAACATTCTTCACGTGCAAGTTTTGAAGCTTGTGCTTATTTCTATAGAACCTAATACAGACAAAATCATTCAAAATCTACATCAAGACAATATCGACGTTTTGATAAGCTAATACAAATACCGTCCTACGTTGGATAGTTTGAATTTGGGTTATCCCTTCAGCTAAGCGGGCTGGAAAGATGATTCTCTGTGATAAATACATCGAAGTTACGAAAGACATTGTGATCTCTATATTGTGTAGAATATTGGAAAGAATATCACCGTATGATTTTTAATAAAGTTAATTATAAGCAGAGAGTGTTCACTTGACCATGGAACCTTCAAGTTCGTAATGTCATGATTCACAATAACTCCGGTCAAAGCTTTATAAATGAAGAACAACAAAATTTTCGGAAAATTCGAAACATAATTTTGTATTTGTATTTTTAATTAGCAAGCGATTTCTAATTGTCTGTAGGTACCTAATAGTTAACTACCGAACTAAATATGTTCATATAATCAAACACAAACGGCAAGGATGCTTTGGCACGTGGCTGACACTGACATTGACATGAGGGCGATAGCGCGAAACAAAAATGTCAAAATCAACGTCAAAAATGTCATTTTATATGAGAGTGTGCATTAGTTCCGATTAAGACCACGTATCAAAATATCCTTGTCGATTTGTACAGTTAAAAGCATTATTATGTATTTAAATGTCACCGCAAAATAGCAAGAAACGCAACTTGATCAATTTTAGAAGTAGTTGATCAACTATCTGAATATAACGAACGGTAGTTGACAGACAAAGTTCTAAAGTGTAAAACATGTTTCGAACTTATCTAAAAAATAAGGCAAAGGCGTTTTGTTAAAGTGATCATTTTTGGCAATCCTTCACCACAGATAAATTTATTATCCATAAACGTATGGCCATCCGTAATAGTAGTACGGATAATAGTAGTAGTAATATGGATAGTAGTAATAGTACTGATTATCTTTATCTTTGTCCTTATCCTTATCCTTGGGAGGGTCGGAGTAGTAATAGTAGTAAGGCCAGACTACACAGGTGATCTTGTTCTTGGAGCTCCTTCTAGAGCATTTCATGCGGGATGACTTGGCGTCGGCATCACGGGTTAGAAGAAAACATATAATTAGCATAGACGCTAGTATTAGTAGCCGCATCTGGAATAAGAAGGTATGTGTACTATGTACTCTACGAAACCATCCAGCCATAACAGCCAATCACACTGAAACTAGCTAACTATTCGGGAGATTATACTTAATATATATATTTTCATAGTAGCTTGGCATAATGGCTTCCCTTCGCCTGGTGGAAAGCGAAAGAGAAGCCCAAGTCGCTGTGACAACTGGCAAGTAACTGGTCAGTCACCTGTCAGTTGCCATCGCCATGCCGGCCCAGCCCCAACCCCCCCACGAGCTCCGGAAACCCTACTCACCGGCAGGAACATGACCCGGAGGTCATTTGGCTGCGTTATTCCATAGGGTGGAGGGCCTTCTCCGGACGGGCAGCTCAAATCGAGCTGGATTCGCTATGCCCTACCTCTCTTGAAAATAACCCACAATGGACCACACAGTAAAATCCAGAATTAAATTTCATCATCGTCATCAGCCTATTGCAGTCCCCTGGCTTATCCAACTGTTCGCCACTTTGAGCAAATACCTGGAGGATTTATTTACCCATAATCGCCACGCTGGACATGCGGGTTGGCGATCGCAGGGCGACCTGTGGTATTTAGCTACGACGCCATCAATCGTGATGGTTATGTCGCAGTCATCTGGTTGAATCTCCTTTTCAATTGAATCGCTAGCGCGTTCATTGAATGACGACATTCAATTGAATGACTAGACCGAACGTTGACTAAACACGCGTCACTTAACGTCCAACTAGGTAGCGGATTGAAACATAGCCCTTTGAAAAGAGCGGACGTAAAAGCAGTCAAGTGTTTACAATTTAGTTCATTTTTTTCCCGCGCGGCGTTAGTAGTCACTAAAACAAATATGGCGTCGAACATGATCACCTGAGTGTTGATATTTTTTTGATTAGATTTACTTTAAACTGACTTATACGTAATAAAATATTGTGACAGCATGGATTTACCTATTAATACGCCGCCTTCGGATACTTTTAAAGAAAAATTAAAAACTAAACATTAAACAGTCGGCTTTTACCCATTCAACGACTATGCTAAAATGACGTTCAGTCAAGACGTTGAACGTTTCATTCAATAACTTGACGAGTTGTCCTTTAGGCATTCAATTAAATGTCGTCATTCAATGAACGCGCTAGTCATTCAATTGAATAGCAGATTCAACCAGATGACTGCGACAGTTACACCGCCACCAGTCAGTTGACAGAGCCTCGCCTGTTATTCAGCAGAAAAAGATGATGGGATCGTTCCCTTACATCCCGAATAAAATTTTACATGACCCAAAATTTAACCCTTTTGCGACCACAATATGGCAATCAAGGCGAGTGAAGCAGCTACATCATGTGAAATTGAACATTTTATGAAGAAGGTAAGTAAATCTACTATATAAAAATAAGTCGGGTTTTCCTCCCTGACGCTATAACTCCAGAACGCACGAACCGATTTCCATGGTTTTGCTTTCGTTAGAAAGGTCTCGGGTTCCGTGAGGTTTATAGCAAAGAAAATTAAGGAAAAAAAAATTTACAGCCATCTGGTGGCGAAACGGAACGGTTCGCCGGGTTTGCTAGTTATTTATAAACATGAATTCCATAATTTAAAAAATGGTACCTTTAAGCTGCTACCAATACACTTGTTTCAATGCAATGCCTCCTCTGGTTTAACGTAAAGTTATAGTTAACAATGTATCTATGGATGAAAATTATCACAATCAGCATATCTAATTACATGAGATATGTAGCTGCAATAGTCAATTTAACAGAACATGTGGCCAATTTTCTCAATTAGTGCCTCTATTCCTACGTAATTTTAATTGCTTTTTTCTTTTCCTTTTCATAGGTAATTTTTCCAAACTGACATAGGTACCAGTAACGTACCTACCTAAAGCTCTTATTTAATGGTACGTCTTTGCTGCCTCTAAAATGTAATAAATGTAGGTATATAGGGTGTTAACTTTGTTCTAAATAATGTATGTAAACAACTGTTGTTAGTCGAACGTTTAGTTTATCATCGGAACCCCACATATCTGCACAAAAATCATTTCTTTAAAATCGTGAGTAGGTACCTACATGCTTGTACGAACGCGTGCTTTGTTGAAATAAAAGATAATTATTTTATTTTATGTTCTAAATTATAACGTTCCCATATTACCTACTCTAGTTTTCCATAGTTATCTCAGTAAAGACAACCGCAATACTGGCATCCTTCTGGGGGGGCCTGGTGACCCCTAACACAGGTTTTTATAACCTATAACAGGCACCAGCCACTCGCACATAAGGACCCTGTATAGTATTATTATGTACCTCTAAGCTACCAACATGTAATGTCCTCTTGTGCTAATGGAAATAAATTATTTTATTTATTACTAGCAGTGCCCGCGACTTCGTCCGTGTGGAATAGAGTTTCATCCCGTTGGAGGTCGAATTGATCAAAATCCTTTCTTAGCGGATGTCTACGTCTACCTGCCTATATAACATCTACCTGCATACCAAATTTCAGCCCGATCGGTTCAGTGGTTTGGGCTATGCGTTGATAGATCACTATGTCAGTCAGTCAGTCAATCACCTTTGAGTTTTATATATAGATTAGGTATTATTATATCCGTGTAGCAGATACAACAGATAAATAATAGCAGCACAGTCAAAGGGTTAAATAGGTATTTATATTAAATTAAATTATTCGGTTGAAATTTTTTTCTCAACCTGTTTACAGACAAGATCTTGATCTAAATAGCACTTGATGAAAAGTGAGATTCCAATTAGTGGTAAGTAGGAATAGCGTGTGACAAACGCAATATAATCTAGAATGGTGTGAAAAGTACTAGTGAAGATGTAAGAGATATCTTTGCGAGGGCAATCGCTCATGCGGGCAATTATGCATCTTATGTAATAGGCGCTCGAGACCAAAATAAAATATGGTGATACCATCTTAAACCTCTTAATAGCACCATGTTAAGTAATTCTTTATTTCCAACATAGGTACTTAAGTACATAAGTAAGTAATTTTTAAAACTTTTGTAGGTAGGTATGTACTTGCTTATTTCGACTACTATTTAGTAATGATGTAATATAGTGTAAGATCCTTCTTTGCACTTATTAGATCCATTGTTTTAAGTTTAACATAATTCCTACTATACATGAGTTAAAGACACATAAGTAGATTAATTAACGACAAGCTTGGTTCAGCGGTCATGTCTAAGGTAAGGGGCCGCCAGCGACCCTAAATTCGATTAGAATAGAATATGATAGAAATTCTTTATTTGGTATCTACACATAAAAAAAATTACAAAACATAAGACTATGAACATAAAAAACAAGGAAATTATCTTAAATCTATGAACTTATATAAAAAGAGTCTTCAAGTAGAGAGAGATTAGAGTAGCACCCGTACATGGGCGGTGTCGACTTCTTACCATCAGGCATCACACTCGCTCGTCCGCCGTCTCTCGCGTATAAAAAAAAAGTAAGCGGTAGTGAACGCTACCTCTAACACAATAGTCGCGAGTTCAATTCCCGCGCAGTACAAATATTATGTGTGTAGGATTTGTAGGAGCATCTCTCTGGTTGTCACGCTTTATATGTATACTTAAATGTGTTTCTTTACAAAATAAAAGAATTTAAAGAAGTAAGTTTTTTTTATAGTGTAGCTCGACATGATGGCTTCCACATAAAGCGAAAGAGAAGCCCAAGTCGCTGTGACAACGAGCACGAAACTAGTCAGTTACCTGTCAGTTGCCACCGCCATGCCAGCCCAACCCCCCCACGAACTCCGGAAACCCTACTCACCAGCAGGAACCCGACCCGGAGGTCATTTGGCTGCGGTATTCTATAGGGTGGAGGTCCTTCCCCGGACGGGCAGCTCAATTCGAGCGAAGATTCGCTCGTGTGAGTGAGATGTTCTCTCTCTCTTAGTTTCTCAGTTGTCACAATGGCACAACCAATTGTATGTAGATATTAATTAGACTATTTAAATAACATCCGACCACACTTACGGCCGTATTCACAAACGTTACTACGCGACCCGCAGCCGCACAGTGCCTAAAATAATCAAGGTTTTTGGGTACCTGTGCGTACGGGCAACGCATAGTAACGTTTGCGACTACGCCGTTACTCTGGTAGGTAGCTAAGTATTCGGTAATGATCATCAGCCCTTCCTAGCAGTCTTTGTGGTCATATAAAATAAAAAATAGCAGTATCTACTGGCCACTAATTCGTACATTTACGTAACATTACGCATAAATTACCGTACGCCGTAACCGCTGTAAGTACCTACCTATCCAATGGTTGCGCACGAGTGCCCTGCCCGAATTTAGCGGACCGCCATTGTACATTTACAAACAATAGAGTAATCTCACGTTTTAGTTTGATGTTACCTTGATTGATATGTTGTTAGTAAGACATCTGCTGTCGGCAATATGATTGAATGAAAATATTCTTTATTAGCGTAGGCATAAAGTGTTTATCAAAGAGAATCTAGCACCGACCGCTTCAGAAAGTAGGTTCCTATTTTACCTTTGTTTAAATTGCCTACCTACCTATATACTCGTAATACCGACAGAAAAACTCATGTAGCTCTCTTCAAAAGAATTAAATATTTACCAGTAAGTGTATTTTAATTTTAACCGACTTTCGATAAGGCAGAGATGCTTTTTATACCACTAGGGTGACAAAATGGTTGCTAGCCCGCCTGGAAGTGAACGGATACCCCAACCCATGGAAGCGTTTAACATCAGATGCATTTAGGGGTGAGAGCCTTCCGCACCCCAACTGTCCAACAAGGCCGTCTTGGTCCGTATTGTAGTAATTTAGAAAAAAAACCAGAGGCATCGCATGCGCTTCATCATCATCATCATCATCAGCCTATCACAGTACACTGCTGGACATAGGCCTCTTCAGTTGTTCGTCACTTAGGGCAAACACCTGGAGGATATATTTATTTATTTATTTAATCTTTATTGCACATAAAATTTGTACAAAAGGCAGACTTAATGCCGCGTAGGCATACCCATACTCGCCCATAATCGCCACGCTGGGCAGGCGGGTTGGCGATCGCAGGGCGTAGCTTCTCGCTTCGGTGACGCTGCTGCCCGTCATCGGTCAGTGGGATTTAGCTACGCCTTCCATTTTGATGGTTATACCGCCACCAGTCGGTTGCCAGCGCCTCGTTTGTTATTCGGCAGGATGCACCACGGGCAAGTGAGGTTGGCTTGGAGCAAAAAGCATCGCATGCGCTTTGCCTACCCTATTTAAAAATGTTTGCATCTTTTACATTATCACAAGAATAATAAAATCTATTCTGTTCTATTCCAGTGTACGAGTATGTAACTTTTTATACGGCGTCATTAAGTGTGAGCAGTCCCCAAAACAGTACTTGTGTGCACAATATTTGGTGAATGATTGTCTATGCCATACCTAAGTTCTGACCCATAGCCAATGGGCGCGGTTGCCCTTTTAACCGTCCTGTGAGTTTCTCTGTGAAATAGATGTGTGTTTCTATGTTAAGGGCAAAGGGCAGAGTAGCTAGTGCAATCAGTGGGTGTGTCATGTCTTATGACTGTCGTGTCTGTAGAGTAGCGGGTGAGTCATCGACAGCTCACTGAGGGGATAATGTGTTTCTACCATAGTGGCCCAAGATGAGGAACCTTAAGACTTTCTTTACAGGCAGATTTAATAATATAATAATGTGCCCCCACGCAAGCCTTCCCAAGGACCGGGAGGGTTAAAACCTTCCCGTACGTATGTATGTTCAAGTACGTGTGTTCAAGAGTGGGTGTGTATTTGCGCATGTGGATTTGCCTAAGATATTTTCTTTCACCTAGCTAACTAACTACCTGCAATACGCTTCAGACTGGTGTTAGTAGACACCGATTAAGTATTGAATACACAGTCAAAGCTCCTATAGAAAAGCTTCGAGCACTATAGCCGGTGTCGTAAGCTCTCAGCCGCACGCTAAGTGGATTTGGCAATGCCATATTTGTCAATAGGGTTACCTATCAGTTGTTTTGTACGTCTAATCTTTGCTTTCTTGTGGTTATTTTTCATTTGTATTGCTTAAACAAGGTTCTTATTTTCTTTTGTTTTGTCTACTTAAGTAGTCTGATGAGCTTAGCGGCGACGTAATAACGCACAAAATAGTGCATTTACCCCAGTTAAAAAAACGTTTCTATAGCCTTACTAGAATACTTCCTACGCAGAATATATGTAGGTAGTTCTTAATTCATCGACTAACCAAAGGTTGGCTGGAAGAGATCATTTAAAGTGATATGACTGCCTAAATTGTAATTTAATTCTCTGTGCCTAGTTTTAACTGGTGTGCAATAAAGAATATAGGTAGCTCTATCTATTTACTGTATGTAGTGTATTTAGTAAAAAAAATTATTTATAATCAACGCCATCTATTGATGTTTTTGAAGCAGTTTTTTTAAAATATTGAAAAAATAGTACATACTACTTAGTACACATTTATCATACCTATTAATATTAATTAAATACATGTGTAAATAGTTAACCTTTATCAAGAGAAGAATCTTTATAAAGTGACAACCTTATAATATAATAGGCCTATTATAAACCTTATTAATTTAACAGACATTGACCCATCCCATTACTTCAACAGACATTCACAAGAATTAGTTAATTGTGTACACGAACCACTTATGGGTACTAACAACCGCTTACATGCAAGTACTAATGAAATGAATAGGTTCTTACTTGTAAACAAGGACCATCTGCGCTCCAAAAGTGTCTTGTGAACGTTCAATTGAGATTTGCGCACAATTTTTATTAAATGAGTGAGCCTTGCGATAGGATCAAATTCCGAAATAAAATCGTCATTAGATACATTACATTAAAAATGAATAATTAATTGTTGTATATCGACGTTGGCTTTTCTTCTTATTATTATTCTTCTTCTATTCCTTCTTCTGACATTCTTTGGCTGTTCTCAAGTTATTCGGTTACCTACTCGACGGATTTATCTACGGCCAGTATACTCACCGAACTATGCTATAATTTTGCAATAAAAAATTCCAATGCTCGCCGCGCTAGCAAGGAAAATTTAATTGGCTGCGCGTTACCTGGCCCCAAGTATTCTAAATCGATGATCATAGTCATAGATCATAAGACACAGCATGGAAATAAAATAACACAAATAAAAAACGTAAAATATATTTATGATACATAATAAAACGGATCAAACAACCTCAATATATACATTATTGGCCTTATAAGAACTTGACACCGCCGATAATGTTCACCGGCCTTCCCTTGTACTTCTTCGAAATATCGCTCTCGATCTGAAATACAAGAGCAGTAATTAATTTGAAGGTAGGAGAAATTTGACCCTATTGTTTATTGCTTGTTTAAGAAGAAGCATTGCATGCATTGTATTCTATGGATGAAAAATATATTTTAGACAGGTAGGGAAGGCATAGCGAATCTTTGCTTGAACTGATCCCCCCGCCCGATTAAGTACCTCCACCCTATAGAATACCGCAGCTAAATGACCTCCGGGTCGTGTTTCTGCCAGCGAGTAGGGTTTCCCGAGCTAGTGCTGCATTAGCAGCCGGAGGTTAGCAGCGAGGCAGGACAGCTTGTCCTACAGCTGTACTCACGTCAGCCTGCAGCTCCTTAGTCCTCTCTATGATGCGCGTGAGCAGCGGCCGCAGCGTGTCTGCGCGTGCGCCGGCCGCCTGCCGCTGCTCAGCCGCCCGCGCAGCGAGGCAGGACAGCTTGTCCTACAGCTGTACTCACGTCAGCCTGCAGCTCCTTAGTCCTCTCTATGATGCGCGTGAGCAGCGGCCGCAGCGTGTCTGCGCGTGCGCCGGCCGCCTGCCGCTGCCCAGCCGCCCGCGCAGCGAGGCAGGACAGCTTGTCCTACAGCTGTACTCACGTCAGCCTGCAGCTCCTTAGTCCTCTCTATGATGCGCGTGAGCAGCGGCCGCAGCGTGTCTGCGCGTGCGCCGGCCGCCTGCCGCTGCTCAGCCGCCCGCGCAGCGAGGCTGGCCAGCTTGTCGCAGAGAGACAGCTTCTGTTTCAGCTGCCCGGTCAGCACGTCCACGTATCTGGAGATGGGAGTAAGAAATCAGTATACAACATCATGAATATGCGATGCCAAAGTCGGTACAGGTCAGTTAACTAAAGCTGGCATGTTCAACGCATTTAAGGCATCATCATGATGATGATGAGTGTAAATGTGTCTGGGATAAGCTGGTGCTTATCGCGGTCCACTGCTGGACATAGGCCTCTCCTGTAGTTCGTCACTCTAAGCAAACAAATGGAGGCTTTGCCCATAATCGGAGATCGCAGGGCGTAGCTTTCTTCCTCCGGTGATATTTAGCTACGCCTTCAATTATGATGCTTATACCATAGAGCCTATGCATTCCACTGCTGCCTGTCACAATAGGGAATATGCATTAAAACGGCTTCGGCCCCTGCCTGCGCTAGCCAGCCGCAGATGACAAGCGGCCGGCACCCCCGGCTCGGGGAGCAATACACCGTTACGGGGAAAATTCTCATTACCTCAGTACTTAAGGCAACCCTATCCTAGTATCAAGTAGGCCATCTGTGGGTGGACGTATGGGTTAATACCGGTCATATACAGCCACCTTCGTGCCCCGAGTGGTGAGCGCGGGGGTGCGATCCACTCATAGGGGCGTAACGGTGTGGTGGGTGCAGCCACACCGTTGCACGAGGTCCGCCCGGGAAGCACCATATTGCTCCCCGGAAGCCGGAGGCAGGTATTCGCCCTCTCCGGATCAGGAGTGCCGGCCGCTTGTCATCTGCCAGGGCATGCAGGGATGCAGCCGTATGCTTCAGCGTTGCCCGTGTCTCTGTAACTTGTTGCCCACTGGCGACACAGGGGGGTTTAATGGATATACCCTCCCCTTTCGGGAGGTGTGAGTCCCGCACACCATGTCACCTCCCCCCGGAGGTGGTATGACGGTGCCTAATGCATTCCCCTCAAGAAAATTGCGGATTCGATGCGGAATTCCGCAATGAAATTCACGTTCGCAAAAAAAAATTCTACTTACATACAAAATGCTGGAGTGCTAAGTATGTTAAAAAACTGAATTTAATATGTAACAAAATATCTAGTTGGTTACTACTAGCGCCATCTAGTATGAATGTATGGTAAACTGAACCTACCGTTGTAACATTTAAATGAATAAATGTCAGTCTGTTGCAAATACTCACTGCGTTTTAAAAAAGTATGCATCATATAATATGAGCCGCATCGGAATTCTGAATGTGTGTGGCCAGGCTAATAGGAGAGGTACCTGGGCGAATGTTTCACATTATGCAGATGGTTGATCTCCGGCGCGGTGAGCCTCGCGGCGGCCACCTGCACCGCGTCCAGCATGCCGGCCAGCGCGGCGCAGCTCTCGGTGGGCAGCTGCTGGATCAGCGAGAAGCTCTGGCTGTCAGACGTGTTGGTCTCGTACAGGCGCATCTTGAGGAACGACTCTAGCTGCGGAGGAGACACTCAACTGAACAAGGAAAATGGTTATTTTTTCATTCTTCTATAAATAAATATCAGACAACATCACATACATTGCTCCGATCCCAAAGTAAGTAGCTTAAGCACTTGTGTTATGGGTATCAGAACAACGAAGGTACCACAAATAAATATTTAAATACAAATATAAACACCCAGACACGGAACAAACACAAGTGTTCATCGTTCAGTGTGGGAATCGAACCCACGACCCTTGGCTCAGAAGGCAGTGGTCACTACCAATTGAGCCACCGAGCCAGTCTCTATGGGTTTGCGCTTGGCCACAATTCGCCTGATGGGGATGTAAGGGAGCGACCTATCACCTTTTCGCTCCAAGCCATCCTCACCTGCCCGTGGTGCATCCTGCCGAACAACAAACGAGGCGCTGGCAACCGACTGGTGGCGGTATAACCATCACGATTGAAGGCGTAGCTAAATACCACAGGCCGATGACGGGCAGCAGCGTCAAAGGGACAAGAACCTACGCCGGGCGATTGCCAACCCGCCTGCCCAGCGTAGCGATTATGGGTATATCCTCCAGATGTTTGCCCTAAGTGGCGAACAACTGGAGAGGCCTATGTCAGTCACATGTACGCCTGCCCTTTGCCCTAACCCCACAAACTCCGGAAATCCTACACACCAACAGTAACACGACCCTGAGGTCATTCAGCTGCGCTACTCTATATTACACGCTTCAATTGAGCCATTGAGCCGCTCGTTCAGAGAAGGACCTCCACCCTATAGAATACCGCAGCCAAATGACCTCCGGGTCGTGTTTCTGCCGGTGAGTAGGGTTTCCGGAGCTCGTGGAAGGTTGAGCCGGCATGGCGGTGGCAACTGACAGGTAACTGACCAGTTACTTGGGACTTCGACGCGTCGCTCACCTCAGGCCGATGACGGGCAGCAGAGTCACGGAAGCGAGGAGCTCCGCCCTGCGTGGCGGTTATGAGTAAAGCTGCTAGATGTATGCCTAAAGTGGCGACCAGCTAGAAAGGGTTATGTCCAGCAGTGGACTGCGTGGGGTCACTCACCTCCCGCATCTGGTCGATGAGCTGCGCGCGCGTGGACGGCGCGTCCAGCAGAGACAGGGCGTCGCCGCCGCGAGCTCGCCCCCCCTCCATGCCCTGCTCCTCCACCACGATGCCCGACTCGTCCAGAGATATAGCCGACATGTCCACCGACACATCCTGGAATTAAATAAATAAATAATAATTCGAAATGAGGTGATCCGGCAGAGAACCAAAGTTACCGACATAGCTCACCGGATCAGTAAGCTGAAGTGGCAGTGGGCTGGCCACATTATCCGCAGAACCGACAACCGTTGGGGTAAACGAGTTCTGGAGTGGAGACCGCGTCTCGGCAAACGTAGTGTAGGACGCCCTCAGACCAGGTGGAGTGACGATTTGCGCAGGACGGCTGACAAGAGCTGGATGCGAGAGGCCCGGGATCGATCTAGGTGGCGAGTATTGGGAGAGGCATATGTCCAGCAGTGGACTGATGTGGGCTGATGATGATGATGAAATAATAATTCTTTATTGCTGAGGGATGAGAGAGGTAGGGCATAGCGAATCTTCGCTCGAATTGAGCTCCCCGTCCGGGTAAGGACCTCAACCCTATAGAATACCGCAGCCAAATGACCTCCAGGTCGTGTTTCTGCTGGTGAGTAAGGTTTTCGGAGCTCGTGGGTGGTTAGGCCGGCATGGCAGTGGCAACTGACAGGTAACTGACTTGCCAGTTGTCACAGCGACTTGGACTTCTGTAAGCTGTGGCTGATGACTGATTAGCTTATTTTGGCACATTTAAAAAAAACCACTTACCACATTTCCAGGTGTGACGTCACCGATGTTCCCCCAGTCGATGTCGGCCGCAGCGTCGCCTTCCCCAAAGTCGATCTGCGCTGCGGACACGTCTATCGCACCGAAGTCAATTTCGTTGGAATCTCCAAAGTCTATCTGTGAATTGAATATCTTTTTATTTAATAATATTAATTTTCCGTTTCCGGTGTTATAACAGTCAATACATACGTCAGTGAGCTCCGTAATTAATTATACCAAACAAGTGTAAATAGATTGAAAAACCAGTGCATTGTGTCAAAAATATAGTGCGGAACATCGACGGAGCCTAAATTTAGTGTAGACTTCTTGGCGGAACGCAAAAATATCACGATAAAACGCAGTGAACATAATACAACATAACCTAAAAATTAAGTACAGAGTGAAGTTCGTTGCTAATCTGACATTGACAGCTGCCAATAGTACCAACATACAAAAACCAGTGTTGCCACCAACAATATTTAGTATAGTGACAAATAGGGTTGCCATTACAAATCTTCGATTTCACATAGAAAAAAAAAAAAAAAAAAAGTGTAACCACAACAAATTACAATGATGAATGAACAGATGGAATTACTGCTTTCAAAACTCGACGTAAAATTGGATGAAAAGCTTAACCAACAAACTCATTCGATAACAAATGCTGACACTGCAAATGTTATGGAAGCATTAGACGAAAAGATGAAAGCGTTAATAGAAGAAAACAAAAATTTGAAAAATAGAGTATCTAAATTGGAGGAAAAAATTACCAACATGGAGAACGATAAACGAAAAAGCAACCTTATATTTTTTGGAATAGAAGAAAATGGAAAAAGGGAAGGAGAACTTGTAGACCACATAAAAGACATCATAGAAGATGCGGGAGTACATCTGGACAGCCACGAAATAAAAAACATCTACAGAATTGGAGCACAAACCAGCAAAAAACGTCCTGTTGTTATCACCCTCTCTACTACTTGGAAAAAACATATCATACTGAAAGTCAAGTCTAAACTACCTACGGGCATCTATGTCAAGGAGGACTTCTCCAAGGACGTACTAGAAATTCGAAAACAACTACAGCCAAAAGTTGAGGAAGAATGGAAGAAGGGAAATAAAGCTTTCCTAAGAGGAGATAAACTAATAGTTAAAAAGCCGAATGGCAACCAGCGCGAAAAAAGAAAGAGAGAGAAAACTGTCTCCCCAAATTCAACAACGCAGAAAAAGCCGAACATACTTAGCAACCAGGAAAACACATCAAGTAAAACAAACATTACTGGGCAAAAAGAAACACTGAAGCCAGGCATACTGCAGTATATGGGAAGAAATAGATCTGCCTCTACCTCGGAAACTCCAAAAAACTAACAAACACTCATACAAAACTTAGAAAGATAACAACAAAAAACGGAAAAACAAAACCAACATGGAAAAAATGCAACCTAAAACAACCTAATCAAAAAAACTTCCCACCACGGGTGGTCGCCGCGGGAAGATTAGACCACCACCCTCTAACAAAAAACCACAAAATATATATAGCCTCTCTCAATACTAGGACTCTAAGAACTCCTGAATCACTATCTGAACTTGAATTGGCGTTAAAAGACATAAACTGGGATATTTTGGGACTAAGCGAAGTGCGCAGGCCTGGACAGTCAATAGAAGAATACAACGACTATATAATGTTCCATATAGGCGAAATGGGAGGCCAAAGAGGAGTCGGTTTCTTAGTTAGATCCTACCTAAAAAACTTCATAGAAGACTTCATCGGAGTGTCAGAGAGAATAGCTATATTACATATAAAAATACCTACGTATAAAAAAATATGGACGATCATCCAAGTCTATGCACCAACTGAACAAGCTGAAGAACTAGAACATAAATCTTTATACAACACCCTATCTCAAATAATGTATAGTTACTCCAATAATATAATCATTTTAATGGGAGATTTCAATGCGCAAGTGGGCACTAAACAAAACGAAGATGAATATGTACTGGGAAAATTCGGCCACGGAAAGAGAAGTGCTAACGGACAACGATTAATAGACCTCCTCTTAGAACATAATCTTACTATCATGAACAGCATCTTCAAAAAGAATAAAAATAACAAATGGACCTGGATCTCTCCAGACGGAAAATATCGAAATGAGATAGATTATATTATAAGTAGCCACCCAAGATTGTTCACAGATACCTCAGTAGTATCTAGACTAAACTTCAATACCAACCATCGCATGATCAGATCATCAGTTCAAAAATCACCTCCCAAGACTCAAAGAAAACATATTACTCTGCCGAGCAGAACCTGCATCACAGAACCTAACAAACTACCAACATTCTATCCACTACCTAGTCGGATAAGAGAAAATGAAAAAATAGAAGGACTCGATATAAGAACCAAATACACCAAAATTCAAAATCAACTTACCAGTGCTAAAACGACAGAAAACAGGAAACAAAAATACATCTTAAGTGACTCTACCATGCACATCATTAACGAAAGAAAAAATCTAATTAACAACAAAAACGCAACACGGAACAGGAGAGAAATAACAGAGCTAAGTAAGAAAATAAGAGAAGGCATACGCAAGGATAGGAAAACCAACAGAATACAAACATTAGAAAAATACATTATTACATCAGGTGGAACAAAAAAAGCTCTTAAAGAACTGCGGGAAACCACTGCCTGGATACCTAATTTGACAAGCAACCAAAAGATAATCACAAACCGCAAAAATATAATAAAAACAGCATCCGAATTCTACAAGAACCTCTATTCCAACCAAGCGAACATAGAAAATAGAAAGAGTGAAGAATGCGAAACGACCACAAACCCCTCAAACTCAGAACCAGTAATACTACAAAGCGAAGTCAGGAAAGCTATATTAAGTCAAAAATCGGATAAGGCACCAGGCCCAGACAAGATCACAAATGAAGTACTGAAAGGTACCCTAAACGAGCTGGTTCCAGTCCTTACTAAAATCTTCAACGACATCTTAATAACAAGACAGATTCCTGAACAGTGGGAAACTTCACACATAATCCTCATACACAAAAAAGGCTCAAAAGAAGACTTGTCAAACTACAGACCAATAAGCCTGATGTCAAATATATATAAGGTGTTCTCTAAGATAATACTAGACCGGATAACAATCACACTGGACGAGAACCAACCAATGGAACAGGCTGGCTTCAGGAAAAATTTCTCCACAATAGACCATATACACACCGTCAAACAAGTCATAGAAAAGTATAGCGAATATAACAAACCAGTGTATATGGCTTTCATTGATTATACTAAAGCATTTGACACCATTAAACATGAGGTGATTTGGGAAAGCCTCGAGAAACAAGGAATATCCAGAGTTTATATAGACACCATAAAAGAAATATATGCTAATAGCAAGGCAAGAATACAAATGGAAAAAATCGGAGAACCATTCAGGATTGGAAGAGGCGTAAGACAGGGAGACCCACTATCTCCCAAGCTATTTTCTGCAGTGCTCGAAAACATATTCCGAAAATTAAAATGGAATGAATTTGGGCTAAATATAGATGGAAGAAGGCTACATCATCTCCGTTTTGCAGACGATATTGTATTGTTCGAGGAAAACCCCCACAAGCTTGAACAAATGATTCAGGATTTAAACAAAGAAAGTAGGAAGGTTGGGCTGGAAATGAACATAGATAAAACAAAACTACTATCAAATTCAACTCCATATGAAATAAAGATCAATGATCAGCCTCTTACATATGTGGAGGAATACCTATACCTGGGCCAAATAATCTCCCAGACTGATTTAACTACGAAAGAAATTAAAAGGAGAATAGCTAATGGGTGGAAACGTTATTGGTCAATGAAGGAAATTATGAAAGCTACGGACCTAAGTAAAAAAATTAAGAGTAGAGTCTATAACACCTGCATCCTCCCTTGCCTCACCTACGGCTGTGAATCCTGGGCGCTCTCTAAACAACACAGGGATATGTTAGAACACTGTCAAAGAGCTATGGAAAGAAGTATGCTAGGAATCAAAAAAATAGATAAAGTAAGAAACACATATATAAGAGCTAGAACAGGTGTAACAGACATCCTCACAAAGATAGACCAAATGAAATGGAGATGGACGGGCCACATGCTAAGGAGCACTCAAGACAAATGGAGCAAAATAGTGACGGAATGGTACCCCAGAAACGGGAAACGTAATAGAGGTCGACAACGAAAAAGATGGGAGGATGAACTGAAACTAACAGTAGGCTGCAACTGGAGGAGAGTTGCAAAGGACAGAAAGCAGTGGAAATTGTTAGAGGAGGCCTTTGCCAAGAGGCACACTGAGCTCCGGGACATATTATGAGAAAAAAAAAAAAAAAAAAAAAAAAAAGCCACAGATAAACGGATTCTCAGAATACAAAGGCTATATTATTATTATTATATTATTTAATAAAGTGCAACAAAGATAAAATAAATTATTGAGAATGGTATGGTATGGCATGGATGAATGGGATTGTGTCAGGTATAACAAATGATTCATGAAGTATGTCATGTTCCCATGGGTGTTTCGAAAATAAATACCACAACAGGTCGGGACTTACATGTACATACAACAGTCAATGAGCGAAACGGGATGAAAAAATGGGTTTCAGGCTGCTGGCTTTTCTGGTTGTGTTTAATCGACTTTGACGAATTTTAGTTCGTATATGTCACCGGAAAATAGCAAGATTCGTAAGTTGATCAATCTCCTAGGTAGTTGATTAACTTCCGGAAAATAATAAACGGCAGTTGAAATGTATTATTTGCTATTTTCCGGTGACATATATAAGAACACGAGAGAGACAAATGGGAGGGGTTTATTGTGCTAAAATATGCGTAATAGTTTTCGATACTAACTTAAGATTGCATAGTCCATTTCATGCAAAATGGACAAATGGACGCTCAGACATAGACTTACGAAAAATGGACAGTTCAAACTAACGAACATGGTTACATTGACTTACCTGATCACCGGCCGCTTGTTCTTCATCATCAAACTCAATGTGTATGGGATCCGGCTCTATGGTCAACGGTGGTTCCCCATAACTCCACTCGTAGACCGTAGTGTTACCGTGTTCTACAACATATTGCAGCAGAGGCAGGACTTCGGGTGCCTTATCACCGAGGATGTACTTTGTGAAAGCAGAGTATAGTTCAATTCCAGGTAAGAGAGGTTTAAGTGACTTTCCAATCTGGAAAAAAAAAACATTAATAAATGCACTTCAATACTTATGCGTTGATGACAATAGAATTTTCTGTTTCTGGACTATGGTATTTAGCTAGCTTTCAATTATGATGGATATACTGCCGCCAGTTAGTTGCCAATGCCTCTTTCGTTATTTGGCCAGATGCACCACAGGCATATGTCATTGGCTTGAAGCTAAAAGATGATAAGATAAGCCACTCCCTCACATTCCACAACCCATCACTATTTATTTGTCAATTGACGGGATGTAAGCTCCGAGCCAACCTCACCTGCCCGTGGTGCATCCTGCCGAATAACAAACGAGGCGCTGGCAACCCACTGGTGGCGGTATAACCATCATAATTGAAGGCATAGCTAAATATCACCGGCCGATGACGGGCAGCAGCGTCACCGGAGCGAGAAGCTACGCTCTATCGCCATACTTGCTTGCCCAGCGTGGCAAGTATAGGTATATCCTCCAAATGTTTGCCCTAAGTGGCGAACAACTGGATAGGCCTATGTCCAACAGTGGACTGAAATAGGCTGATGATGATGATGAGACACACAAGTCATATTATTATAATACCTTATCGTATATCTCAGGTAGTTCTTGCAAGCGATCCACAAGCTCTCTCTTGATCTTCTCACCCTGGATACCGAGCTGCTTACATTGGGTAAGAAATTCCGACTTACACGACGCTTCATTCTTTAGATAGTCGGATTTCTTCTTTTCTAATTCCTGCAACAATCAATAGAAAAAACTCATCAGACTGAAAAAATATTGTGAAAAAAATTGCAAAGATATAACCCGTTAAAGTTGCGTGAAGTCACGCCGGAGTGACGTCAAAGACTACCGCTCCTAAATTTTGATGTATTTTATCTTTATTATTTATTTAAATGAAAAAATTAAAAATAAGCGTCCAATATATTTTTATAATCTAAATAACGTAATTATTTTGACCCTGGAAACATCCCTAGAACACAAATAAATTAATGATAATTTATATAGAAGTCATGATTTACTCACAGTTTGTAGCTGCTCCTCTTTTGCAATCTGCTTCTTCAGCCCCGGTATCTCGTAGCTGATATTACGAACCAGCATCTGAGCTGCCTCCGCCAAATACAAGTTTTCCTTCTCATAACTCCTTACTACATCCTGCCAATCCTTCATTCTTTGTGACCCATACCTACCAAAAAGGTTCTTTGTATCCGCTTCAGTTTCTTTTAAGATCTCTATAATTTTCAGGCAATGGAAGTAATTTATATAGCTCCCGGATAGAAGGCTAGCAATGCTGTCGTGAGCGGGCATGTCCTGTATGGCATTGTTTATCTTCTCCCTGACCGCTAGGATGTTCTTCTGCCATTCCTTGTTTACATGCCGACGGCTCACCAGCCAATCCTGAAGCTTTCCAATGTTTATATCGATGGGAATGTTGCTTTCCTGTAAACAATGATTTTATTAATTAACTTTTATAAGCAAAATTTAGGTCTTGATTTAGTTGTTAGCTGCTAACTATCTAGCAGAACAAACTCTCATTTGATGTATATTTGCGTTAGTAATATTGTATTTAAATGTTTGTTCAGAGTGTAGTGAATTTATTTTTATTTCATTTCATTTTCATATCTAGTTGAAAATATCTTTTGACTTAGTAACAAAAACTTATTAATGACCTTACATTAAATTAATATAGTATTTAATGTAAGGTCAGTTTATTAGATATAAATATTAATTTTATGATTTTGATTACTTACATCCATTTTTGAAACGCTGATGATTGACGATTATAATACCACGAATAGGTATTGTTTTAATATTTTTGGTTCACTTTCCAAAATAATGATGAACCTGTTTGTTCTTCAATGCGATTTGTTGACGTGATGTGACGTGACGTGTCAAAAACAAATTAATGACAATTAAAACGTTTCGTTTTACGCAAAATTAGGCCAATTTTCGGGTAACCCCTATAAAACTACTCTAAATTTCTATAGCAGGAAAGCAGACCGACTCAAGCTTTTGAGATCATTTTATACAATCTCATACCCTGTAGGGGCAGCGCAGACGACAGACTAACCGTGATGCACTTTTTAGTCTGTGATGCAATTATAATGTAGTAACGCACACGACGCGCAAAAATCTGTCGCGGATATTTCACAGACTCAACGCACATGTTCGATCATTCTGTCGGCAGAGCTGTAGGGACCTAGATGCTCTTTTTAAATGTCTCAGACGCAGACTCTATCGCACAAAAAGTCTGTCGTCTGCGCAGCCCCTTAGGGTGCCAAGTTTGGTTGGCATTCCTGACAATTTCTTTAAAACTATAAATATTATTTTATGTACCTAGGTATGTTTTGAAAAGTCAATTTCTTATTTACTTCTGCTGTAAGATTCAGTCGAGTTATTTACAAAAACACACGATCTGTCCATCGAGCACTCTTTCTTTTGACTATCCTCTCTACTCAATAGTATAGCAGGTTGTTATTATATAGGTAACGAATTCATTAAATAATCGAAGAGATATGTATTGTTTTTGTATTCATCATAAGGTCACAATCGGCCGGGTCTTGATAAATAGGTAAATGATAACAAATAAATAGTCAACATGATGCACACTCGTGAACGTAAACATTACTATAACTTCTTATCTAACAGACATTTAGTTACTCCGTCTACTGCTTACTGATAACAACACGTTTTTGTTAGTACTAGATATAAATATTTTAAAATTTAGTTAAATTAATAAAAAGTAGCCTACTGTCGATTTTTAGCATAGTCTCGGTTATATTTTACGATGCCGATGAATGTATATGCAAAATTAAAAGTAGGGTTTAATATTTAACGATATTTTTGATTGAGATTTTGTTTTGGTTTATGTGGACAATGGACAATACCCAATCACGCGCGATGGAGGATTCTGAGGCATCAAATGAATACAACAAGTGAGTAGGAACTATACTATTACTTCATAATATTCTTATTCGTATTAGGATCTACTTGTTTTGTTTTTTATTTAGTTTTGTTTTGCTTTTGTTAACCGTAAAACAACAAACCTAACACCTAAATGAAATAGTAACAGTAAGACACAGGATTTGGTCCTGTTTATTAAAGTCTAATTGAAACTCCTGCACGAACGAACGATGTTTAATATTACTGAATTAGCCAAAAATTGGTGAACATTGCAAAACTAATTTACTGCTGCTCTCTATTTTATAATGATGTGTCTATCTGTTAAGTTTTGAGGGAAACATAGTAAAAAGTGGTTCTACGGTACGGATCCAAATAAAGCTTATAGCCCGTTTACACTCGCGTGCGAGTGACGAGGCGAGGCGCGAGGCGAGCGACGAGGCGAGAGTGTGAACACTCGCTCGCGCCTCGCCTCGCGCCTCGCCTCGTCACTCGCAGCGCTCGCGTCGCGAGCGGTTTTTTGGTCACGAGTCAAAGGGCCTCGCGACGAACGCGAGCGGGGTGTTTACACTCGCGCTCTCGCTTCATTCGCGATTCAGCGTTGTGCCGCGCAGGTCGTTAAAATGGATGCGTCTTATGAGGAAACATTTAGATTTACTGGAGCATTTCAAAGGGAACCAATAGGCTATTATGGCTAAAAATTGTAATTAGTCCGTCTTTTAGCTTATTCATAAATAAAAGACACGTATTTTTCCTTTTTTCAATTAAATAAACAATACCAAAGATACAAGGCATCAAAAGTTAGGAGTGAGCCATCAAAAATGGCTCACCGAGTGACGTCACGCGTAATTTCAACGGGCTATAACTTTGTAAGTTTTAGTCTAATTTACAAATAAAAAAATACGTGTCTTTTATTTTTGAATAAGCTAAAAGACGGACTAATTACAATTTTTAGCCATAATAGCCTATTCTGTGGAACCCAAAAATAAATACCATAAAATGAACCAAAAAGTAAACGATGCGTGGAAGAGGTTGTCATTACAAATGAAATGAATAGACCTTTAATTGATTTAAAACATAAGACATTTTACTTTTTTATTTGTATTTAATGTGTGTAGTTCAATAAACCATGACTTGTTGCCGCTAACATTTCGACGTCCTCCATTGTCGCGAGCTCAAAGACAACTGAACTCGTGACGAGAGTGTAAACACCAAGCTCGTTTCGGGGGGCGTGGCGCGAGTCACGAGGCGAGGTACGAGGCGAGTCGCGAGGCGAGAGTGTAAATGGGGTATTAGGGTAAAAAATACCGGCTGTATAAATTCAATGTCGTGTTCTCGCTCGGTCTTGTCAAAATGAAAAAAATAAGCGCAAATTGTCAAAAAACAATAGGGTAGGTAGGTAGTTTTGTTTTAATGTTGTTTACTTGTGAGTGTGAGGGGAAAAGGCTTTCCGTTTTGTTATACAAAGGTTGGTTTAATAATGAATACAACAAGCACCCCACTGCAATCTCATTTAGGTGTAATTAACAACCATTTGATGTTTCTATGAATCTAGAAAGCGCTGCAAGTTTCTATGAAAGTGGGTGCATAATCTACTTGTTAATATTTTACTTTCATTGTACGTGGGGGGTTTTTCCTCAGTTTCCCGAGCACCTCGACCGGCAGAACTGGCTTAGATGACGGCGTGATCTCCGTGGACGTATCGAAAGACGTTTTAGTGGACACCCTTTCGGATATGGGCGAATCTTCCATACCACCAGATTTAATCATGTAAGTATGTTTCATTACTTTATCTTTGGGTTTTCTTCTAATTTAGAATTAGCAGTATGTTATTCGTGTGTAAAAAACTTGTCTTTGGTAAAAGTGCAGGTAAGGAAATTTTACAAAAGTAGGTAACATCGAACTAGAAGAGTTATTTTGTTTGTCATCATGATACGATAATAATATAGATAACAACAATCTATATAGATGATAACCTTTTAGAGAAATTTTTATTTGATATTCTGTGTGTACTAAACCTACTTTCTCTGTAATAGAAAAAATCCTACTTTTATTTTATTCTACTATTATATTTTTTTCTTAGGTTGTTTTTTACTCTTTCACACTATACAAATAAAACCTACTATTTGTATATTCTATTCTATATAATTCAATAAATGTTTGAATATTATATTCCCTAATTTACATGTGATCCAGATTATTAATTAGTTAGTTTAAACGGGCCAGTTTCTGCAACCAGGCGTCTGAGCGCCCATTTTGCCCATTTATCCAAACAAAGCAAATTTATACAAACATTAGTATGCTTACTAATGTTTGTATATCTAATTCTAGCCCAGATCTGAACTAGGTAATATACCTGTACCTCAGGGAACAGTACTCTTCCCTAAAAAGCAGTTCAAAATTACACATTCATATGATTTCTTTTGTTTGCAATTATAATAGTTCAGTATTTATCTCTATCACTTAATTCAGCAAGCTTTGGGATAAAGGTCACCTCTTAGATGTCCAATTAAACTTTTGACTAGGGGTGCCATCCGTCCGAATTTCCCTGGATTTGTCCTGGTTAGAAGGGCATCTGGGGTCCATCTGGCGGGGGTCCAGGTACAAATATCCGCAATTTAAGTGATGGCAACCCTAGATCTGACCCACATTTTAATTGTATGTAAATATTACATGAACAGTTCAAATAAATTAGTGACATTACATTAACTTATTATTATCTTATCTTATTTAGCTATGTTAAATGGGAGTATGAGTAGGGATTTGGTTAAAGGCTTATCTTTGACCTGCAGATCGTTAGTTGAACTTAAGATGCACATTGCCACAAATCATTTGCCCAAATTTGTCAATGTGTGTAATAATATTAAAAATAAATTTATTTATAATAACCCAAGACATAACCCAAGACATGCCACGCTGGGCCACACAGCGCCACCTAGCCCCAAACTAAGCCGAAGCTTGTACTATGGGTACTAGACAACTGATAAACTTAGATACATTTTTTTTTGTAAATACATACATATTATACATAGAAAACACCCAGACCAATACAAACAGACATGTTCCTGCACACAAATGTTTGTAATGTGTGGGGATCGAACCCACGACCCTTGGCTCAGAAGGCAGAGGTCACTACCAATTGAGCTACCAAGCCAGTCAGATATTGTTAAGTAGAATCCAAAACACCTTTTACCAACCCATATTTCAGGTCTACCGAAGGTACCGCAGGCAGCGAAGACCCGACACGCCTCACTTTGGCCTACGAAAGGCTCTATGAACTGCCCAGAACGATTGTCGAGAGATTTGCGGACCACATCATATACCTTGATATTAGCCATAACAAGATTACGTAAGTTTAACTTAATTTTGAGGCTTTTTTTTTGTCTGTCATTTATTATACTAAGTTAACTTTAACAACGAATAGGTACTGTGTCCAAAATTCGACCAAGAGAGTAAAAATAAAAAAACAAGAATTTGAAACGATTACGAAGATTACGAAGCAACCATTATCTATACTTATAATAAATCTGTAGAGAGGTCAATTCTGTACATTAAATATATTTTCAAAATAACTATCAGGGGATGATTAGTGATCGATACTGATGCCAAAAATGCAATCAGTAAAATTTTTGTCTGTCTGTCTGTCTGTCTGTCTGTCTGTCTGTATGTTCGTTATAGAAACAAAAACTACTCAACGGATTTTAACGAAACTTGGTACAATTATTTTTCATACTCCTGGGCAGGTTATAGGGTACTTTTCATCACGCTACTATTAATAGGAGCAGAGCAGTGAAAGGAAATGTTAGGAAAACGGGAGAAATTTTTTGAACGCGCATCTCTCAAAAACTACTGCATGAAATTGAATACGATTTTCACTAATGTATTACTAGAGGTCTAACTTAAAACTTAGCTATAGGTATAAGTATTTTATGGAAGTCCGTTATTTTTGAAACTCGATATCCAAGCGTGCGACGCCGCTGGCACAGCTAGTATTTAATACAAGTGAGAAATCAAATGTGTGTCAAAGGTGAGTGTGGAGGTGATGGCTGATAGAGAAGAGTGGAAGGGAAATACATGTTGTGCCGACCCCACTTAGAGTGGGATAAAGGCAGGAGAATGATGATGATGATATTTAATTAGGACCCACAATAATTATTGTATTTTACTAGGTATGATTTTTTTACATTCCAGAAATCTAGATGCTCTTGTGCATTTCAAGCATCTGACGTCTCTTATAGCTGATAGCAACCCCATCACAGAAAATTGCTTTCTTCCACCGCTACCAAAACTGGAATTGCTATGGTAATACATTTGTATTTTTATTTATTAAATGCCTATTCACAAATTATTAGGGATGATTCTGGGGTCAAAATAATTACATTATATTTAGTCCGTATTGGGGTTGGGCCGGCATGGCGGTGGCAACTGACAGGTAACTGACCAGTTACCTGCCCGTTGTCACAGCGACTTGGGCTTCTCTCTCGCTTTCCATCAGGCGTAGGGAAGCCATTATGTCGAGCCACTATAAAAAAAAAAGATACTGCCACAAGTAAAAGCTAGTATGTAATATACATTTATCCGTTACAGGTTAAACCACTGCAAAGTTGGTGCCTTGTACCCTTGGGTGGGTAAACTGAAGGAGTCCTGTCCGAATCTTCAGTACCTGTGCCTTATGGGCAACCCCGCCGCCCCGAGCTACCTCAACGGAGGCACCTTCTATGAGTATCTACAGTATAGGTGAGTTCACAGAGCAGACGAGCCTTAAAAACAATACATAGTAGAAAATATCCAGCCTTCTACACAAGACGTAAAGACACAGTAAACTTAACCTAACCTCTCATCATCATCGGCCTATTGCAGTCCACTGCTGGACATAGGCCTCTCCAGTTGTTCGCTATGTAGGAACAGACTTGTCCCTACGAAAAGTGTAAGTACTTCCGCCGAGCTAGGTGATCGTGCTCGGGGACCGCGGTCCGATGGACCATCTTGGTTTTTCGTATATATAGCGAGTCGTGATGAAAACTTCGTATGTGAGTTGTACGTCTTCCATACAAGTTGTATGGAGCGATTTCATTCTCCATAGCCCCGGATTTCACATCGCCATCTGTTGTTAGCTGGCGGAACTAGTGACTGCATATTGTAGCGACGTGTAGATTGTTGTAGCGATGTGGAGATAGGTGTCGCTACGTGTCGCTACAGCTACTTAAAGGCAAACATCTGGAGGATATACCCATAATCGCCACGCTGGGCAAGCGGGCTGGCGAAAAAAATGGCAGTTATTATAAAAAAAAGGCAGTTGACTAAGATAGCTTATAACATCCGTCGGCATTCCAGGCTATTCGTCATATCCCAGTTCCCGTCTCTGCATCACCTGGACGACAGGAAGGTCACCGAGGACCAGCGCGCCGAAGCGCAGAGGCTCTACAAGAGGCCGTTCTTCGAGCGGCTGGTCAAGCCAGGCTCCGGACGCTTCGGCCAGCTGGTCACCACCTCGGTGAGTTGGAGCAACGTTCAGGGGAAACTGGCCTCTATTTTGGGCAAGGAGAGACAGAATCGGAACTTATTGATTTGAAAATCGCGTGTCAACCATCCGGTATGGTTGTAGGCGTAACGAATTTGCTCATTTGTGATGTGAAATGTTCTTGGTAGTGCAATAGCGTTGAAAAATAATGTTTACTTATTTACGATAGATACTTTTAGGACTGTGTTAAAATGGTCTACTGTCCCTATCTTACTGTAGTTATCTTTGATTGGTCCAATACGATTTAATAATATTCACTGTTAATAAAATCTCTGTCTGGGTGTTTATATTTGTATTTAAGTATTTATTTGTGGTACCTTCGTTGTTCTGATACCCATAACACAAGTGCTTAAGCTACTTACCTTGGGATCGGAGCAATGTATGTGTTGTTGTCTGATATTTATTTATTTGATATTTAATAAAATTGTTGAGTTAATTATTTTATTAACAGTGCTATTTATATAGTATATAGGTACTTTGACCTGATTACTGATCAAGTTGTCGAAACACTTTGTTATAGATTCATCAGCAGTAAGAACAGATAAGTTAAATATTTAAAATATCATAATTATTGTACCTGAGATTGGACCTCAAAATCTACTTTTTCAGCTAATGAGCTAGTCAACAAGTCTTATCCTTCTTTATTAAGAACAAATAAAAGTTTAGTAGTTTTAAAATCCCATATTAAAATTCCCTTTTAAATAACATTTTCATAAATTAAATTATTACATTATAGTTATAAGATTTTTTATCGATAAGTGTCTGTTCACTACACATATCTTTTTTATTAAATTTTTTTTTTTTTTTTTTTTTTATTTATTTCCAAAAAAACAATAATATACAAAAACATTAAATCGGCATGTACATAAGCTTAATAGCTTTACCGCCATACCGGTGCCGCCGACAGTACTTATGAATTACTATGCTAAGTTACACTTTATATATTTAATCAACTCAACAGATAACAACCATCATTCTCGTACAATTACACGCCTCCCAAGCATGACATTCAGCACAAAAAATGAGTCGGCCGCGCGGCCGCCACCGACCAACCACCGTCGCCGTTTCGCATTACGTCACTCATATGCATAGTTTTGCCACGCGCACAGGATGTTTCATTACGAGACCTCAACAATGCCCTCAATGAAATATTTTCGTAGCTTATATTTAATGTTTTTTTGGGTTAGCTCTGCTTGTATGCTATTTGGTATATTATTTATTAGGCATGGGATCGCATACTCTAATGTACGCCTCCCATACAGGTTTGTATATGAAGGTTTAACTAGTATCCTACTATTTGTTTTACGTGAGTTAAAGTAATGAATAACTGGGATTTTTAGTTGTTCATTAAAAAATTCTTCTACCAATAATGTATATTTTACTTTATCATGTATCGGGATTATTTTACAAAACTTAAATAAATTGTGGTAATTACGGTTTTGCTTATATTTGTTGAGGACATTGTCGGGTACTATTGTTTTTAAAATTCGTATTTGTAGGTTGTATATAGGATCTAGATTGGATTTACACGTTCTACCATAGCTCGAAAGTCCATACGTTATAATTGATTCTACCAGTGATTTGTATAATTGTAGTCGTATGTAATAAGGAACTTTATGCTTAATCAGCGAAAATTTAGAAAGCAATCCCCTCATTTTGCCACAGACGTGATCGATGTGGCTTTTCCAGTTAAGACGATTATCGATTTTTAGTCCCAGGTAAGTCTGCACATCGACCACGTCTATGGCAACACACGCACACTGACCTGGGCTGCTGCCCTGCATTCGATGTGCACACTGATGATCGTGAGCTATTAGGTTCGGTGTGAACTTGCTTCTGTTATTGCTACTACTTATGTACATCAATTTGGTCTTGCTAGCATTCAGGACCAAACCCATGTCATGAGACCATCCCGTTAACAAATCGAAATCAGTCTGAAGTCGATATAAGGTGTCCTTGATGTCTTTACCAGCGGCAATTAAGCATGTGTCGTCTGCAAATTGAAACACCTCACAGTTTTCGATTATATTAACTAGGCTGTTGACGTAAGTGATGTAGTGCAATGGTCCTAGTACAGAGCCTTGAGCCGTACCTATCGTTGCTTTTACTCCTTGACTCACCGCATCACCCACTTTTACTACATATTTTCTGTCTTTGAGGTAATCCTTACACCATGACAATAGAGGGCCCCTTATACCACTATCTTGCAGCTCACTAACCAGTGTATCGTGTCTAAGAGTGTCGAATGCTTTGCTATAGTCTATAAATACTACCAGTACATGTTTTTTCTCATCTAGGTATTTATAAATACAGTTGGTAAATGCTGAAAGCAGTTGGGTAGTATTTTTTTCTGGCTGGAAGCCATATTGTTTCGTTGTTAGTATTTCGTTTTCGGCAAAAAATTTGTACATTTGCTTACAAATGTGCTTCTCCACTATCTTATCGATCGTAGGAAGAATTGTGATTGGGCGATAGTTTTCAAATACGGATAGACTACCTTTTTTATGTATTGGTCGAACGATACCGGTTTTGAGGCATACTGGATATATTCCCGTCCTTATACTCGCATTTATAAGATTAGCTATGGCTGTTTTAATTTTATCACATATTATTTTTATGTCTATTGCTCTGATTTTGTCAAGTCCTGGAGATTTATTGCTATTTATAGATTTTATAATTTTTTCAACAGAGTTATCGTTCGCGTAATTAAACCGCATTGAAACTTCAGCAGGCTTTTTATAATCTAGGTTACTGAGTAATGGTTTAGCACAGTTTGGTATTATTTTTTGCACACTTTGATCAAAAGTGCTTGCAAACGAGTTAGCAATTTCCTTGTTAGAGATACCATTTTTTCCGAATGCCCTGAGTATTGTCTCGTCAATTGAAGATTTTATTCTGCCCGTTATCTTATTTAGTATTTGCCAGAGCATTCGAGGATTATTTTTATTGTTATTTATTTCTTCTTTTAGTTTCTTATTTTTAGTTTTTTGTATTAACATATTCGCGTAGTTTCTTGCTTTGTTGTAATTTTGTTTTAAAATCATGTTATTACTATCTTTAATCCATTTATTAAACATATTATCCCTATATTCACATGCCCTTAAAACTTTTTTACATATCCATTTATTTTTATTTCGTTTAATGTTAGATTTTAAATTAATTTTAAATTCAGATTTTTTATAACACTGCGTAAAGTTACTATGGATATAGTTATAAATGTTTATTGGACAAGTCATGTCACTTGTTTTTTGCCATTCTATTCGATTGAGCGATTCTATTAGAGATTTATTATTTATGCACATTTTGCTTTTTGGAACACGCTGTACACGCGGCCCGGCGCACGCCATTAGTATAGCGCGGTGATCGGCCAGTGTCGTCCCGATAGCTGCAGTGAAGAGGTCCTGTGTGCGGGATCTTGCATATATATGATCTATGCATGTTTTGCTTAATCTACCGCCTGAGTATTCGATCCTAGTATGTTCTGAAATCCCACACACAAGGCCCAGACTGTGTAACACATTACTGTACCTATGCATAATTGGGCTTTGTATCTTTAGGTCAATGTTAACATCTCCCAGTAAGTACAATTCACCGCTGCAGCAATGTGAACTCAAAGTGTTATAAAGCTCGGTGATAAACATATTTTTACTAGTGCTTGGAGGACGGTATATTGCACAGAGGTCTGCGTCGTAGTTCGATGAAGTGGTGATTGTGCATATAATACTTTCAAAATGCAGTGTTGATACAGTCTTAACTTTGTAATTGTGGTTGTTTTTTATGTATACTATAATGCCACCACCCCTCCGACCCACTCGCAAAGATGTTATCATTTGGTACCCGTCTAGATGATACAAACAGCTGATACTTTCTGTGATATTTGCTTCCGTAACAATGATTAGGTCTATGCTGCGTTTAGCGGATATTACACATTGTTCAAGTGCGTCGAAGTTTTTTATGAGAGAGCGAATGTTGACATGCATGCATAGGAGGTTTATTTCGTTGTTAGGAATACATTCAAGGAAATTATTAATATCAGTACATGTAAGGTATTCGGTGATATCATCATTGATGATTAGCATTTTATCTAGGCTCATATTTTACTGTTGATTAAGTTAGGTTTAATTTAAGATTTAATAGGTAGGTACGTTAGATTTATAATAATATAAGTTAGGTTATTTAGTCTGATAGAAAGAACAAAAAGCGAACAAACAAGAGATTTAAAAACTACCTACTAAATAATAATTTAAGATAAATTATTAGAAAGCTCGTCCACATCCTCTATGGTTCTCAGGACGTGGACTTTACCCTTTTCTTGTTTGCAAGCCCTTACGATGCCTTTCTTGAACCACACATATCTGTACTGCTGTTTGATTTTTAGTTCTTGTTTAGCGTGCCATAATATTTTCTTGTTCTGTTGTGTCATTTTTTCCCTGATATACACCGTGCTGTAGTTGCTAGATTCTTCTGGGTGAATGTCTGCCACAGTGATAGGAGTACATTTGGCTGCTTTTATCCATTGGTCAACGACGCTTTCTTCTTTTAACTCCACCTGAATATTACCATCCTTGTCATTTTTTCCCCTAAGTCTGCGTGTCTGCTTGATGCCCTCCTTGGGTAATTTCAGTTTCGTGGCCAAATTTTCTACCAGACTTTCTACATCTCCGTTTTTGTAACAGGGTACATTGGCAATTTCTATGTGCGTTGATAGTTTCTCCTGTTCCATAATTTGGATTCGCTGCTCGAGGGCACCTACCCGTATTTGTAGATTATTGTTTTTGTTGGTGAGATCAGTATTCTTTTTCTCTAGATTTTTTATGGTTTGCTTAAATGCATCGATACAAATCATGACTTCGTCTAATTTTGCACTGTGGAACTGCAGTGAAATGTTCACTTCCTTCAACTCTCTTCTGATTGTTTTTTCTACTTGGGCGGAGATATCATTTGACAATTTTTTCGCATTTATTTGCATTTGGGTTTCATTGTCATCATCTTCATCGTCCTCAGGTATTATTATAGAAGAGTTGCGTCTTGACGTCTCCTGCAGGCATTCTTGGCATGTCCACCCTAGGCCTGGGGATGCCGCTTTGAGAGCGCTGAGCTGCTTATTTGATAGTCCCGTACATTTGGTGTTGAGATGCACTATACGTTCACATTTACTGCATTCGACTCCCGGAGATGATTTAGTAATGGATTTTGAACAATTATCACATTTGTTAGACATTTTAGGCAATTTCCGATACTGATTCGCACGATTATTAGACATATGTTTCGCGCACGGTGTTTAGTCGACGACTGTAATGGATTTTGAACAATTATCACAAAATATAATTATCGAAATAAATAGGCTAGATTTATAAAATATTTAAAATACTTATTACATAGGTCTTTTGATAAGTAAATCATTAAGTAACAACGAATAAAGACATTACAATGGTGTTCTTAAAATATCCTTGGAGTTAGGTATATGGTATCTAAGAGATTTTTCGTAATGCCTTAGACATTTTTAGTACTACCTTGCCTTGATATTTAAACTTAAGTTAGTCATCACCAATAAAAATATGTTAATCCTTTGACCGCCAAAAATGAGACACAATAAAAAAATATTGTTATCGTCGCATAATATAAGCGTTCAAAGGGTTAATAACGCATAAATTTTCACATTGGAAAGTCATTATAATTATGTAAAATCAGCGATTTGCTTTCCATTATCTAAAAGACTGTTTACGACAAATAAATCGATGTAAAATATCGAATTTAATACATTTATTGTTATAGTTTGTTATACTATTTATTAAGTACATAAGGTTGTGAATATTTACTGTTGATTTCTATGTTGTATGTATCTATATAAGTTATGTAGTAAGAGGATATTACGTTACACTTCTTTATGTGTTATCATGACGCTTGATTTCCTACTATGTTGACGGCGGTCTATCGATTCAGGTCAGTTAACTAAAACTATTAAGCACGTTCAACTACTTTCACTGTGTCGGAGAATAAGCGAGTTGCGTGACATAGTAGTGAGCTACGCCCTGCGACCGCCAACCCGCCTGCCCGGCGTGGCGATTGTGGATTTAACTTCCAGGTGTCTGTTAAAAGTGGCGATCACCTGGAGAGGCATAGGCCAGCAGTCGACCGCGATAGGCTGATGATGATAAGTTTACTGTATAGTCAAATAGCCTCGTTGCCGTAAAAAGTTATCCTACTAATATTATAAACGCGAAAGTTTGTTTGGATAGATGGATGGATGTTTGTTCCAATTTCACGCAAAAACTACTGCACGGATTTTAATGAAACTTTACATGAATATTCACGCGGGCAGCAGCTAGTTAAAAAATAAAAGATACGTATTTTTTCATTGGTATATTACACCATAAATTACGAAGATATAGTCCGTTAAAGTTACAAGTGACGTCACGCGGTATGGTATTTTGTCGCACGAGTGACGTCAAAGACTCCCACTAATAAATTTTGATAATTGTATCTTTGTTACTTTTTGTTTAAATGAAAAAAGATAAAATACGGGTCCAATATAGGTACCTTTATAATCTAAATAAAATACGGTCTAAATATAAAGTATCTAAATTATTTTGACCCTGAAAACGTCATTATTGCATAAGTGTACTATGAACGTGCCTTGTTTTAGTTTACTGATTTGTACACTAGTTCTATGAAGTACCGCACTGCAACGCTGTCGTCAGCGGCAGATAATTGTCAGCGTTGCAGGAAATTAAGCCTTATGGTACTATACGTAAGACTTTAATATTAGAAATTCCCAAATACATATGATAACCCGTTTAAATAGCAAATAAGTATAATTTTTTTTAGTAAATTTTACTCAATCGCGACCTTATAACGACTCAAGCTAAAATTACATTATAAACAACTTATAATATATTATCACTTTAGGACCTTTAAATTATTTATTAGTCTCAGCAAAAAAGATAAAAAAAAAAATTTAATTTATGTTTTTTTTTACATTTTCATGTTCATTGCATATTTTTATCTATTTTACGTTACATAAATATAATGATTCGCTATTGCATAAGCGATTGATGGCCATTGCTACTTTTGACGATCCATATATTTGAAAGTTTGTTGTTTTTTTATTCAAACCTATCAAAGTACAATCACATAACCATTGCTTAACATTGACCAATTTGAGTCGTATTTGCTCGCGAATGATTAATTAAAATTTACCCTGATACTAAATTGAAGTAATTAGGCAGCCTTCTTGCTCTCTATCGTATAAACAATCAACTTTTCAATCTACTATAATATGTAAGTCAACTTTTTCCAATAGATATTTAACTTTATTATACTGGATTTGAAGTCCAAATTCGTTTGAGAATTTGTCATTTTTATGTATACGTTGAATTGTTGTTATCTATTCTTAGAATATGAAATCTTAGCATCTTTTTGAATAAACAAAACATTTTAAAACTATGATATTTATAAAGGTTATACGAATATTTAATAAAAAAATTAAGTCTTAATGTTGCTTTTTTTTTCGCTTTATAACCTTCGGATTTTGGTAAAGGTAGTGTAGATATTAATTTAAAACAAAAATAGGCTACTTAATCCCATAAAAGGGAAGCTATAATCACTTAACGGTACCTACGCTTTTAACAATCTCTTAAATAAATAAAAGCTAAAATAATTAATGAAAGTATTAAAAGTAAAAAAATGTTCCACTTGTTGCCCATTATGGGCCATATATGGAACAAAGAAGTATCTTAAATAAATAAAAGCCAAATCATTCGTCATGAAAATTAAAG
Source organism: Conogethes punctiferalis (assembly GCA_031163375.1). Taxonomy (NCBI): domain Eukaryota; kingdom Metazoa; phylum Arthropoda; class Insecta; order Lepidoptera; family Crambidae; genus Conogethes; species Conogethes punctiferalis. The sequence continues at coordinate 19,993,401 of CM062082.1, read as the reverse complement.
TCAAATATGGACCACTTTTAGTTAGCCTCCCAAGCCATGAGGTCCACATATGGGACAAAGAAGTATCTTAAATAAATAAAAGCCAAATCATTTGTCATGAAATATATATTAAAAGTCAAATATGGACCACTTGTTGTTGTCCTTCCAAGCCATGAGGTCCACATATGGGACAGAGGAGTAGTCGTCGCACCTCGCCTTGGGGTTGTACCGCGTCTCCTGCTCGAAGGCCTTGCGTTGCACGAAGCGTACATCCGTGTTGTCGCATATGATGCGTGCCATAGACGCCTTTTTCAGTTGTTGGAGTTGGTCTAAGAAAAATATGAGATTTTTTTAAAAAAACACACATAAACCCAGGGCCCTGATATATGCGTCAAGGTATTACTGATGGAATGAAAGAAAAAATTTACATCTACGGAGCCATTAAGCTGTGGAACTCTCTATATCAGCGCGCGTGTTCTTTTCTTATAAGCGATCCGTATCACGCTTAGTGCAACACAGATCGATCACAATATGACAGCCTGCATAAGTGCCGCTTCCCGTTCCCGTAAAGACCCAAGACTATAAGAAGAAAAGAACACGTGGCAGAATAGAGCCGTTACGGAATCTTACAAACAAAGCGCGAAGAAGAATAAATGTGAGCACCATGGCGGTGCCTGTCGAAGGGAATTTGGATAGCTTCCCGTTGCCACTGCCATACCGGCCCGTTATATGAAATGTCTTATTGTTTTACGAGAGCTTTGTTTCACATTCAAAGAACCAGATTATCGACCAAATGACCTTACCTGAACTGAAAGAATGTGGCATCTCACTGTTGTCGTAGAAGAACCTGTCCCCCACACGGGTCCTGTAGAACTGCTCGGCTATGATGCACTGGAACGTGTGGCCGAGTACGGACCCCTGCACCGCGCGCTCCATGGACCCCCCCACGAATAGGTCCACATCGCCTACGCTCTCGTACATTTGGGAGAGGGCGTATATACGCTGGAATAGACATGACATAAACATAACGCTGCGTCATCTACCTCCACATATCACTAGTTCTGCCTACTGACAACAGATGGCGCTGTACCTTCCGCGGCAAGCAATCCGTAGATTACAACAATACTTCATACACGCTCTACGGAAAACCTACAACGCACATGCGAAGTGTTCATCATCGCTTAGCATTTTATAGGACAAACCAAAATGGTGCCTCCAGCACAATCACCTAGCTCGGAAGAATATCTAGTGTACAGAGGCAACATAATAATATATTGTCGATAAAAGATTGTTGCCTTCAATAACTCACGTCTTGATCCATTTCTCCAGATAAATCTTGGAAAGTTCTTGCTCTACGAAGGCCGCATATTTCCCTAAAATCAAAAGTAATAAAACTTTTAATTACCAAATACAGCTTTTTGCGAAAGAGGGGGCAAACGGCCCTGAAGGTCAGTCACAGAGACACAACATCCCTGCGTAAAGATAGGTCTAGCTTGTTTATGAGTTCTCGATTCAATGATTTGAACCGCTCTATGCTGGATACGCCCAAATGAAAGGAGTTGATACTGGGGCTACTACACATAACAAACACAAATGTCATACTCACCTGTAGTCATTATACGACGCGATTCCGTGGTCCCTTCCTCTCTGGATGTCCATGGCGATGAGGTCCAGGCCCCATTGGTTGTGGGACTTGAAGAGCAAGTTGGTGATCTCTCCGCTGCAGAAGGGGTCCGCTTCTGAGACGCCTTGGGTCAAGCTGCCGCGGACCACGTCGTCCAAGGACTCCTCGGAAGACTCAAGCAGAGAAGGGTTTTGGTAGTGGTCGCTTAATCTGGTTAAACAATGAAATTTTTAGGTTACCGGAAGGGTCACGCTTACGAGAGAAATACACATAAGTAAAAGGAGTTATCTAAAAGAATATGCTACCGCCGTGTTCGGAATGTAGATTTCTACCGAGAAGAACCTGAAGATGTGCTAGAAGTTCCACCAGGGAAAGAACCATAATTCTAATTCAAGGTAGAATTAGGGGAATAAAGGGATAAAAGGAACATGTAGCGACAACTATCTCCACCCACACCGCTAAACAATCTCCACGTGGCGATACGACATGCAATCATTAGTTCCGCCAGCTAACAACAGATGGCGATGTAACATCCGCACCCATAAAAAATTAATCGCTCCATACAACTTCTATGGAAGACCTACAATGCGCATATGAAGTTTTCATCACGACTCGCTATACATATACGAAAAACTAAGATGGTCCATCGGACCGCGGTCCCCGAGTACGATCACCTAGCTCGGCGGAAGTAATTCCACTTTTCGTTGGGACAAGTCTGTTCCTACAAATATAAAGGGAATTATACCTGTGCAAGTACCCAGCGTAATAGTTCTTCGGACAGGTCATGATGGTGTCCGGGATAACGGAGTGCAGGAACCGGAAGGCTCCGGACGCGAAGCCGTTGATGACGCCAGGGTTCACCTCCGGGCTGTAGTCGTGGCTGTACAGCGTCGACGGGGATATGCGGTAGTAACGGAGGTAGGTTTCACCTGTAGATGACAATAGGGTATTTGACTATGGTCCATCTTGCAACCTTCAAGGTTACCAATAAAAGTTAAATAAATAGAGAAGTAGCTTAATGAGATGACAGAGTCCAGCCCTACCACCCCTGCTCCGGAAACTCTACCCACTGGCAGAAACACGACCTAGAGGTCATTTGGTTGCGGTATTCTATAGGGTGGAGGAGGTTGGAGTCCTTCCCCGGACGGGCGGCTCAACTCGAGCGAAGATTAGATATGCCCTACCTCTCTTGATGATGATGATGATCATAACACTGCTTCTGGCGCAGTCAGGTAAAAAGTACTAACCAAAGTTACTCGGCAGCCACTCCTGATAGGTGATGTGCTGTATCTCCGCGATCACGACCCTCCGCGCTTCCTGGTAGAGCCTCTCGTCCATCCAGTGAGGGTTCAGTCCCGCCAGGATGTCCGCCACACGGTTGTGCTCCCTCAGGAACAGCGTGTGCACCATCGCGAGGGTCGGCGTCTGGTTGATCCTGTTGTCGCCTTTCAACACAACCATTAAAAAAGACGTTCTGTCTAGAATTAGAAAAGTAAGTCCAGATATAAGCCCAAAAAGGCGAACAACTGGAGAGGCCTATGTCTATCAGTGGATTGCGATAGGCTGATGATGATGATTGTATTGGGATATAAGGCGACCCATCATCAGCCTGGCCAGACCATGGTGCATCAGAATAACAAACGAGGCTCTGGCAACCGACTGGTGGCGGTAGAACCATCACAATTGAAGGCGTACCTAAATACCGCTGGCCGACGACGGGCAGCAGCGTCACCGGAGCGAGAAGTTACGTCCTGCGATCGGCAACCCGCCTGCCCAGTGTGGCGATTATGGGTAAAACCTCCAGATGTTTGCCCTAAGTGGCGAACAACTGCTGAGGCCTATGGCCAGCAGTGGACTGCTATAGGCTGATGATGATGACTTAAATCTGGCGCCACCTCAGGTTCTTCACCACTACATCTCCCAAGGGACTGATTGATTTCAAAACGTACCTACCACTTAAATAACAAGGGTGCGACACATTCTTCAAGTCGCAATGGGCTTTCTTGTTGTCTACAGAGGGTAGAAGACCCCTTTTGCTCTGTCCTCTATACTCCACGCGGAGCCGGCCCCCTTTCTTGCTCCTCAATTTCAAAGCCACGGTTTTTTCAGATCCATAAACTGTTGAACCGTCCAGGAAACTTGTGACTGTGTTCATCTGGAGGGACAAAGACAAAACTTTTAAGATCTCTTTACCTTTTACTACATAGGCACTTTACGGAAATTAAAACTACTACTAACGTTGAGAAACTTAAAAATAATGCCATTTGAATCGCCTACTTACCTATGCCTGTTGGCTTATAGGCGATGTGGTGATGTAAAAACGTGGTTCAGAGGCTTGCCTTGATGGGAAACGCCCGCAGCCAGATGTTAGGCTTTTTCATTAAATTTTTTGCTGTGAAGTGGCGAACAATGTCTACTCGTATGTCCAGCAGATGACTGCGATTGGCTAAGCATGATCATTAAAGGATCCTTGATTACGTATAATTCCTAATCTTTATATATAAAAGGAGAAACTGATTGACTGACTGACATATCAACGCAAAGCCTAAACGGCTAAACGTAGGCACTTGAAATTTGGAAGGGCACCTCTACGTTACCTAAGCTACGTAGCTTAGAAACTTAGGTGCACTAAGAAAGGAATTCCCGAAACTCCTACGGGAGCGGGAGTTAGCGGGAAAAAAATAGCGTGCGAAGCCGGGGTGGGTAACTATCTGCTTATAATGCCTTTACCTGATCCGCGTACCCCAAAGTACAGTCGTCTCTAGGCGCAGTGATGCTCCTGACAAAGTTCAGGCATTTGATGCCATAAGTCCTATAGAAGGCGTCGTTGTCAGGTATCTTTATGGGAATGCACTTATCGTTCAGCCACTCGGGAGGCAGTATGTCGACGCCGTCGCCGACGCAGCACTGTATGCCACCTTCGTCTGAAAATTCAAATAAAATTGGTATACATTCAGAAGATGTGTGGTCTAGTACGTACATTTAATAGGACAAGTCACATTTGGTATCGAAAAGCTGAGAATATAATACTCTCCTGCTGACGGAATTTTCGGTACGATTTCCGGATTTAGGATAGGTCCACCCCATTTCATTCCGCCCACGAAACCGGCCTGCAACCGGTCGCCCTTCTCCTCAAAACACCCAGCAACGCCCTAAGCCGAGGCCCGAGCCCTACTAGGGGGCGCCCTTAGCTATGTTGCTTAGCATACTTAAGGTTGAGAGCCTTCCGGCCCCAACTTTCTGGTGATGATGACAAGGCCGCACTGCATTCATCGTAGTCATTTAAGAAAAAAAAACTACGACACTCACGGAATGAGATGGGATAGTCCTATTCTATCCGGATTTAGAGAACCGCACGGATGAAATTCAGTCAGGATGTGTTTGGACACATTCAATAATTACCCGTGACTTCCATCAGATGCAGCATCATGTCGTGCGTGATGAACTGCCCCCACTGCATGCTCATGTAGTTGAGGGTTCGGCTCGGGATATTGAAGTCCGGGAAGAGGCGCGTCGACAACTCTCTGGCGCCGGGGAGAGGGTTACCGCTTTGGGCTACTGGCATGGAGAAAATGCCTGTGGAGAAGAGTCCAATTGGTTAACGTGGATAGATTAGTATTCAGAACACGACGGATACATTCGGTTACGTTAACTACGAGTATGTTTGTCACTATTGTGACGCACTTTTTAGTCTGTGATGCAATTACAAACGCACACGACGCGCAAAAATCTGTCGCGGATATTTCACAGAATCAACGCACATTATCCATCATTCTTTGGGCAGAGCTGTAGGGACCTAGATGCTCTTTTTAAATGTCTCAGACGCAGACTCTATCGCAAAAAAGTCTATCGTCTGAGCAGCTCCTTTAGAAGAAGACAAAGCATAAAGTACTTAGACATCGATATCAAATTGTGTTCTGCATCGGGGGACTGATATTAGAATTTGCAGATTATCCATATTCCTGGTGCCATTCAAGAAAAGACACGGTCAGTGGGCAAGATAGATAGCTATTAGTTTTTAAATTTTCTGCTGATTCTCTCAGTGTCTAGAGCCTATTATATTCTGTTATTCTATTCTAGAAGAAAAGTTGCACGACGTTACGAGAACGGTGCAGCATCTTGGGCACACAACGTTTTTTTTTCGTGGAGAATCCCTTCTTTTTTGCCATAATAATGGCTTCCCTACGCCTGATGGAAAGCGAAAGAGAAGCCCAAGTCCCTGTGATAACGGGCAAGTAACTGGTCAGTTACCTGCCAGTTGCCACCGCCATGCCGGCCCAACTCTAACCCCCACGAGCTCCGGAAACCCACCCTTTGAACCTTCGACGTCCTCAAGGGATATGCAGACACCGGTGTGCGGTGCCGTTAACCCGCTACACCCCATAATGACCCACCATCGCTGCCAAGCTCAGGGGCGGATCCAATCCTCAAGTAGAGACTACCATGGCTCCCCCAGAACTAGGCACACAACTGGCGTAACTTGCATTTGTAAGCTAAGAGACAAACGCACCGTCCGCGTACCGTGGTGTCGCGATCCTGGTGAAGGGCGCGCCCCGCCGCCCCCACGACGGCCGCTCGAGGTTGTTGCAGGTCCCGTCCACGCTGCGGAAGGTGCTGCGGGGACAACGCATGCTGAACGGCTTGCAGGAGACGCCGTCGTAGCGGATCACCTGGTTCTCGAGGAAGGACATGAACGTGTTCGGGGTGACTGTGGAGCTGTTGAAAAAAGGCTTAGTTTGAGAGACCAGGCTGGGCAGGGCGCTGCTAAAAACAGCCTGGTGACTAAGGGAATATCAGGAATACTACCGCGGTATCTCTGCCTATCGTAGGAGGCGACTTAAAGGCCCTTTGGGGCTGTGGCGCGATCGGGAGGGCCCCTTGTGCTCCGGTTAGCGGACCCGAACAAGACGACGACCGACACTCGTCGTGCATCGGAAGATACAAGGAGGATCCCTACCACATCGTCCTCCCGGTGGTAACGAATCCCTACGAGCATCCTGACCCCCTCAGAGAGAGTGCTCGCAGCGGACCACCGTCCGGGTTTGTCACACGCAGGTATCCGGTACCCAGGGACCTGGTCAGGGCCGTCTCAGGGCGCCTGCGGGGCGCTGCCGGGCGGCGCAGCGCAGGTCCCCGGGGATTGGTCTGGGTGTTTTCTATGTATAATATGTATTTATTTACAAAAAAAAATTATCTAAGTAATTATCTAGTACCCATAGTAGAAGCTTCGGCTTAGTTTGGGGCTAGATGGCGCTGTGTGGCTTAGCGTGGCATGTCTTGGGTTATTTATTTATTTATACCTGGAGCATAACTTGATCTGCAGTAGCTTGGTCGTCATCAAAATCTCCTGGGAGGCCTCGGCCATCTTCTTCACGTCTATGGGCAGACTGGCCGAGAAGAAGTGGTGCACCGCTGGAGTGCAGTGGTCGAGGCAGATGCCCCTTCGCACCAGCTGATTTCCCCGCTGGGTGGCTGACCTGCTCAGCTCTCGGCCGCATTTCACGCACTCTGTGATCAGGTCTTTGGGGATCGGGGTTTCTTCTGTGAAGAATCAAGGTGTAGTATTTATTAACCTGTCAAATGCCATAAGCTTGCCATCGGGCGTGACACAATAGATTTTCTATTGTGCCTGGAATAGGTAGATAGATAGATACTCTTTATTGCGCCAAATTAAAACATGCACAGGAAAGAGATGTTATACTGGTATGGTGGTACAATGTAGGCGGTCTTATCGCCTAAAGCGATATCTTCCAGACAACCTTCAGGTAGAAGATATTATATGCTGACGAGAGGGGTAAAGTAGTGCAGAACTGATTACAATTAAGAAATGGAATGCCGGTAGTTGGAAAGTTAATGTAGGTACGCGTCCTTTTTCAATATACCTACTAGGTACGCTTTTTTACGGGTCTTAAATATATGTCACCGGAAAATAGCAAGAATCGTAAGTTGATAAATTTCCTAGGTAGGTGATTAACTTTCGGAATATAACAAACGGTAGTTGAAATGTATTATTTAACGCAATGGATAAATATATTTTTTCGAAATTGACCCGAATAGGAATCGAACCCGGAACCTTCGAAAAGCGTTTTAGGAGTCAGGGCCTTCTGTTCCCCCATCAGCCCGGAGATGATAACAATGCCGCCTGCCTTTTGCTATTATGCTAGTCATATAGAAAAGAAGTAAAATAGAAAGATCCTGTAGATGTTGTCAAAGTAGTCATATGTTATGTAATGTAGTTATACCTACATAAATAATGTCGTCATGTAATCGGAATACTTACGTTCAACATCCAATGAGAACAAATCCTTTATAAACGCCGTGGTCTCGCTGAGAAAAGGGCACAATCCGGACAGCAGCTCCTCTGTGATGAACTCCCAGCTCGTCCCTCTACACCCAGACCCGCACATCAACAACAACACCACCACAAAACACTTCACATGAGATTCACTAAATATTTTAAGCATGGCTGTTTAAATATCATTTAGTATGCAATTATCACTTCGATTCCTTTTTTTTTCTCTATAAGATAGTGAATAGACCCAGAGAATAGTCGTGAACTTTTATTATCGTTTCTTTCTTTCTTAATATCCCTTTTTGTGGAAAAACTTTTTTGAGATCAAGAATTTGCCTGAAGAAATGCAATAGGCGCTAAATAGAATTAAAAATAATCTTTTAACAGGTCTTTAATGAGATTTAGTTAAGCTCAAATTTTACCGGGATTATTTACAAACTTTGTAAAGTTTTGAACTAAAACGTTCAACTGTCAATTTAATGAGTTTGTATTCCCGTCGTTAAACAGTTCTTTAATGTTTTATAAGTATTCTTCTTTTCAATGGCTAAAGTCAATTTCACAATTTTTTTAATAATTTTTTAGTAGAAAGCTGTGTTCTTAATAATTTGACAATCGTTAAAGCATTTAAAAGCGTCAATAACTCCCGAAAAATTTACTTAAAAACTTATTTCTTCTTTCAAAATGAAAAAAATATACAATCACGTATGCCTAGATATAATAATGTGAGCAGAATGTGTTCAAAAGTAAGTAATTACTGTGATCTAATCAAGTCACGTAGGTATACTGTAGTTACTAAACAAATAGTTAGTTACCTCAGCCGGTGGATATGTCATGTTCGCTCATGCAATGCAATGTACATGTTATCTATGCACTAAGTTGCATTAGTTTTGTTTGTACCTGTCGACTTCATTCACCATTGCATTGTGCTGACTAGGCCATAGCATCAGACACTACACTGTCACTCTTTTGGTAGTGACCCCTGCCAGTGGGCAGAGGTCACTAGTGGTTAAGTCATTCAGTGGAATAAAAACCAAGGGTCCTGGGTTCGATGAAAAATTTGTACACAAAATTGGATGTTTATTTTGTTTTATGTCTTCGTAAAAAATCGGCCAAGTGCCACTGCGCACGAAGGGTTTCGGACGTGTGTGGGTGATGAAGGGTTGGATATGGAACCCTAATTACAAAATATACTTAAAAACATGGCGATATTCAGTATCCTATCCTATAGCTATACGAGTATATAGCCGGGTCAGTTAGTACCAAAATAAATAGGTACATAAATAGGTAAAAAAATACTTTATTAAGACAAGCTTAATTGGTGCTAGCTGACACAGCCTTTTGAATCAAGGAATTAAAAAATACACTTTGTACAAAATATATTTATTAAATGTGACAATGGTAACGCGTAACTAGGCACTGATTTATATCAAAAATATACCTACAGACTAGATTTAGAAGATGTGTTTCAAACACCATAATAAATAATATCTAATGATAATGAAATTATTTTTTAACATTGATACATAAATACCTAGCGTTAAAAGGAACAAGACAATAACATGCAATTTTTAAATTTTTACCTAAGAATGAAATAAAATTTGTAAGTATGTTAGTTACTTAAATTAATGTAATTTAAACTTATTTATCTAACAGCAATAAAAAAATTATATGTATATGGTTTCTATAAAATTATCATCGTGTGGGTCAATTAGATTTAAAAAATAAAAGCAACAAAATGTTACAATACTAAATAGCAAGTTACAAAGTTTATAATTACAAATAAGGAGGTTTGATTTGTACCACTTTTATACACAATAGTTTTCCCAGATAATTATGATTGTGTCCAAAACTATTTCTAATTACCTCCATAGATTGATGTGACCTACCTAGCGTACAAAAATACATTTAAATTTTTGTCAATTCACCAGTCTTTACGACTTAAGTCATAACAACTTACGATAAAATATCACTATGTCCAAAAACTTTCTTTTATTATACTAAGTTCACTGTACATTTTAGCTTATTTATACATAACATTGTACAATTTTAGCTCAACATTATACAATTATTTTCTAATTCCAGCACCCTTACTCCCCGCACTACCCACCGTTAAATGCTAATAGAAAATATCTTATTTGTACCCTAAGTTTTGATCTATAAAAAACTATACATACAATAAAACAGTTAAAAGTGTGTCTGCACATTACTTAAATACTTTTATAAAAACATAGTGGGGCTCTGTCTCCTACTGTGTAAAACAGAGCAAGAAAAAATTTTTTTTTTGTCTAATTTTACTTTTTACCCGACTGCCAAAGAGGGAGGGTAATGTTGTTGGAGTGTATGTAAGTATGTATGTATGTCTGTTCCTTTGTGACCTCCTGTAGCCTAAACGGCTTGATGGATTTTGATGTATGAGGTATCGTTAGATTTGTCTTGATTACGGGAGTGTCATAGGATACATTTTATCCTAAAAGTCCCACGGGATAAAGACATGCAGTGTGCAGTCGGGTATTTTGTTTTTAAGCAAACCGCTTTTTAAAACGCTAATCTCCGAAACTACTGGACCAATTTGAATGAAACTTTTTTGTTTTATAGCTAATAAATCTGGGCAACATATAGGGCTATAATTGAATTACATGATGCGGAAACAATAGCCCAGCTAACCTAAGAGATGAAAATGGTCCCTTAGCAAAAGTTGTTCCGCCTTTTGAATGAGCATTTTTTGATAGATCATAAAATTCGAAGATCTAGGAAATCTCATGTGATCAACAAATATAGGAATGACATCTAAGCAAAAGTTGTTTAATCTGAATAATCTGATGAGCATTTTCCGTTGGCGCTCCTTTAAGAAAATGAAAGCAAACTTATAAAGTTTTAGAGAGATTGAGTAATGATCACTAACTCTAGTTACTCTATCAGCTAGTTCTACAGAAACTTAATAAAGAATAAATATTTAATACTCCATAGTATCCTACACCATCCTTTTTCCAACACAATCCCTCCTTGCCCGATTCGGCATCCCCCGGTGTGAGATCGTCCTGTTTGTTTTTTTGTCAACTATATATGCAAATTTCACCCTCCCTAATTACCATTCTAAGCTAAAACTTAATTTCTTCACCCTTACATATGTTTTGAACAGGTAGTCCCATACTTTGCTCGTTATACCGAACGCTGAAACAAACAGAAAAACAATTTATTTAAGAATTTGTTAGGTCCCGGAAATTAAACGTTTGACCTCTCGGTTATCAGGTAGCACCTGCGACCACTAGACTAATGAGGCAGGAAAAGAAAAGTGGTAGTGGGTTTGTCATGTGCCGAAAAACCGACAATCGGTGGAGAAGACGAATCTTGGAGTGGACAGCGCTCTTGGGCAGACGTGCCGCCGCGCAACCCGTTGGGCTAAGAAGAACTCCTGGCTATCTCTTGTATGGGAAAATGTGGCGCGAATTAAAGAACCAAAGCTGTTGATTGGTTGAGGAAGAAAAGATACATCATCTGCCTATTGCAGTCCTCTCCAATCGTTCGTCAATTTGGAGGCTTAACCCAAAATCGCCACGCTGGGCACGCGGGTTGGCGATCGCAGGGCGTAGCTCCTCGCTCCGGTGACGCTGCTACCCGTCACGGGCCTGTGATATTTAGCTACGCCTTCAATCGTGATAGTTCGCCACCAGTCGGTTGCCAGCGCCTCGTTTTTATTCGGCAGGGGGTAAGATGATAGGTCGCTCCCTTACACCCAAGAAAAGATACTTAAAGATTGATTACCTTTGTCATGGTTAACAAAATGGTGGTTCGAATGGTACCGCTTCATCACGTAGAGGTAGGACCCGTCTTTCGGCGACCCGTGGTGCACGTAGTAATGTACCATGTCGTACATCAAGTAACCTGCGATAAAATATATTAATGTAAATGTTTGTTCGTGTGGGTTTCTATATATACCTCTGGAATAGGATCACCCCCTCTCTTCTCGAGGTTGTCATAGAAGACGAATAAGGGCCCTATCACATTAGCGTATTGCGAGCGAGTTCAAAGTGGAGCGAGAGCACAGGGGCGCTAGCTACCTATGTGCTAAGCGGGACGTAGCTATCCAGGGGTTAAGTGGGACGTAGCTACCCAGGGGCTAAGCGGGTCGTAGCTACCCAGGGGCTAAGCGGGACGTAGCTATCCAGGGGCTAAGCGGGACGTAGCTATCCAGGGGCTAAGCGGGACGTAGCTATCCAGGGGCTAAGCGGGACGTAGCTATCCAGGGCCTAAGCGGGACGTAGCTATCCAGGGACTAAGCGGGATGTAGCTATCCAGGGGCTAAGCGGGACGTAGCTATCCAGGGGCTCAGCGGGACGTAGCTACCCAGGGCCTAAGCGGGACGTAGCTACACAGGGGCTCAGCGGGACGTAGCTACCCAGGGCCTAAGCGGGACGTAGCTACCCAGGGGCTGAGCGGGGCGTAGCTACACAGGGGCTAAGAGGGGCGGGGCTCTTAAGCTCAGGGGGGCCTCGAATCCTTAATAGAAGTCTCAACCGATCTGAAATTTTGGTAATTTCTCACGTTATACTTGCCTTACCTACGAATCCCCCCTATAGATTATTTGTTGCGTTTATCGTAGAATTTCCCACTTCATGAAATTCTCGAGAATTTCATGAAATGGCATTTCATAAAATGGTATGGTTATTCCTACCTAATAGTTTGTGGTTTTTCCTAATAGGTAGCACGAGGCGTGTTGTTAGATATTAATTGAAATGTGTATACTTTTTATTTTTTACGTCTATGTGTGGCTATACAATATTATAATAATTTGTTTTTAAATACTTGTTTACAGCCTGAACATAAAAAAGAAATTGAAACATATTAAACCAACCACATACCTAATCATTTTTATGTTGAATATACACACAGTACCTTACTTATCTACATAGTAGGTACATTTGTGAAATTTGGGCCTATCTCTGGCCTCCGTACAAAACTAAATTTGTCTAACATTGTGTTACCTTTAAGCATACGGGTCGAAAATTTATGACCTGCGTTTTGGGTCATTAACTAATTAGTACCTAATAAATAGGCTACTTGTCACCAATCACAATGTTCCCAATGAATACTAAAAAACTAAATTTTGACCTAATTTTTTGAGTACCGTACCTCGAGAAGAAAAAGCACCCTTACAGGACCACTTTCTTCTCCATTCGTCTCTCTGTCAAGACCTTTTTTCTTAGGAACGCGTGGACATAGTGAAAAAAACGTATAGACTTCAAAAGTTGAGCCGCCCGTCCGAGGAAGGACCTCCACCCTATAGAAAACCGCACCCAAATGACCTCTGGGTCGTGTTTCTGCCGGTGAGTAGGGTTTCCAGAGCTCTTGGGGAGTTAGGGTTGGGCCGGCATGGCGGTGGCAACTGACAGGTAACTGACCAGTTACTTGTCCGTTGTCATAGCGACTAATCTCTGTCGCTTTCCATCAGGCGTAGGGAAGCCGATATCAAGCTACTACTGCGTTCACTACCTAACATAATATAACCAAATTAGTCGTCAAATCACCGATCTCTTTCAGACCACTTTCGTGTGGAGGTGAACAAGATCAAAAGTACTGTACCCAACGAAGACATACCTAGTGATTTCCATAATTTATTTACTGGTCAATCAATAGTTGTAAATCTCTGGAATACAATAGAATAATAAAGTGCAATCGAACATACATCAAGTTCGCACGGCGAGCACGAATCGATAAGTGGGCTACTGATAACCAAGGTCGCTATAAAATTATAGTAAAAGCTCCAGTATTGATTGTCGGGAGCATATCAGTTGTTTCGCTGCAATCAGAATGCTAATAACTGAAGCTATCAGTGCTCGGTATTGACTTTACAAACAAAATTCAATAGGATATTTTTTGTTCGATTTTTGCCGGAGACTCCCTGGGACTGGATGTCTTCTTAATGTTCTTCTTATCATCAGTTTTCGGCCTTTTTCGTTGTGCAACTTCTTTACACTTTCTTTATTGTATGTGGAAAAAAATCAGTAGGTAAACATTTCCCGTTTCCTGTAATCGGGACCCATGAAATAAAAGAATTTGAATCTCTTTTTGATCGACGCCATTTTTAACAGACTTGAAAAAAGGAGGAGATTCTTAATTCGACTGGATTTATTTTTTGTTTTAGTTACCACATATCTCCGAGAATTGTGATCAGATTTGAAAAATTCTTTTTCTTTTCGAAACGGTGTTCTTGTTGGTCCCTTTGTAAGTAGGTAGTAGGTACACAACGTCTTTTTTTTTGTAAATATGCCTTTATTTTTTACAATATAGATACCTACTCGTATGTCTAGTTTTTAAGTGTCTCGCAATTTTATTACATATTTCAATCCACGTTTATTCTGCCTATTTCTTCATTAGTTTCTCGATGCGCTCTGCTACCATGTTAAATTACTGTAGCACATTAATAAAAACACCACAAAATTAAACTCCAAGTATTCCGTTCTTTATTATCCGAATCTGGGGCCCTACTACAGCAAACGAAAACGTTCGTTGAACGGATCGCGTATTTTTGCCCCATAAATCCCTCTCCCTCGCTGTAGTAGGGCCCCTGACACACAGTTCCGTTCTTTATTATCCGATCTTCGGAAACTGACACAGCAATTAGGCATTGTGTCTACTAATGTAACCATAATAATTCTTAGTGTTCTCTACCATCTCTACAATGGGGAATGTTCCCAAAGAGTAAATTCCAACTAATTCCGTCCACTCCTTTCCATTCCCGAACAACATATGTTGGACAGCGCTATACATAGGTATACACATAGGTGCATACTCGCGCATCAAGAGGTTTAGATCCTCGTTCCTACCCCATGCCATTAAGTCATGATATGGAATGCTCTTCCAGCTGGATGTTTCCTTTTTCTTCCAATCCTGGGTTCTTTAGGCGGGGCGTGAAGAGATCTCAGTGGGCCTTCAGAGTGAGGGCGACAGGCGCGGATGGTTTGTTTTATTAATTCTATCGATCTAACTTTTGGACCTCACGGCCCCTTACCTTCTAGGGGTGAGAGCCTTCCGACCCCCAACAGTCCGGTAATGATGACAAGGCCGGCCTGGCCAACATCGTAGTCATTTAGAAAAGCCCCTTACCATCAAGTGGAGTGAGGTCATTCTGAATGCTCATTTCTAACACCTAATACTCAAGTATTTACTGCTTATTCATCGGTTTTACGGTAAATTAATCATACTCGTAGATACTTTTATGACAAGAATGCAATTTCTGAGAATATTGTCATAACAATCACCTGATGATTTATCAGCTGTTAAACACTTACTTAAACAAAACCTCTTAAGTTGTAGTGGATGATTTAATTTAATCTACCTTCTTAGTGTTAGGTAAACGCTATCTATTGGGTAAATGTACATATAACATTTACGTATTTAGGTCATTTTATCGAATTCTGATAATAGATTATCGGTATCCTACGATAACCGGTTACTGGAAACGTTTAGTAAGGCTGATATCCGAAACATTATCTACATAAATGCAGTAAGTTGCTATAGTATTTTGAAAGACGTCACGATCGTGCTATTGTGTCTTTTACTATCGGACTATCATCAGTACGAAGCTGTCAAGACATGCTGTTGACACATGTTAGTGGAGATACAGCCTAAACTCTTGTAGCATAACATGTACTGCCATAACTGTATTTACTGTATGGCTGTTGTGTGTGTCTAATGTAGTGTGTGTACGACATACGAGTGCACACACGCATCTCTCCTCATATATAAACAGGTGTAATACAATAAATGACATTATAATTGATCGCAGTCAGTTGTTTTACTTAACCCGAACCCGCCACATTGCATGGCGACCCTGCCAGTGCTGCCTTCGGCGGCGCTGAGCAGACGGTTTTGATTTGTGATATAATAATTTAAAATGGACTAGTATATTGTGCGTGAGCCGCAAGTGATATGAACAATTTTTTTTAATATATATGGACAATTAAATTTAGAATAATAATAAAACATCAAAAATAAATTCTTCAGTAACATTTAAAATTAATTCATAATAAAATCAGTATGGAGTGGTGTTAAAAAAAGAAACTGTATCGTGTAACCTGTAACTGTGAAAGACATTTGTGGTGATGTGGAAGCTGAAAAGCAGGGCGCCGGGAGACCATGGCGTCCGATGTGGAAATAGCAGGGTGCCGGGAGATGTTGGTGTCGGATGGATGTAGATAAGTAGCCGGCTGCCGGGAGATGTTGGAGTCGGAAGTGGATGCAGCCGGGAGTTGATCCAGTCATACCCCCCCAACCAACCAACCAACAATCCACTAACGTCAACGATCTATTATTCCAAGGATAAACCGCGAACGGTTCCATTTATAAATGTTTTAGTAATTTTCTAATTAAGTATTTTAAAATTTGTATTAACTAGGAAATAAAAGGTTCCTTTTTTTTGACAATTAAAAACTATTCTAAGTAGAAGTTGCAATAATTTTTTTTTGAGAATTTTAACAAGAATACAGAGTTTAAGGAAGTAAATGATGTATGAAGAATTTATTTTATGATTAAATTAATGTGATTAGAATTTTTAATATTGTGTTTTATAATTTTGAATTAGTTGTTGACGATAGACAAATTAGTAGGTTTTTTCTTCAAAAAGAATGTGTAATTTTAAAGTACATATATATGAAAAGATTTTTTTTTTATATAAATAGTGTGTCTTATAAATTGTGTTTATTTGATTTTTTTTACAATGGTTGCACAGATAAGTAGGGACAAATGTAAATTTCGTGTAATGTTTTTTAATATTTTATTGGTCACTAATTTAAAAAAATGTTATATTTACAGTTTCCCAGAGAGAGAGATTTTTATGAGATTATCAATGATGTTTTCTTTTTGTTTTGACAATTTAAATGTACGAAATTATCTATTAGAAAAATTGTCTTTATTTGCTGACCTAGCAACACATAGTTATGGCATGTATTAATTTGTTTTGTTTTTTTAATGAATTTCAGTAATTGATTTTAATTTTTTGTTACAATTTTGTCATTTAAAGAAAATGTTGCAAATTACTTAAAACACGTAAATCAATAAATTGTTACATAATGTAAAGCATACTTTTATAGAAAATGTTTTAACCATATTTTTTTGGATATTGGTATTTTAGATAACTTATAAATATTATAGTATACATTAGGTCATATGATTGTTTTCGAATAAGCGTTGTAAATGTGTCATAAAAACAACAAGTATTGTATTTCGATCGGTGTTGTAACAAGAATTATGCACATGCAATAATGCAAGTTAACAATTTAGCGAAGTATGTAGCAACATAAGTCGTGGTGTAAACAATCCCACTGTAGGTTTGCTGGACAAGCACAATTAAAACATTGCGACATATTAGGATTGATACCTAATTCTTAGCAGGAAAGTTTTATGACATCAATAATTAAATTGTGTTTACATTTAGGTATGGTAATGGAATACGTAAAATTTTGTAAAGAATGTAACAAATAGTTGAAATAATTGGTTTAAAAGGTTGAAAAATGATTACGAATGAGTATTTGTATAGCTGTATTAAAAATCTTTTTGTGATTGTTATGTACAATTAGGTACAGCGTTGTTATGGAAAAGGTATTTGATTGATTTTATGCAGGATGGGGAATGCTGATAAGTTTTAATAGAAGTATGGGAGTATACGGTTTTAAGAAAGGATTATGCGATTGGATTGATCACCCAAGAGCGATGAAGTTCTTATTTACTTTGTATTCATTTGGAATGATAGTTATTTTTGAAAGAATTGAATGAAAGGTTAAGATTATTATATTTAATTCTCGGATATACGAAATGTACGATAGGTACAAATAGGGATCGAGTCCTTCAGTAATATCAAGGTGTGAACGAGATTCCCCTTCGAATTCTGTTGGAGACCAAAAAGTGTCTTAATTACTGACCCTATAATTATATTATTGTGATGATGGTACATTGAGGGTCAGGATCCTTCCATTCGATCATGGTGTGAACGAGTTTTCCTCTGTGAGATAAGTTGGAGTCCAAAGTCAAAGAGACTTAAATTATGACCCCCATTAGGTATATAGGTTGCGAGTACAACCCAAATGGCATATGAGATGTCCATTTTGTATGTTAATAAGATGAATAGTAAAGTCGACTATAAATAAATAAATGAGTTATGATATTGTGTACCAAAATAAATATGGAATAAATAAATGAAATGCGAATAAGTGAATAAGCGCATAAGTTAATTAATGAATAGGTGGAATAAATGAATAATGCATAAGTGTATATGCGAATAAAGGAATAAATATACGAATAGAAGAATTATGTGAATAAGATGTTAGGTGAATACAGAAGTGTGATGTAAGGATATGACTATACCGATATTGACAAAAAGAAGATGAAAGAATAAAGAAGATGGCATGCAAAAGTAGGAAATGTAGTGAGGAATTTTAAGAAATGAAATGACAAGATGTTGATTGATAAATAAATATCGAAATGTTTTATACGATTTATGGGATTATTTAAAATTATTAGAAATTTTTTCTTCAATTAATTAAAAGAGATATAATGTATATTTAACAGTTTAAATTTTTGTGAGTAATTTGAATTTTGAGAATATAAAAGTTTTAATTTTAAAGTGTGCAATTAAAATCAATAATATTGTGAATCTGTGCAACCCATCAATCAAAGCAAATGTATTAGATAATAATAATATCGTCAACAACACTATTATTTTTTTACTTATAAGTATACAAAAAAAATTGTATATTTTATTAATTTTTTTTTGTCTTTTTAAAGGGGGAGGTGTAGTGTGTGTACGACATACGAGTGCACACACGCATCTCTCCTCATATATAAACAGGTGTAATACAATAAATGACATTATAATTGATCGCAGTCAGTTGTTTTACTTAACCCGAACCCGCCACATTGCACTAATAAATAAATAACTAAATACCAGTACGGTTTTAACCAATAGGCACCGTTATATGGTGCAAGTTCTATAGACTCGCACAACGCGTTTCGACTCTACTTTCATAGCTTTTACATTGGAATGTTGTCACAATAATAAATGACATGTCATGCATTACAACAACAAGCGAGAAAAATTTATAGGTTCAATGTGACAAAGTTTGGACAAGCCGATCGCTTGAAATGGAACAGTCTTGGATGGAATCGTCCCTAGTCGTCTGAACCCAGCCACATAACAGGGTAGTGTGCTAACAGAAGAGCTTTTACTTATAAATGCTTTGAAATGGGCTACCACCCACTTCTAATAAAAAAAAAGGGTCAAATGTCACTCCGCAGGTTTAACGGAGTCAACGCGGAAATTCCGTACAAATTGTTTACGCTCAACACAAGCGTAGAACAACTAATTGGTAAGTACCTACTAAAGAATTTTGTACACCTACAATTGGCTGTTGTTCAATTTAACATCAATCTAGCCAATATTTAGTCTATATCGGTACAGCTCATGACAAAACAAGTTAATCAATTGAATACATCGGTATTCGCTATCAATGACTAAGTATGGTAATTAAATTACTATAGCGTATTGTTGGTACATACGTATGGTGCTGGTAGAAAATATTAGTTGGAATAAATCCTCTTTGGAAATAGGACTTGCTTTTTATTTTTTATTGTAGCTCCACATAATGGCTTCCCTACGCCTGATGGAAAGCGAAACAGAAGCCCAAGCGGCTGTGACAACGGGCAAGTAACTGTTCAGTTACCTGTCAGTTGCCACCGCCAAGCTGGCCCAATCCTAACCCACCTCGAGCTTTGGAAAACCCTACTCACCGGCAGAAACACGACCCGGAAGTTATTGGGCTGCGGTATTCTATAGGGTTGAGGACCTTTCCCAGACGGGCGGCTCAATTTAAGCGAAGATTCGCTATGCCCTACCTACCTCTCTAAACATATTACGATATTGAGACACCCCTTATTATCATCATCATCATCATCAGCCTATCATAGTCCACTGTTGGACAAAGACCCTTCGACAGTTGTACGTCATTTTGGGCAAACATTTGAAAGTTATGCCCATATTCACTACGCTGAGCCAGCGCTTCTCGCGCCGGTGACGCTGCTGCCCGTCATCGGCCTGTGGTATGTAGCTACGCCTTCAATCGTGATATTATACCACCATAAGTCGGAGCCTGGTCTTTTACCACCACTGTCTTTGTCGGTGACGTGATATACCCACTCGTATCTGACAAAGTAAGCTAATGGTACTTAAAGAATTCAAGAACTCATCTGAACCTAGGTTAATTATTAAGATCGGCCCTGACTGACTAGTTAATTAATGGCAATAAAGGTAATTTTATATACATAAGCATATGTATAGAAGAGGAGTCCTATAACATTTCAGAATATAATATCCCAGATGTAGAGTCATGCTGAGGTTACCAAAAATTGACAATATGAACAATATTAAACTATATTAAATTATATTTTCTCGCTTCATGATATTGTTGTCATTTCGACAGATTGTGATTTAACAGTTTCACTTCGTTCCAATTACCGAATCAAAATACGTTAAGAGCGGTTTCACACACAATCAGTCGACAGTTTACAATCTCGGTGGCTCTATATTATATGTATTCATATGTTATGTAAAGAATTATATTATTTAATAAGTACAATTAGTATAAGAATTGCTGTCCTCGCACCTATTTGCAATACCCAAAAGGTGACTAAGTCTTAAGTTCCTATATTGTATAATACCCACACTGTACACTTACTTAAGCTTTAGACTGTAACCTGATATCTGAGCTGTGTTGTACTATGCAGTATAAATTAAGTTTAGTAATGATAGGTACCTACGGTATGATTTTTTTTAGTTTTATCCTTTTTATGAGACTTACCAGTCAATGCACCGGCGAGTTTGACGGCAGGATACGAGAGGACCGTGCTCAGGGGGAAATAGATGATGGCACCCAACATCAAGCCCGGTATGGGGGGGAACACCTGGCGAAGACCATCAAACGGCATCTGCACAACGGTAAAAATTGGATTAGAATGAAAATGAAAAATATTTTATTGGAACCAATGCAAATTATTACAAATAAAAAGACGTACAATAACAGCTGTATTAGTTAGGGAAACTGTGTTACATTGAATGCATTAGTTATGCACCTCCACACCGAATTTCGGGGGAAGTTGGCATGGTGTGTGGGATTCACACCTCCCTAATTGAGAGGGCCTACAAACCCCCCTGTGTCACCAGTGAGCAGCAACCTGCAGAGACTCGGGTAGCGCCGAAGCATACGGCCGCATCCCTGCCTGCCCTGGCCAGCCGCAGATAACAAGCGGCCGGCACTCCTGGTCCGGGGAGGGCAATTGCCCCTCCCCCGGTTTCTGGAGAGCGATGGAATGCTCCCCGGGTGGACCTCGTGCAACGGTGTGACTGTACCCACCACACAAACACGCTCACCCCCCATTGTGTAGTTCGAGCTCCCGCGCTTAGGTATCACTCGGAGCACGAAGGTGCTGGAAATATATATGCTGGAATTATCTATACTTATAATAAATCTGTAGAGAGGTCAATTCTGTACATGAAATATTTTTTCAAAATAACTATAAGTGATCGATACTGATATCAAAAATGCAATCAGTAAAATTTTTGTCTGTCTGTCTGTCTGTCTGTCTGTCTGTATGTTCGTTATAGAAAAAAAAACTACTGAACAGATTTTGACGAAACTTGGTACAATTATTCTTCATACTCCTGGGCAGGTTATAGGATACTTTTCATCACGCTACAATCAATAGGAGCGGAGCAGTGACGGGAAGTGTTGGGAAAACGCGAGAAATTTAAACCTGTATGTTTGAACGCGCATTACGCGAAAACTACTGCATAGAATTGAATGCGGTTTTCACCAATGTATTGCTAGAGGTCTAACTTAAAACTTAGGCACAAGGTATAGATGGGTATTATATGGAAGTCCGTTATTTTTGAAACCCGATATCCACGCGAGCGACGCCGCTGGCACAGCTAGTATCTAATATGCGGGCCGTGGGTATGTGCCTCAGTCAGCACGCTTGGCAGGCTTATTTTTTTTACAAAAACAGGTATCTTAAATAAATTTTTCAGTTGTCTAGTAGGTAGTACCCATAGTACAAGCTTTCGGCTTAATTAAGACGTAGTAACTATTTATTATTCTGTGGTTGGGTAGGTAGGTGGCCCAGCGTGGCATGTTTTGGGTTATTTATTTATTTATTATAGAGCCTTCAACATAGTCCTTGGCTACTATGTTAGCATTAATATTGATTTTGACACGGCATGCGAGATAAAAAGACAGATTATAATCGGACGTGACATGATAAACGCATACATTTTGTTTGTGTTAAACCGTTAATATTTATTAAGCTTCGAGGAATAGAAAATTAGCATGACATTTTATATTTGATTTGGTTATCATGACTTTTTGATTGATTTATTGGAATCTTGTATGACACACATTTTTATCGCTTTTTTCTTATTAGCCTCTACTGGGCTGGTATCTGGGGCCCTACTATAATAATCGAAATGATCGTTTGTTGAACGGAGCGTGTATTTTTGCCCCATAAATCCCTCCCATGTTCGTATATACGAGCTAAAATTCGTCGAAGTCGATTCTCATTATTATCGGGATGTAAGGGAGCGGCCTATCATCATTACCTACGCTCCAAGCCAACCTCACCTGCCCGTGGTGCATCCTGCCGAATAACAAACGAAGCGCTGGCAACCGACTGGTAAATAGTCAATACCTCAGACCGATGACGGGCAGCAGCGTCATCGGAGCGAGAAGCTACGCCCTGCGATCGCCAACCCATTGCCCAGCGTTGATAATGGGTATAATCCTCCAGATGTTTTCCCTGTGGTGAACAACTGGAGAGGCCTATGTCCAGCAGTGGACTGCAATAGGCTGATGATGATGATTCTCATTAATTCAAGGAGGGGCCTGGTATGTAAAGGCTGGTGATCTTTTCGCTTCAAGTCACCTTTAGTAAGGTGCTTATGTATTGCCGAATAACAAACGAGGCTTCGGCAACCGCTTGGCGGTATAACCATCACAAAAGGTGGCGTGATGATTTGGATTACTATTTACCAGGATTGCAGGAACAAATAGGCTATTATGGCTAAAAATTGTAATTAGTCCGTCTTTTAGCTTATTCAAAAATAAAAGACACCTATTTTTTTATTTGTAAAGTAGACAAAAAATAATTACAAAGTTATAGCCCGTTAAAATTACGCGTGACGTCACTCGGCGAGGCATTTTTATGGGAGCGAGTGACGTCAAAGACTCCCACTCCTAACTTTTGATGCCTTGTATCTTTGCTATTGTTTATTTGAATGAAAAAAGGAAAAA
The DNA here is from genome assembly GCA_031163375.1 of Conogethes punctiferalis. Taxonomy (NCBI): domain Eukaryota; kingdom Metazoa; phylum Arthropoda; class Insecta; order Lepidoptera; family Crambidae; genus Conogethes; species Conogethes punctiferalis. Next base: position 19,970,174 of record CM062082.1, on the reverse strand, counting down.
TACGTGTCTTTTATTTTTGAATAAGCTAAAAGACAGACTAATTACAATTGTTAGCCATAATAGCCTATTCCGGGTAGATAGGTACGATTGTAAAAAATTTGGCGAACTTTTCCTGGCTCATCATCATCATCAGCCTATTGCAAGCTCACAGCTGGACATAGGCCTGCAATTGTTCGCCACTTTGGGCAAACGGGTTGGCGATCGCAGGGTTTAGCTTCTCGCACCAGAGACGCTGCTGCCCGTCATGGGTCTGTGGTACTCAGCTCTGTCTTTAATCATGTTATACCGCCATTAGTCGGAGCCCCGTTTGTTATTCGGCAGGATGCACCATGGACAGATGAGGGTGGGTTGGAACGAAAATATGATAGATAGGACATTAAAATAACCGATAGGATTATTAAGGACAGGTTTTTTTGTCATTCATCCACAGATATAATCAATGCGCAATAATTAATCCATTTCACAGACACTAATTAGAACCAAAGCTACATATTTATATGTAGTATTCAAATCTTATCACGCAATTTCGGCACGACGGGTGAGTCAGGAAACCAGAAACTTTATCGTTGTACAAAATCAAAATTATATCTACTAATACTGCTATCGGTCGACAGGCGCCAATAACTAACTACCATTCTGTTTTGTTATACTGTTATGTCAATTTTGTGAACTGGCTCCATCTTGCGATATGGTGCATAATTGTAAAAGGTCAGGGGCCCTACTACAAAAAAAGAAAACGATCGTTCGTTGAACGGATCGCGTATTTTTGCCCCATACCTAAATCCCTCTCATTTGTCCCTCTCGTGTTCGAATATACGAACTAAAATTCGTCAACGTCGATTTTCAAGAATTTAATTGATATATTAGAACACGGGAGGGACTAATGAGAGGGATTTATGGGGCAAAAATACGCGATCTGTTCAACGAACGATCGTTTTCGTTTTTTGTAGTAGGGCCCCAGGTCCTACTATTAAGACATTCGAGCGAACATAATATACTATCTCAAAGCAAAAGGGACCGGTCGCGTGGTTTTGTGCCAATAAAAACGAACAACGATCTCTTGCGGATCCGTCAACATCGGTCTTCGTGAATTTAGTTCATACGTACGAACACGGGAGGGATTTATTTTATAAATCCCAATCTGTCGTCATCTACGATCGTTTTGTTATTGGTCCCAAGTTCAGTCTATGCGCTAGTCATTATCCCAGCCACTCTGGCACTTTCTGCAGTCGCGAATGAACGCCGAAAAGACACTAAGGGACTGCGCAGACGACAGACTTTTTGTGCGATAGAGTATGCGTCTGAGACATTTAAAAAGAGCGTCTAGGTCTGCCGACAGAATGATCGAAGATGTGCGTCGTGTGCGTTGAGTATTTGAAATATCCGCGACAGATTTTTGCGTCGTGTGCGTTACTGCATATAATTGCAAAAAAGTGCGTCACGGTGTGCCGACTGCGCTGCCCCTAAAACGCGTGATTCTTTCACTAAAAACTGCCAGTAAGGCCGATCTTTAAATTGTAAGCCATAAAAAGGTAGGTAACTTAGCCGTCTATCTTATCACTTATCGCCGAAAACGGCCGTGAGATGATTCACCAAACTATCAGGATCAATCAACAAAAATGCCATATCAAGTGTTAGGTATATTGTATTTATTATCGCATATAATATTGCACGTAATGTTATGGACGATGATTACAACGATACGTCTGTTAAGTATATGTCACCGTAAAATTGGAAATACCGTTACATTATAAACCTATCCAGCGAGATTGAAAACAATCGATAAACTGTAACGTAATGCTAAAATTTAAGTCATCCATACCATTTTGACCCGTTCAATTCTGCAATATTTGATCGACTCATTTGGTCACCCCTGCCATTAAAGTCAAAGGTCGGGGGTTCGATTCCCACCTGGGACATACACAGTAGGTAGGTACATATCTTCGTTGTTCTGATTCCCATAACACAAGTTCTGAAGCTACTTATAACGATTTGGGGTTGGAACACTGTGTGTGATGTTGTTTGATATTTATTTTTAAACAAACCTCGGTGGTGCTAGGATTAACGCCTAAAGCACGGACAATCTGAAAGTTCTAGCGAGATTCCCGATCGGGTTAATTTAAAAAATGGACTATTTTAATCGAGGATGTTCTGAGAGACTCCTATTAGTCATCTTCTAGTACCCTTAGTAGAAAAAAGGCTGATAAATGTACTCTATACATAGAGTTTGGTGACTGTGACAAATGGATATCTAACCTACTTATGTACTTTTAAGTAAATATGGGAGAGTCTAAATGACTGATTAGTGTTAAAATGAATCATAGGAAAACCAGCCTGCTTTATCTTATCACAAAATTACCAACCAAGTATGTCCAACTGCCCACTGTTACGATGTACCTATCTCTAATCTACATAATTATCAATAAATCATTAAAACGCATGAATTATAATCATTTACATAAATTAATCATATTATGTATAACATAATAAAACCTACGAGACTACAAGCGCTGCGAAACTGCTATGTAAGCCGCTACAGGGTAATGAAACAGCGATAGAAGAAACAGAGAAACTTTTTTACAGGCAAACATAAATAACACACAAACACACACACGCTCACACTATATTATATAAAATATTAGATTAGTACAATTTAATGTTTAATTAATTTCAAGTCAATTTAATTCCTAATTAATTTTATTTGAACTCAATTCAATTTCATTTTCATTTTGTTAATAAAATTTTTATTTTGTCTGTAAACTTATTGTTGAGATACTGTAGCACAGTTTAACAAAACTACCACAGGTTCAGTACAGTTCAGTGCGACATTGTAAAGTAGGTTAGAGAAATAAGTTTACATTAAAGATTTAAAGATAAAGCAAAGGGGTAAAAGGGAACGACCAAGCCATCATCTGCCCGTGCCTTGGTGCCTGCCGAATAACATACTACATACAACTGTCAACCGCTTAATGCAGGGTTTCTTAACCTTTTTGCAGTCACGGACCACTTTCACAATTTAAACTATTCCACGGACCCCAGCCATAAATATTTTTGGAAATAAAAAAGTCTTAAATAAATATGTTTAGACTGACTGATCTACTGCGGACCCCTGACACACATGCTACGGACCCCTAAGGGGTCCATGGACCCCACGTTAAGAAACCCTGGCTTAATGGCAGTATAATAATCACGATTGAAATCGAGGAGCTACACCTTGGATCGCCAAACCGCTCGCCCAACATGGCAATTATGGATAAAGCCTAGATGTTTTCATAAAGTCGCAAGCTACTGGAGACGCCTAAGCCTAGCAGTGGACTGCGATACCCTTGTGATGAATAAGTAGAGAAAAAATCTTGACTGCCAGTCTAAGTATATTGTAAAGCCGCGGTACACATTGGAGATATTTGCACTAATGTAACGTTTTGCGCCCAATGCACCAATGTATGTGTATCGGTACTTTGACACAATGAAGACATTAAGCGCCTTGGTATTGGGCATTGGACAGTGATTGGACGCAAAGTCGAATCCAATGTGTAGCCGCGGCATCACACTTTCGTTGATATTAAGTGCCACCCACCTTGTGATGCAGCCCATGTATGAGGAAGTGGAGTTTGATCATCATGATGGAGGAGCCCGGGTCCAGGTGGAACACCCACCTGTGCAGCGAGTACTCCAGCACCGTCCAGATCATGAGGCCCACCCATAAGTGACCCACAAACTGGACCAGACTTAAGGCACCCGCGGTACATGATACTGAAACAACGGTGATGTGACGTAAGGAATTAGAAAACCTTTATCATCAAGATGGACATCTTCTTCATCTTCATCATCAGCCTATTGCAGTCTTCTGCTGGACATAGGCCTCTCCAGTTGTTCCCCAATTAGGGCAAACATCTGGAGGATATACCCATACTCGCCACGCTGGGCAGGCGGGTTGGTGATCGCAGGGCGTAGCCTCTAGCTCCGCTAACGCTGCTGCCCGTAATCTGTCTATGGTATTTAGCTACGCCTTCAATTGTGATGGTTATACCGCCACCAGTCGGTTGCCAGCGCCTCGTTTGCTATTCGGCAGGATGCACCACGGGCAGGTGAAATTGGCTTGGAGCGAAAAGATGCTAGGCAGCTTCCTTACATCTCCTCGACATCGTCGATCAACATTCACATCGTACAATCAATCAAGCATTCCATTGTCGTACTGACTGAATTTAAGCTTAGGACACAGTATTATTAATATTCTCACCTCCACACGCAACGTGCTCCATAAACTGCGTGATCCCGAAGTACAGTATCACCGGGATCCAAACCAGGGGCACCACGTACCAAGGGGTGTACGTCAGGCCCTCCAGTAGGGGGTTGGCGAAGAAGCGCGCGCGCCGGTACACCGCGCTGTTGACCCACGTGTCGTAGTGGGGTGCTATGGCGTCCAGCTGGTATAACAGCGGCTTCGACCAGTCCAATCGGGCCTGACAACAGAAATACAAATTATAAGGCCTTGTTTAGGGACACGTCCGTGTGATTTCCTGAATTAGAATCATCATCATCAGCCTATTGCAGTCCACTGCTGGATATAGGCCTCTCCAGTTCTTCGCCACTTAGGGCAAACATCTGGAGAATATACCCATAATCGCCACGCTGGGCAGCCGGGTTGACGATCGCAGGGCGAAGCTTCTCGCTCCGGTGACGCTACTGCCCATCATCGGCCTGTGGTATTTAGCTACGCCGTCAATTGTGATGGTTATACCGCCACCAGTCGGTTGCCAGTGCCTTGTTTGTTATTCAGCAGGATGCACCACGGGCAGGTGAGGTTAGCTTGGAGCGAAAAGATGATAGGCCGCTCCCTTACATCCCTTAATTTAATTAGAATATGACCACCCATCTCATCCCGAGGGTCTCGTAGAAGTCGACTAAAAGAATATCATGAAATGGGCAGCAGCGTTTACCTGGGTACAAATAAAACCTACTGCGGTCACCAACCCATCTGCAAAGGTAAAGTTGCGGATCCGTCTACACTGAATTTGGTTTAACTAATTCCATGAATTTAGTTCCTATATCTGACGATAAAATTAAAAATGCCGTTTTATGATTATTCTAGCGACATTGCAAACTGTCGACAGATTTGAACCGTAACATTCTGCTTACAATTTAACGTACTTAGGTAGGTATTATTTTTCTGTAGATTGTAATCGATCGGAGTGAAACGGGTCCGCAACGTATTCGCTGCGCAGTCGCAACTGCTTCGCGGGCTCACGCGGCGTGTTCACTGCGTGTAGGGTTACCAAGCCATAAGATGAAAAGGCCGGACTGCGCACTGTATAAGGCCGGACATTTTGCCCTAAAAGCCGATATTTTTTTTTTGCCAAACACAATGTTTATACAGCTGGGCTGTTGAAAAAAGTATTTATACGTGATGTAAAATGAGAATAAGATCGTATATGGAATGTGTGCCAGACGCGCCGCGCGCGCCAACTGTGTGCTCTCTTGTCCGCTCGGACGCACGACCGCCAATCGTCGTACGAATCACCACTCTGACAAAAAGCCTGACAAAAGCCGGACAGGCCAAATACGTACATATTTGGCCGGACGCAAAAAGCCAAACATGGCTAAAGCCGGACACCTGACAAGCCTAGCTGCATGGCCGCTCCGCTTTGAAAACGTTTGAAATCCGCCTGTGTGATATGACCCTAAGAACGTTGAATACATGTAACATTATTACTCTAAGAATTTCGAAAACACATTCGCCTACGTTGCAGGGGTTGAATCTCAACTCTGGGACTCGGGAGTCAGCAGGTAAACTGCTTTCATAGTGGGTACCAACGGACTCTTGTAAGATTGTAATTAATATAATACATAATAATTTAACATAATCATCTATCAGTAATTTAATATCACCTGTATACCTATTAGTCAATATTAGATTTGTAAACAATTAGGTAGGTATTTACTCATACTTAGGTATCTAAGAAATGATAACATGCTTCTAAGAAATTGAATTTATTGTATGAAATGACTGATTCTATGAAATCTGTTACCTACGTGATAAAATGAGTGACTGATAGTTTTAAATTCGTTCTTTTTTATCATGATTTCTATATCTATAGTCATGATGATATAACTTTTCGCTCGTCGCGGATTATGTACCTACTTCGAATTTGTTTTGTTTATGAACTAATTTGTCTGTAACAACAGATTCTTATCACATGAGAACTTAAGCTCTTAACCTTAGGAGAGAATATCATTATCATCAGCCTCTCTCAGTCTACTGCTGGAGATTGGCTCCTCCAATTGTTCGCCATTAAAAATGCAGATGAATTGGCATCTTCCTTGTTTTTTAAAAGAAGATTTTAGGGCGCGTTTCCACAGAAACGGGGCTGCGCGGTATTAAGGTAAGGGTGATCAAAATTTACATTGGTAAATTTTAAATGACATTTGAGGAATATCCTTGTATATTGCTCAGATGTCATCTCCGTATTCATAAATTTATTCCCTCTATTCGTAATTTTTTGTCAACTTCATGCGCAGCCCCGCTTGTGTGGGGACTCACCTTTATTTTCAAATGCATTATAAGTACTTACTTAAGAATTTTCGTTGCGATCACAAAATTACAAAAAAGACATGACCTGAACATTTTCTAGCAATTTTCAACAAAAATAATAGCCACAAGGTTAACGGAAACAAAATCTACCAAAAGTAACAATACTTGTCATGTACCTAAGTACATTTCGCTGTTTCGTAATTAGTTTTAAAGTAATTAGGTGAGCTATTTATAAATCCATTATTTCTACTATATTATATAAAATACTAGCGTGGACATCGGGTTTCAAAAATAACGGACATTCATAAAATGGTACCTAAATTTTAAGTTAGACCTCTAGCAATACATTGGTGAAAACCGCATTCAATTCTATGCAGTATGAAGTTTTCGCGTGATGTGCGATCAAACATACAGATAAAAGTTTCTCCCGTTTTCCCAACACTTCCCGTCACTGATCTGCTTCTATTGATTGTAGCGTGATGAAAAGTATCTATAACCTGCCCAAGAGTAAGAGAATAATCGTACCAAGTTTCGTTGAAATCCGTCCAGTAGTTTTTTTTCTATAACGAACATACAGACAGACAGACTAAAATTTTACTGATTGCATTTTTGGCATCAGTATCGATCACTAATTACCCCCTGATAGTTATTTTGAAAATATACTTCATGTACAGAATTCACTTCTCTAGAGATTTTTAAGTATTTTAAGTATAGAAGAAGATTGAGAAGATTCTACGTAAAAAGCCCACAATTAACCAATTCCTAAGGGCAGGACCCGCCTGCCTAGCGTGGCGATTATGGGTATATCCTCCAGATGTTTGCCCTTAGTGGCGAACAACTGGAGAGGCTTATGTCCAGCAGTGGAACCCGTGCTTTAAACGATCGTTAACACAACATGCCTTAAAGGTTGTCAACATTGTAGGATTTGTAGGTATTGGAATACTTTCTGGAATTATATTTTTAAAAAAGTAATGAAACATTCTGTTTAAATAAAATAATCGCTGACTTCCATGGAAATGCCATTACAATTTAGACTTGTCGTGTTTTACCGCAAACACGACGATTCTAATGTCTTCCAAAATTTTAAACATTGATGATTTATAAACGTGCTCACAAATGTAACACCTACTCAACTAATTAGTTAATTAATTAGTCTAATAAAGACGTACCGGCTATAATTTGTCAGCAATAAACACATTAATACTGAGAATTATTCGAACAACCTGTTCGTTGTGTTTGATTGTGATATGTGACGACCATCACTGGCGCCCTGACTAATCGTCTAATTATTAACACGAGACATGCCACGCTGGGCCACACAGCGCCATCTAGCCCCAAACTAAGCCGAAGCTTGTACTATGGGTGCTAGACAACTAATACAATTAGAGAACTAAGCCTAATATCTCAGAAAAACTAGTAAAAACTAATTTTATTTTTACTATTAAATCGTTTATATACCACAAGTCACATTACCAACCACGGGCTAAATTATGTTATTAATCCCAACCGCATTCCTAAATAAAGGTTATTTTTATGTATTTATTACACGAACGATTGTTATGTACAATACGTAAGTGGTTCGTTACAATAATGTAAATTGAATCATTGTTCAACCATGTTTAGAACTTCAGATAGGTATGCTTAGTACTTACGAGTATATATTCAATTCCATGTACCACTAGCTACGCTTAGTATTTAGATAGGTAATTAGGTAACAAGATCGCTTAAGGTACAAATAAACTTGTTACGCAGTCATCATCATCATCAACCAATACAGTCCACTGCTGGACATAGGCCTCTCCAGTTGTTCGCCACTTAGAGCAAACATCTGGAGGATATACCCATAATCGCCACGCTGGGCAGGCGGGTTGGCGATCGCAGGGCGTAGCTTCTTGCTGCTTCAGTAAAAAGTGAAATTAAAAAATATATTTCATCAACACCAGCCCTAATGTATACTAGGTAGGTACTATGAGTACGTACACCAGCTAAGGATTATGGACGTCTACCAGAACACCCAGACCCCAATAGGGAATATGCATGACTTTTTTTTATGGATTTATTGAGATCTTTTGTCTTCCAGATACATAAATATCGAAGAATTTTTAAACTATCTTTTCTATTAAGCGAGTTATAAAGCGTTAAAGTTATTGATTAGACAGAGAGATCCGATGCGGTAGTTGACGTCACGTACCGTGAGCGCCGTACTAACTCCATAGAAAAATCTGTTTCGCGAGAGAGAGACGGATATATTCACTTTCAATGACTGTATCTCGCCCATTTTTCAACCAATTTTGATTTTGTTTTCACTGTTCGTAGTAGATTTTGATCTATTTTACGATAAATTAGTAAATACCTGAAACTATTTTTCATGCATATTCCCTATTGGCGTCTGTAGGTAGAGCTTAGAATGTCTACTATTTACTAGTGAAGAGGTAGGTAGATATGTGGTTTTATTTGCCACGTGGATTCCTCAATAATCCGATATACATTATGTTAATATAGGTATTAGCCCGTACTAACCCTTCTCTGCCTAAACAAAGCGATAAGCCCACTAATTTACAATTTCTGTAGGTACAACAAATGTCTACCACTTATCTCAATTCAAGGATTTTTCGATAGTGTACAAGCTAATTTGACTGAAAACAAGGATAAAAAACACAATTTAAATATGTAATAATATTAAAATGCAAATAATGCAAATATTTAGGCACTTGTTTAATTTGTACTTTTGCATACTTAGGTATTTTCTACCCTTTGACGTGTAGCCTGCTACGTGGGAAGATCCGCAATAGGCCTGTTGCCGTAAAAAATGTAATTAGTCCGTCTTTTAGATTGTTTAAAAATAAAAGACATGTAACTATTTTTTTATTTGTAAATTAGACCAAAAATGACAAAGGTATAGTCCGTTAAAATTACGCGTGACGTCAAAGAGTGGGAGTTTTTTCGACACTGAGTGACGTCAAAGACCCCCACTCCTATATTTTGATGCCTTATATCTTTGTTTTTTTTTTGTTTAAATGATAAAAGGAAAAATACGTGTCTAATATTTTTTTATAATCTAAAATACGGACTAAATATAATGTTAATTACATTAATTTTTGACCCTGGAAACATCGCAATTCTGACCATTGCAATCTAGGAGCAGTATCTATATTTTATAGGTGCCAAACAGACCTTTAGGTCGCCTGATAGTAAATTATCTTTAGACATCATTTAGACACCGCAACTTCAAGGGAGTGGTACCTACTCTATCGGCCCTTGAGAAATTTTTAGGCTTAAGAAAGGATTTTGATCAATTCTACCCCCAAAGGAAAAAAATAGGGGATGAAACTCTATTCCACGCGGGCACAGCTAGTAAAGGAATAATACTCTCCCCTGACTGAATTTCGGCCACAGCGATCAAACTTCAAGAAGACTAGTAAAGACAGAAAAAAAGTAAAATTTCGAAATCAGCTAATGTACCTACCCACGGTCAGAGCTTTCATGGGGTGTTATCAGACCGATTCGACCGATCGTCTGTCGAAGATCAACGTCGATCGTTAGTGAGTATGAAAGAGCAGAACAATTCACACCTTACACCTTAAACTAATCTTTTCCTCTGTATCTATGTATCTCAGGACACCCAGACCCAAAACAAATTGAAAAGTTAGTCTCCTATATTTAGTAAAAGATTTTTTTTTAAATTGTCCAATTTACCTACCTCCATTTATATGCATGCAGGATAGACTTCAAAGTATAGAGTAAATTTTCAAACTGCGTGTAATCCTATTCCTAATAAATATTTATCTTTTTGTGATAAATAAAACCCATAGATTAAGACTTTCACAACTTGCTGATAGATAAGTGAACCTATACTTACTTAGGTATTATAAATAAAATTAGGGTCAAACTCAATTAAGTATTTTAAGGTTTGTTTAATTCCTGAAATGAAATAAGCGTGTCTAAGCTGAAATATGGAGCCATACTTAATAATATGTACATTAACTTCCGACATGCAAACGATAAAAGGCCAAAACAATGTCAATACAATGCTACATACCCATCAATACATTGAATAAATGGAAAAAATATATTTAATACAATTTTAATATCAAAGTCTTGCTATTACCTTCGCGATAAAAGCATGACGCTTAATAAATAATAAATTTAATGTCAAATGATGTCTATGAAATTATTATAATCTTTATTTATATAGATTTGCGACATACTGACACATAATTATTCAAGACATTAAAATTAAAATGAATTACTCCACTTAATTAGTGGTTCTTTTTTACTTACCCAAGAATTGGGATGATGACTAAAAAATAATTTAATGTCCATCAGATAGATTAATAAAAAAAATATTGGATACGTATTTTTTATTTTGCCTCTTGTTCAAAAACTTACGAAGATACATTGATTTTAAATGTCACATGACGTCACGTTAGAGTACAAAATATACTCTAACGTGACGTAGTTAGCCCCCACTCCGTAACTTTAATGCGCTATATCTAAGTATTTTCTTGTTATTTCGACAAAACAAAAAATACGGGTCTTATATTTTTTTATTATCTAAGAGACGGACTAATTATTTTCTTCATTTTTATACCTTGTCATCATCCGTATTCTTTAAATTCATATTACCTATAATACGAGTAATAGGTTTCACATTAAACCTACCTAACGATGACACAATGTAGATTAAATTGATCAAATTATGTCAATTTTATTGTAATAATCATAGTAGTAATATTACGATTGGGTACTTTATACTAGCGGGTCCTAACCAGGGTTGCCAGATGGTAAGTGACAAAAGGAGATTCACGGATTCTTGGCGATAGTTTGTGCCTTTTGACCGTGCTTCACCAGTCTAGGTCTAAACTGATAAAGCTAAAAAATGACTAATAAAAAAAGCTATCTTTTAGTTATTAGATTTAAATAAACGTCAAAAGGGACTTATAGGTAGGTATGCGAATCCTTTGCAAGCTAAATGGCCTGCTGAGGTTTCTGGATGAGCTGGGTTGGCAGGAATGAAATAACATCTGTAAAGTATATCTACTTAATCTAGCCCACCAAGCGCAAAATAGACGTTTGTTTAGTCGTCGAGTTGCGGAAACTATCCCTTTCTAACTAAGTATTTACGAATGTCCCTCATTTTGGCGCCGAAATTCGAAACTTTAACTTTCGTAATACATATGACATGCATAATTTATTACCTCCAACTCTTCCAACAGCTCAATCTCCTCCTTATTCCTGCTCGACTCCTCCTTTGTAATAATCCTCCCGTTAGCACTCACTTTACCAGTTAAATTCACATCACTCCCCAATTTGAAATCTCTCAACATGTGGTATGCACTAACACTGTGGCCGAAAGCTTCCATCGCCTGAGCAATAGACTTGCCTTTGTACTTTTTTAGCGTGTTCACACCGCCGGGGTGATCTCGCAGGAACTGTTTTATGTCATAGTCGCTCCCGTCGAAGTTTACGGGGAACATTTCGGCGGTCATAGCGAGCTAGCGGCGGTCGAGGTTGTGTTCGCAGCCCGTGTGATACTACAGATGTGTAAGCCGCGTGCTCGGCCGCTTCACGTCATTCATACGACATAACGTAGTACAATAAATGTGTATCAGTATGACAGTGAGGTAACTACGAGTATTTTCGACAAAAAATATCGGTAACACCCTTGTTTGTTCGCGCTGATAACGTGGTTAGTTTAATCTTTTTATTTGACTGTTAAAATGCATGGGAACGAGGTACTCTTGGACTGTAGCTTTGCACGCGATGACGACTTGAAACCTGCCTTCCTACCGGCTGGTTGTCTTCTCTGGACAGTTCCAAGAAATCGATTCCACCCTAGATCTAAAAATTTTAGCTACTCTGAATACGTTTACGTTTATTTTTGTTATATTTTATTTTATATATAGGTACGTTTTATTTTTATTACGTATATTATTATATACGTTTTATTTTTATTAGGTAGGTACTAGAAATCAAATTAAATTACCTAAGAAAATTATAATTACCTAAGTAAGAGCGGTAGTGCATAGCGAATCTTCGCTCGAATTGAGCTGCCCGTCCGGGGAAGGACCTCCACCCTATAGAATACCGCAGCCAAATGACCTCCGGGTCGTGTTCCTGCCGGTGAGTAGGGTTTCCGGAGCTCGTGGGGGGTTCGGGTTGGGCCGGCATGGCGGTGGCAACTGACAGGTGACTGACCAGTTACTTGTCACAGCGACTTGGGTAAGCACTCTACGTGGAAATTACGACAGCGATTCCCAATGCAAGCAGTACCTACTGGCATTAGGGCCATGTGGCGCCAGGCTAATTTTTATTATCTTCAGTCGTGATCGTAGGTCCTCACAAAGTGGCAGGGTCGAAAGAGCGTTAACAAGACATAATTAATGTCCTAGAAACTACATTTACTACCTACTTGTATTATCTACAATTTAACTTAAAAGTACTAGGAGGGAAAGATGATTGCAGGTTTACCTAGTACTAGGTATAGCCTACCTAATACCTAAATAAAGAAGCCTTATGTACCTATCTAAATCGCGACTGAGGTCACATGTCAGTCGTCACCGCCATGCCGGCCCAACCCTAACCCGCCACGATCTCCGAAAACTCTACTCACCGGCAGAAACACGATCCGGAGGTGATTTGGCTGCGGTATTCTATAGGGTTTCCGTCCTTCCCCGGACGGCATCCTTCAAGCGAAGATTCGCTATGCCCTACCTCTCTTAAGTTTGATGATGATGATTATATGTATAGAACCTTCGGTCGGGTTCGTGAAAATGTGTTACTATACTGTACACGAATAAATTGTCATCACCATCAGCCTTTCTTATCGGTCCCACTGCCGGGCATAGGCCTCCTGTCTTGATTCCCATTCACCACGATCCTGCGCCAATCTCAAGCTTTCCCCGCCACTCTACGTACCTATATGTAGGTATATCCAACCATCTGGAGGGGGGACGTCCGCGACTTCTCTAAAGTTACCCTATCTTGGTCACCTCGAATAAAAATAAATTATTCCTCAGTACATTACAAGTTAACAGTGATAAGTGATGGATGATTCATCATAGGACATAGTGCTACCTTGTGTTAATAAAGTGGAATGGGCAGTTGTTTAAAAACTTATTAGAAAAAACAAATAAAATATCTACTTAATTGCTTAACTAAAAATTAAGTGGATAAACTAATTTATTTGTCTAGTAATAGGCTATTACTTTTTTCAGTCATGTAACTAACTAAAAGCCTTTTAAAACAGTTCCCACTAAATAGCTAATTGAAATAACTTCTTAGTAGCATTAGGTAGGTAGGTATATGATTACTTAATATAATTTGTAGGTATTTAACAGGGTTGCCAGTTTATTTAATGCCATGTCGGGATTTTGAAACTATCTTAGTGAAAATAGCGGGATCCTCTAATCAAAATCGGGACATTGTAAATCACGTATAGACTAATTAACAAATTCAGATCTTTTACCCGACTACCGAAGAAAGGAGGGTAATGTTTTGTACTAGCACCACATTGTGACTGCACTCCATGGATCCAAGGCATCTATGGATTCTTGACGATTCTTTGTGCCACAAACTGACCGTGACCACAACAATACTATCGGTAGTATTGTTTCTTATATCGCAGGGTTCCATGCGATCGATATGCGATAGGATAATCGATAGAAGCCTATTTTCGGATAAAAAGTTTGCCAACACTAGTCAGAAGAACTGAGGTAGTCTTCATCATCATCAGCCTATTGCAGTCCACTGCTGAACATAGGCCTCTCCAGTTGTTCGCTCCAGGCTTTACACGTAATCGCCACACTTCGTGGGCTGGCTGGCGACCGTAATTAAGGCAGTCTTACCAAAGGCAGCTACCGAGGCCCCCGGGCCACAGCACAGGGCCCCTCAACGTACTTAAGCAAAATTTTTTTTTTCACAGATGACAGAAGTGAAAAAAGCTATTTGTTTTTTAACCCTTCCTAAATAAGTATTTGTTAAGGGGTCCCCCAATTGCATTGCAAATATTTATACGGGGCCCCGCCAAGGCACGATAAGTTTCTGGAGTCTTATCAATCCATAATAAAGTTTACAATAATTTGTACCTACCTTACCTACTAATCAGAAAGCAATAAAGTAAGTAGATATAAAGATACTTGCTGAATCAATGAAATGATATTTTTTCTGCTTATTCACGAAACGATACTTAATGAGATATATTACCCATATGAAACCAATTACCTATAGATTAAGAGTTCGGTGTTTTTGATAAAAAAAAGTCTTTTACTACTTAAGGCTACACACACTCTGTACACATAGAAGTTTTACTTTTCGTAGGTTCGATCAACTAGGTACCTCTTGCCGACTTTCTGCTATACCTACGTGCTGTCGGCAGTCGCTCGCAGTTGGCATCTCGATTCGTAATTAGCACCGCGAAATTGAAATTATTTCGAAATCTCGTAACGACTATCTGTAAGTTAAACGAATACCTACCTTCCTAACAGACTGAAACTTCCCGTAGTTCCGAAGGAAGGCCATCTGAAGAAATTATTTTGGCAACTAAAGCTGTAACTTCAACTGCCAACATTTCTTTTACGGTGGACCGGTTCGGTTGTAAGTAGGTAGTGACAAGTCTCCACGTCAGTTTAGTGGCCAAAGGTTGCGCTTAAAGTAGCGTAAGAATGTGGTAAGAATAAGTACTACTATATCTGACGCAACCGTATTGTTCTACAATTTCCAATTGCTAAAAATTTCAATAATCTATGCACGAGTAATATTTAACACGTGTCGTTGTGTCATAGTTCTCGTAGCAAGCACAGAAGCACAGAAAGGTTCAAGGCTGTGAAGAGAGTTTCTTTTTGGGATCATATGACATATCATATCATATCTCTCCCTCAAAATTATTTGTCATCGATCTGAATCGTTAGCTTCTCGAGGGTCTTAACAGCGTGGGATCCATCCAGCTCTAAAAAAATAACTAAGTATTAAATAGGTATGAATCTACATAATAGGTGTGCTGCCTTGTGCTGTACCTAAAGCCTCGGATAAGTGCGATCAGGCACCATTTTTTTTATGAATAAAGCACGGCTTAATAAATCTAAGAGTACCTAAGTGTGTATGTATTTGGGCACAGTCTATCAAATAGATATTTATTTCGGAAAGAATATAATTCCCGGAATTATTTATCCGTGTGGTTACTAGATCTAGAATAGGACCACCCCTTCTCATCCCGTGGATGTCGAAGAAGACAACCTAGGGAATATCAGGAAACGGGCAGGAGCGTTTACCTGGGCACAAATAAAACCTATTGCGTTCACAACCCGCCCACCAAGCGTGGTGGCTAGGCAAATCTCCCCGAATTGGCAAGGACTATAAGGCCACTGAGAAAGGAAATCGAGCAACAAGAAATCCTGGCCCTTTTCGAATACATAGGCTCTTGGCATTGAAAAAAAATCAATGCTAAAGCATGTACAATTTCCCACCAGCTAAATATGGCGAAGCCTTACTAACGCTAACATATAAAATGATTGCACCAAATTGCGGTGCAAACCTACTATTAACGTTCAGGGCGCCGGACACACGTCGATAACACACACTTACCCCGTATTATCGACGAGGGGAGCATTTGCATATTGAATAGGCTACTTCTTAATAAAAAAATTATTATCCCGACAGAAATGTTATTTTAGAACGTCTTTCTCAAAGGGAGCTACGGGCGCCCCGTTCTTGAACATCAGCGCCGCGGCGCTTGCGTCACGGCCAATGCTGAATGGTTACCCTTTTGGTGCATTGGCATATAGTGTACCTACGTTAATTTAATACTTATGTTAGATGTGCCTACCTAGGTACTACGTTTTACCTATAATTTACTTCGTTTATTTGTTAAAACTGGCATTGCACGACTCGAGTTTCGTCTCCAATTCTTTCTGCGTGCAATCTATCCGACTTTGGAACCGACTGCCCGAAAACATCCGGAACGCCTCGAGCCTCCAGCTTTTAAGTTTTAGAGTCCAGAAATATTTTTGTCTCCAACATTAGAGAAGTCGTCTCACAACTCTGTCGTCGTCCTTTATATATATAATTATATGTATATAGTATATGTGGATATTATGTGATCTATTTTTATCATATATACTTTATAATATCTATTTAAGTAGGTATTTTTATCACTTAAATTTATCCAACTTTGCAGCACGCTACCTACATCTGTTTCTGTTTAACCCAATGGTTGACTGGTGATGCCTATGCGGCATTAAGTCCGCCTTTTGTACACTATTTCTTTTGTGCAATAAAGATTAAATAAATAAATGTATTGTTTTGCACTATATAAACGTTTTTTCTTTCTTTGTCTTGTAGGCGCTGGAGGTTTAGGCAGGAGATGGTAAGGGCCTCAGAAAGTAATGAGAGTTTTGGAGTGAAGTTGTTTCATAAAAAAGTATTATTTATAATGAAAGTTTAAGGTACAGTTAACATTACAACACACTATTATTATTCAACGAAATTGAAGTTCTAGTGGCTTTTAAATAAAATTAAAGGGTGCTGAAATATTATTTGTTTTCAATCAATATAGGCATGTGAAACAATAATTATTAAATATTATAATATTTCATGGATAACTCCTCGTAATAAAACATTAAGTCAAATTCAAATGCAATGTGTTTTTTTTTGCAAGATGCGGCAGACAAGCAAATGTGATGCCTGATGTAAAAAAAATTTTCTGGACTCTCTAATGTTATTAAATTAACTTTTATAATAGATTCAGGTTTAAATATTTTTATGATATGATAATCCCATGTTCACTTTGCTTAGACTTTGAATAGGAAAAATAAGCAACAGGAAAACAATACAAACTTAAATTTTATTGACCAATCAGTCATGTTTAAATTCATAAAGAGCTCATTTTCTTTGAAACATTAGCATAATATTTCACAGGTGTAAAGTTAAAGCTAGTATTTTCTATATCACAGTTACTTTCAGCTCCTTCACACTTCATCTGCAAATAAAATATACAAGCAGAAGTATATTGGTGCTTCGCTTTCAATTCATTAATTTGTGATGTCATACTATCATTACATGATAAGTCTAAAATCTTGTTCATTCTAGAACTCTCAAAGGTCTTAAACGGACAACCTCCTTCAGAACAAGCACTGTCAACACTCTGTATTCGTTGACAGTTTACCGATGTATAGCTTTTTCTACACCCCTCCAATCCATACATATGCCTTATCCCATAAAGGTATTTCTTCTCATCTTTTTCCCAGTTATGAGAGCAGCTGTGGCTTCCATTCGGCGCTTGCCGATACTCAAGCCTCCAAAAGTCTATCGCTTCCTCTATAGGCATGCCAATATCTTTCAAGAACAAGCTATAATGGAACCGTTGCGTATGAGACAGACGGTGCTTTTTACGTAATTCCCGATGTAGGTTTAGCATGCACGGAGGAAATAATGCTGATGTGGTATCAACATTCTTGCTAAGCAAAACATCACTGATGTGATGACTTTGCAAAGGTATCATGTCTCTCCTAAGCTTCACTAACAAATCATTTACTCGTGGATCCAACTTTAAAGGATTTAAATTTGTATTAGTCAATCTGTGATCCAGATTTGTGTAGAATAACATTGTAAGCAATTGCTTCCATCTGCCACACGGTACAGACGCTATGCCATTGTGAATCTCCACCTGACGTTTGGCTATTAGACGCAGACAATGCTTAAAGTGTAGCTTAATATTGTGTACAGAACACTCATATGTGTGATTTGACAAACAGACATGTTGCGCCAAGTCTTTTATTGTGAAATGTTCGCACAAAGTCTTCAGTGCATTCACATGTGTAGGTGTATTACACTGCTTTCTGATGCTCCGAAGCAGTTTCTTACTAAAACATCGGAGATCGTAAGCCGACATCGACTCCAAACGACGTTTAAACAGCTCACGTTCGGCCTTCAAAAAAAACCTCTTAAACTCCACTTCACCACATATAATAGTAACGACACATAATATAAAGTGTCCTATGTTATCGTATATACTCCCTTCAATTAAATATTCACTGTAAGTTGTGTGGTCCTCCTTTAAAACAGCCTTATGATATCGCAATCTTTGAACGGCAATTTCTTCTACTAAATGCGCAGGTATATCACCTTTTACTGCATTCAAATAAAAGAAGGACATTTTATACACTCATTCTTTAGAACTTTCTTCAATAAAATTATGAAAATAAAATATTAATAAATTTAGAGCGGCATTGTTTACAAAATTAAATTCATTGACATTTGATGATTTTGACGGTCGACAGACTACGTGACTTTTGTTTTTTTTTTTTGTAAAAATATTGTTATTTTAACGCCCCGAAGTAGGACATTTAAAAATACTTTAAAATCACATGATATCTTCATGTTACGTATTTTTATACTTGACATGAATACATCCCACCCCTAGCTAAACGTCAAAAAAACAGAAAAAAAAACAAAGCTTGGGATTGAATGTGATGTGATTTCATTTGTATTTATTTTCGGAAATACAAATTAAATCAGTGCATCTAATTAAAACAGATTGCGTTAAAAGGTATTGCGCATTTAACTGCATCTAAAGTTGAAGAGTTGTGTGTTTAAGTGACATTTTCGGTGTATCCGTGAGCTAATGTGCGTTGTTTGCCTGGCATGTACCTATATCGGAATTTCCTAAATAGAATAGACATTTCATGTCGAGAACGCGTATAAAAATAACATTGGACAGTCGCAAGGTAACGGGAGCACCAGCTCCGCCTGCGCCATGACTCTCGCGATGTCCCACAAGATATATCTGCAGAGTTTGTTGTTTTCGCTTGGTAAGTGGTAGCATTATCCTGTTTAGAAATAGGAAGTTGTAAAAATGTTTTTATCTGCTTTGAGAATATGGCTTTTGTACTTCATTTAGTATTCTTAAATGGAAAATGATAAGGAAAACCACCATAAGAATATGTTTTATTTGTTTTTGTTATGAATAAATATGTAGGTATTTTAGATGTTATGTGTTTATATCATAATCCGACTGGAGATACTATTCTTCTTCTTAAAACAATGTTAATAACAAAAACAATAATTCTTCTATAAACTTTATCAAAGTATTGATGTTAAGATATTTATAACATTGGCCTAGTAAAATTGTTTGTCAAGTTTGTGTATTGTTAACCCATTTATTCAAAATAGCTTGTGAACTCTCTTTAATGCTGATCATTATGTTGAAATGGGCTGGTTATCAATTAAAATATTTTTATATTACAATTAAAATAAGTTCTATTTAATAATTTTCTTAATTTAATAATAAAATATGACCATGTATTACCAGTCAGGTTTATTACCTGGATAAGTCAACAATGTAGGCAATCAAGCCTGCATTCATACAGTTAAGAGACACAGATCAAAGTACAATTAGGTGATCTTATAGCTTTAACCTTCCTTCCTTCCTGCGCCAAATGTATTAATACCTATATGGGTGGAGGTCCTTCCCTGGACGGGTGGCTTAATTCGAGCCAAGATTCGCTATGCCCTACCTCTATTAAATTCTTGTGCACTCTAAGTGTAACATATTTAAAGTGATTTATAAATAATTGTTTATTTTTATTTCTAGGTATTATTGGTATAGTATTAGCAGCCCCACCAACAGATGAAAACTTACCCCCTAGACCCAAAGAAGGGGGGGTACCGACTAAACTTTGCGAATTCTACAACGGCACACAGCCCCATTGTGACCCGACAGAAAATTCCACATGCTCCGCACCTCTGGTAGTAGAGACATGTCAGCCCGCTGAAGC
The DNA here is from genome assembly GCA_031163375.1 of Conogethes punctiferalis. Lineage (NCBI taxonomy): Eukaryota > Metazoa > Arthropoda > Insecta > Lepidoptera > Crambidae > Conogethes > Conogethes punctiferalis. Next base: position 19,949,870 of record CM062082.1, on the reverse strand, counting down.
CGACAAGAGCAGTCACTGCTTCGTCCTGTGGCAGTACGATAACGTTACAAACACAGCGTACCCCAAATTCAAAGGATGTTTCCTAGATACAGTCTCGTGCACAGACAGGAGCCACGTTTGTCGGATACACAATGCGAAGCTGCCTCTCCTGCACTGCTGCTGTGAGGGCGACATGTGCAACCAGAACAGCACATTCCCCGGCCTGGAAGTCGTCATGTCGCAGACGGAGTCGCCCCCTGAACGAATACCGGCGTCGAATTTGCCGAACGCAGAAGATGATACTAAAGCAGTCATTGCTTATACGTTGACACCGTTGTTTTTGCTGTTTGCAATTTTAGTGGCATGTTACTTTTTGTATCGCAGACGTAAAGGTAGCTCTTTCGCTGAGCTGGCAAATGGTGAGGCTTCGTTGTCCAGGCCTCCATCGGCCGGTGCTGGTATGGAGAACGAAGGTGGTGGTCTGGTCAGCCAAGTGTCACTTTGCGAGGTCCGTGCCCGGGGCAGATTCGGTGCGGTCTGGAGAGCGAAGTTGGGACTGCTTGATGTGGCTGTGAAAGTGTTTCCTGTACAGGACAAACAGTCATGGGTGGCAGAGCAGGAGATTTACCGCCTTTCCAGAATGGATCATCCGGATATACTGCATTACATCGGTGTTGATAAGAAGGGAGATAATTTGCAAGCAGAGTATTGGCTCATCACTGCTTACCATGAAAAGGTATGCTTATTTATAACAAAACATAGTAAAAATAGTTTTTTTTATGTATTATAATTATACTTGTTATAAGTTTGTCTGAAAAGAGAAATAATTGTAAGTAGATAACAGCATCTAATGCAGCCAGAGAATGCATCAGTAAATAAATAATATTATCATTTAATCTTCTACTTTGTAATAACTATTTGCTAACCATGAAGTAGATATGAATTAGAAAGACTACTATTTACTTGTGTTCATCCATTTATGTGTTGATTTAAATTGATCTTTAGTCCTATCAGAGTAAAATTTCTAAATACATTTTTAAAGATGCGCGCGAATAGGGGTTCCACCGAATTCCGAGTACGATGTTTTAGACGGGCAACGCCATCTCTGACCAAATACGTCAACTACTTTTTAAATAGCTTCGGTTATCGTTCGACGTTTAAACAGTAAAAATGCTTATGAACAGTCTCATCAATTTATTTCATTGCCAACAGGGCTCCCTGTGCGACTACCTCAAAGCGCACACGCTGACGTGGGCGGAGGCGTGGCGCGTCGCCGTGTGCGTGGCGCGCGGCCTCGCCCACCTGCACGAGGAGGGAGGCGGCAAGCCGGCCGTCGCGCACAGAGACTTCAAGTCCAAGAACGTCCTCTTGAAGGCGGACATGAGCGCGTGTATCGCGGACTTCGGCTTAGCGCTGGTGTTCGTGGCGGGGCGTGGATGCGGCGACGCGCACGGCCAGGTCGGCACCCGGCGCTACATGGCGCCCGAGGTGCTGGACGGAGCAATCAACTTCACCAAGGACGCGTTCCTGAGGATCGATATGTATGCGTGCGCGCTGGTCCTGTGGGAGATCGCGTCGAGGTGAGTGGGTGATGAATTCGTGTGCTATAATCTGATGTAATAGGCCTCCTCCAAGTGTGGAAGAGATTGAAGGAAGCCTATACCCAAAATGGGGTCCATAATCTAAAATGAAATGGAAACAATGTGTCAAAGTTAACTTGTAAAATAAGAATTATGGAATGGGCTTATTATAATCTGATGTAAGGGAGCGGACTATTATCTTTTCGCTCAGAGCCAACCTCACCTGCCCGTGGTGCATCCTGTACTCTCTCCTCACCTCATGAATCGAACCCACGACCCTTGGCTCTGAGGGCAGAGGTCACTACCAAATGAGGCATCGAGCCAGTCGTTTCATGTCATTTATGTTTGTTATAATCCCCATTCTCTGCCATTATTCCGCAGATGTAACGAGGGTGGGGCGGATGGGTCGTCGCAGTACCGGCTCCCGCTGGAGGAAGAGGTCGGGTCACATCCCACCCTGGAGGAGATGCAAGAGGCGGTGGTGCAGCGGAAGCTGAGGCCTCATATACAGCCGCAGTGGAGGGATCATCCGGTAAGTTGGTAGAGAACGAAACTTGCTACAATATTCTTCATACTCCTGGGCAGGTTAAAGTATATATAGAATATACCGCAGCCAAATGACCTCCGGGTCGTGTTCCTGCCGGTGAGTATGGTTTCCGGAGCTCGTGGGGGGTTGGTCCGGCATGGCAGTGGCAACTGACAGGTAACTGACCAGTTACTTGCCCGTTGTCACAGCGACTTGGGCTTCTCTTTCGCTTTCCATCAGGGGTAAAGAAGCCATTATGTCGAGCTACTGTAAAAAAAAAAAGTATACTTTTCATCACGCTACAATCAATAGGAGCAGAGCAGTGAAGGGAAGTGTTGGGAAAACGGGAGAAATTTTTATCTGTATGTTTGATCGCGCATCACGGGAAAACTACTGCATGGAATCGAATGCGGTTTTCACCAATGTATTGCTAGAGGTCTAACTTATTTAGGCACCATTTTATGGAAGTCCGTTATCATGGTATTTTTCCCGTTATCGGCATACGCGTCTTGTACAAAATCTTCAAGACTTCCTGCCGCAAAATGACTGTATAGCAGTGTTTATTTAATCTTTATTGCACAAAAGAAATAGTGTACAAACGGCGGACTTAATGCCGCATTGGCATTCTCTACCAGTCAAGCATTGGGCTAAGCAGAAACAGATGTAGGTAGCGTGCTGCAAAGTTGGATAAAATTAAACAGTGATAAAAATACTTAAATAGATATATCTATAGATAGATATTATAAAGTACATATAATAAAAATAGATCATATAATATACACATATACATCTATCTATCTATCCATACTAATATTATAAATGCGAAAGTAACTCTGTCTGTCTGTCTGTCTGTCTGTCTGTCTGTCTGTCTGTTACGCTTTCACGCTTAAACCTCTCAACCGATTTTGATGAAATTTGGCACAGACAATCTTTAGACCATGAGGAAGGACATAGGCTACGTTTTTTTTTGCGAAAAAGGGGATGAAGGGGTAGAAATAGGGGTTGAAAGTTTGTATGGGGTTTTTTAATTTTAAAAGATGACACCATCTATATTAATAATTTCGATCGAAACCTTATACGAATAATAAAACATAAAAAAATATTGATTTTGAGTCGACAACATATATCCGCAAAATTCGGATTGAAGAGAATTTTGTTAAATTCCGATGGCACTGACAAACAACAATCAAACAAACTGCTGTCGCCATCTTGACGTGAAGCACGTTCCGTTTCATTCAACATATTAATAATTTCATCGAGGGGTACGGTAGACTCGATCGAAACCTTATACGAATAACAAAACATAAAAAAAATATTGATTTTGAGTCGACAACATATACCCGCAAAATTCGGATTAAAGAGAATTTTGTTAAATTCCGATGGCACTGACAAACAACAATCAAACAAACCGCTGTCACCATCTTTGACGTGAAGCACGTTCCGTTTCATTCGATACATTGCGTGCGTGTCGCGGCATAAAGAACTGTGACTCATGTATTCATCACCAAGAACTGTGACTCATGTGACTATGTAAAACGAAACGTTTTGCCGCCAGAAACATGCGTCCACATTCGTCAATCGTTGACGTTTCTTCACGAAATTATTGTTTTTGACAATTTTTGACACGTGGTTTGGTTCTCTTTGTTCGAGACTTGATAAACCTGGGTTTTTTAATTTTAAAAGATAAAACTATCTATATTAATAATTTCGATCGAAACCTTATACGAATAACAAAACTTAAAAAAATATTGATTTTAAGTCGACAACATATATCCGCAAAATTTGGATTGAAGAGAATTTTGTTAAATTCCGATGGCACTGACAAACAACAATCAAACAAAACGCTGTCGCCATCTTTGACGTGAAGCACGTTCCGTTTCATTCAACATAATAATAATTTCGTCAAGGGGTACGGTAGACTCGATCGAAACGTTATACGAATAACAAAACATAAAAAATATTGATTTTGAGTCGACAACATATACCCGCAAAATTCGGATTGAAGAGAATTTTGTTAAATTCCGATGGCACTGACAAACAACAATCAAACAAAACGCTGTCGCCATCTTTGACGTGAAGCACGTTCCGTTTCATTCAACATTCAACATATTAATAATTTCGTCGAGGGGTACAGTAGACTCGATCGAAACCTTATACGAATAACAAAACATAAAAAAATATTGATTTTGAGTCGACAACATATACCCGCAAAATTCGGATTGAAGAGAATTTTGTTAAATTCCGATGGCACTGACAAACAACAATTAAACAAAACGCTGTCGCCATCTTTGACGTGAAGCACGTTCCGTTTCATTCAACATATTAATAATTTCGTCGAGGGGTACGGTAGACTCGATCGAAACCTTATACGAATAACAAAACATAAAAACATATTGATTTTGAGTCGACAACATATATCCGCAAAATTCGGATTGAAGAGAATTTTGTTAAATTCCGATGGCATTGACAAACAACAATTAAACAAAACGCTGTCGCCATCTTTGACGTGAAGCACGTTCCGTTTCATTCAACATATTAATAATTTCGTCGAGGGGTACGGTAGACTCGATCGAAACCTTATACGAATAACAAAACATAAAAAAATATTGATTTTGAGTCGACAACATATTATATCCGCAAAATTCGGATTAAAGAGAATTTCGTTAAATTCCGATGGCACTGACAAACAACAATCAAACAAACCGCTGTCGCCATCTTTGACGTGAAGCACGTTCCGTTTCATTCAATACATTGCGTGCGTGTCGCGCGAAAAAAAGTATTCATCACCAACAACTGTGACTCATGTGACTATGTAAAACGAAACGTTTTGCCGCCACATTCGTCAATCGTTGACGTTTCTTCACGAAATTATTGTTTTTGACAATTTTTGACACGTGAGAGGTTCTCTTTGTTCGAGACTTGATAAACCTGACGATAACCTTTTCACCACGAAGCAAATACAAAGCCTTTCACCGTCGTCAGTGGCAGAAGCACAAACCGTGCATACCCGAAAAACACAAAAAGGATATACCTTAGAGAATCCTTACTAATATTATAAATGCCAAATTGATGAAATTTGGCACAGACAATCTTTAGTTCCTGAGGAAGGACTTAAGCTCCCTTTTATTGCGAAAAAAGGGATGAAGGGGTTGAAATAAGGGTTGTAAGTTTGTATGGGATTTCTTAATTTTAAAAGATAAAACCATAAAACTGTATACTTAAGCACTTGATAATCAACCGTTGCGGCACAGCACTATTCGCCACGCTCAAGAGTCACCGCACTAACGTTGACAGTTGAAGTTTGACGTAACGGTGACACCGACAGCTGTCATCGAGTTCCCGTCGATTATTACTTTTTCTCTCTCTGGTTGAATGAGTGTTTGTAATTGGATTGTGTAAATAAATACTTTCAGATTATATTATCAACTAGCTTTTGCCCGCGACTTCGTCCGCGTGTTTAAATTTATACATACAAAAGTTTTTTCCCGCTAACTCCCGTTCCCGTGGGAATTTCTCAAAATACAGCCATAACTAAACTTTATATTTACTAAGGTACCTGCATGCCAAATTTCAAGCGTCTAACTTAAGCGGTTTAGATTTTTCATACAAAAGGATTTTTCCGCTAATTCCCGTTCCCGTGGGAATTTCGGGAATTCCTTTCTTAGTGCACCCCTACGGTACCTAAGCTACGTCCCTTCCAAATTTCAAGTGCCTACGTTTAGCCGTTTGGGCTGTGCGTTGATATGTCAGTCAGTCAGTTTCGCCTTTTATATATATATATATATATATATAGAAGATTAGTGTGTCATAATAATAATAAATAATCAAACATTTTCTAGCGTTTTTCAAATTTCGACCAGTAAGGGGGTGAAATAAATGTTGAAAGTTTGTATGGAAGTTAGTTACTTTTGGGCGAAGAGATCGAGTCACGGAGCAGGATGGAATAGGAACACGCATAATAAACACTTCTGTGACACACCTACATGAACGCGGGCGAAGCCGCGGGCACAGCTAGTACTTATAATAAATCTGTAGAGAGGTCAATTCTGTATATGAAATATATTTTCGAAATAACTATTTGAAGGTAATTAGTGATCGATACTGATGCCAAAAATGCAATCAGTTAAATTTTTGTCTGTCTGTCTGTTAGGGGTGAGAGCCTTCCGCTCCCCCAACAGTCCGGTGATGATGACAAGGCCGACCTGGCCATCATCGTAGTCATTTAGAAAAAAATAAAAAAAAAATCTGTCTGTATGTTCGTTATAGAAACAAAAACTACGTTTTCGGGCAGTCGGTTCCAAAGTCGGATAGATTGCACGCAGAAAGAATTGGAGACGAAACTCGAATGGTGCAGTGCTATGAGTGTCAGTACACGTACATTTTGGCGACAGGGCCTGAGCGTGGTCTGCGACACGATGGAGGAGTGCTGGGACCACGACGCGGAGGCGCGGCTGTCGGCGTCGTGCGTGGTGGAGCGCGTGGGCGCGCAGCGGCCGGGGCTGGCCGCCGACACGCCGCTGCTCATACACGAGCTGCACGACCTGCCTCCTGCCCTGCCCGCGCGCGCCTGCTGACCCTGCCCCGGCGACCTGCCGCTCATCGACCTGTGACCCGCCGGTAGGTGCGAGGGAACCTTTGACGGGCCCGTGACCTTGCAACAGAATTGGCCTTGAACAATATGGGCCTGTGACCTTGTAACGATATGGGCCTGTAACATTGTAACGATATGGGCCTGTGACCTTGTAACAGAATAGGTCTGTGACCTTGTAACAATATGGGCCTGTAACATTGTAATGATATGGGCCTGTGACCTTGTAACAGAATAGGTCTGTGACCTTGTAACAATATGGGCCTGTAACATTGTAACAATATGGGCCTGTAACATTGTAACGATATGGGCCTGTGACCTTGTAACAATATGGGTTTGTAACCTTGTAACGGTATAGGCCTGTGATTTCGTAACAATACGGGTCTGTAAACTTGCAAGAATATGGGCCTGTGATCTTGTAACGGTATGGGCCTGTGATTTTGCCACGAGCTCTAGTTAACCACATCAGTGAACTGCGCTAAGCTTTGATCTGTTACACAGATAACAACAGATACATAACGACAGATAGCTTTTAACAATGTGGGCCTGTGGCCTTGCCACGATCCCTAGATAATCATATCTGTGATCTGCACTGACTTGACCTATTAGCCGATGCAGTATCACGGACATAACGAGAGATAACCTTTAATAATGTGGGCCTGTGGACTTCCCACGATGCCTAGTATACCTAGAAACTAGGTTATCTAGGTCCTAGATACATTGTGTGGTCTTCCCCGTTAAGTACACCTTTCGCAAGGTTTGCCATTTGCTGATAAAATATATAACATATAAGTATGTCTATCATAATAGCTATCAAGTACTTTATCAGCTAGTGGCGAAATTAACGAATTTCCTTTTAGTGGAATCCTAAACAGGTATAACGTATGACTAAAAACACCATTAGTATTTTATAAAGTTATATAAAAAGTTGTATTTACAGTATAACTTTTTTCAATTTCGACAGCTTTATAATCTATCGATGGCAAATTCGATAAATTGTGAAAAATCCTGCACTAGCTGACGGAAGTTTTTAAACCGTCCATATTGGATTCGGATCGGACTTTCCATGGATATTTTATAAACTGTCGTAAAATATTTCGTTAAATTGTAAATGGTTTTTTGAAGTTTCTAATTTTTCGATAGGTGATCGTAAGAATATTTTCTGTTTTAAATATTATTTACCTTCCTTTTTATAATTTTAATTAAGAAATTGCAGTTTACTTGTATGCTCCTTGGCCATACACTAAAGAATTCACCAATAGGTCACAGTGGCTTGGGCCCTAGGTAACTTTTATCCTATTTGGTTATCTTATATTCCATACTTCATCAGTTGTAAGATCACTGAATACAGCTGTTAATTATAAAAAAAAATAATTTAGACGGATTATTCTTGCAGATATGTCACAAAAAGCTTTTTGCATTCAAAGTAGACTTCTGTACATTGCGACAGATCGCAGCCGCATGCGATATGTCGTGCGACTGACGCGCGGCGATGCGACAATCGCAATCGCGTCAGTCGCACATAGATCGCACGCGGCTGCGACCGGCCGCAACGCACAGAAGTCTGCCTTTACAGTAAAGATAATAGATAATTCGCAAATATCTCCAAGTATGAAGCGTCTTTTGTAATAGATTGTGGGCGTTATAAGAGTTTTATTATACAATATCCTAAAGGAAGAGAGAGATAGAGAGAAGGGACAAACCTGGAGTATTGTCTTTTATTTATTATATTTTTCAGTATATTTTATACCTTGTGGTACTCCCTAGTATTGAAGTTGATTTCTCAAAAGTATATTTTTATTCTAACACAGTGGTGATGCGTTCAGGTACATTCAATATAGTTATAAGCCTATATATTTTTTTTTTTTATTTATTTATTTGTCACACACAACAGAAATACAGTGAATACAATTATAATATGGTAATACAAGTTATGCCACGGGTTTAGGCTGTATCTCCACAAGCATGTGTGAACAGCATGTCTTTACTGTGTCAGCATTGGTATCAAGTAAGTAGTGCAAGACTATAAATTCATGCAACTATGCTGATCATAAGAAAGGAAGAAGAGATTTTTACAAAGAAATTTTAAAAATAATTATTGTTAGTTAGTTAAACCCTTTCATTAATAGGGGGGACCATAATGGTAGTTAAACAATATATTTTTATTTAAAAACAAATTGTATACTAAAGTACAAGTAAATGTATAAAAAACGCTCTGTGAATAGCCACCTGTAAAATAAATCTTCGGTTATAGATTTTTTATATACAAATCTTAATGATTTGACGAATAAAATACAACACTTTATACATTATTTTTGATCAATTTTCAATTAGTATTCCAAACTCAATCGATATATTATTATTTTTTATTTTTAAATATTTTCGTAACTATATTTTTTAAGTACATACTAAAATAACAGATATTTTTATCGATTGCTTACTAATTTTTTAAGGATTATTTTTTACTTTAGTATTGTAATAATTGAGTCATATAGAATCATTTTCGTATTGAAATATTAAGTTACATTGCCTTACAACGTTTGGATCTTGAAGTCCAACCGAATGTCCTTTCAAAATCCTAATTCTATTGTTCAAACTATTGTGTCTGGAAGTTTCTGTCTATTAGTACCAATATTAAAGTGGCTAAATAATCCAGACTTCTATCATAAAGCGAGGGGAAGCTATCTTACAGGCTGGCTAGGCAGCGGCAACTGACAGGCGATTGACTTTGTTGCTTGATCGTTGCCGCGGCGTCTTGGGCTTCCCTTTCGCTTTCCAAAAAACGGTAGTCTAACTTTGCATTGATTCTATAAGACTTAATTAAAAGCGGGACCCCGTTTCGTTCATGGAGACGTCCGATTAAACGTTAAAACTAGAGAATACTGTATATATTTGATTACTATAAAAGTTCTTGCCTCAAACATGATATAGCGTGGGGTCTCGCGACTAGTAAGACTGGCATTTTTAATTTAATTGGTGTTAATTTAGTAATTAACTGTCGCTGTTTATTTTCTAAAGTGCTAAATAACGAGGAAATTGAAGCAATGAATTTAGTGTTAATGTAAGTGTTTGTCACTTGTAGAATACGTTTTAGGTGTAATTGTGCTGCGTGCAGGCGTAATGTGTTACTTGAACAAATCCTGTGAACCCGGGCGCTATACAATTGATTTTCTATTTTGTCTAGAATGCTGGTTATTATTAGAAATACATAATATATATATAAATATTTGATAAACTATCACTAATATTTGTTGCAAAATTAAACAACAACTGCAAAGTTGATCGGGAAAGTGTAAAAGTCATTCATATACCATTCTTTGGGTTGCAATATTTGTCTGTTCTGTCTTTTGTTGTGAAACCAATTACATAAACCCAATTATTTAACATGGATATTAGACAAAAATTTACATAATAAATCATAATAAAGGTTTGTGACGTCACTTGCCTGTAGCCGTTTTGTATGAAGCGTTTGTAGACTTTTTTGCTCATGCTATAGGTTTTTTATAAATACGAAACTTTGTTGTGACGAATGCATTTTAGTTACTTTTTCACGAGAAAACTACTAATTTGAACAAAACTTTACATTACAATACATATGTGTATATCTACATATGTGTATGCATTACGTCTGCACGCAGCTTTAGTTGTATGTAAATGAGGCAATCTGTTCCGTGCCATAGCGAAGTGTGACGTATATCGATAGCAGACATGTCGTTTTATCGAATAAGCACATTCACATCGCACCTCACAACATTTGGTAAAAAATAACATTTAATTAAAACCTTTTCACGTATTGACAAGTCACTTTATACATGTTATTATGAATTTTCGACGAAATTTTAGTTTAATGGAGCACGCATCAGTGTTTAGTGACATACAGACTGACAAAGATGTTTTGGTACGTGGCCGCCCTCATACAAAATGTCACTTTTGATATCGATTTGACATTTCTGTCGGCAGTATCGACCTCATGTCAATGTCACCTACGTGTCACAATTAGCGTTGCCAAACTATCTATAGTTTAAAGGTACCATGCGGATCTGGCCCCCCGGCCGCGCTGCCCGGTCGCTTGTATCGGTAACTATCGCCATACAATTCCCTACGAAGCGGTGCGACGCGACCATGTCGCGACTGGCTTTTCATTTTTTCATTTTTCACTATCGATAGTATTGAATGAATGAAAAAAAAATATTGGCAGCACAAACAAAAAAATACACAGATAATCAATATTGCTTGGTTTTGAGCGATAGTGTATCGATACTATTGATATCGATAATAATCGACTATCGTTCGGCAACACTACAAAACATCTCGGTCTGTACATGGGCCATAGAAGTACTGACAGGTTAAAACGTAAAGATACTGCGTGTTAAGTCGACGTCATTATCTAATAAATTAACTAAATATTGTGTGGTAATAGTCATACATAAATTGAGGCTATTTTCATTCGTGAGTCATTTAAATCGTGCAGCATAATGAACTTATTTTAAAACACGTAATGAAATATAATATACAATCAATGGAGTACAGTCATGAGAGTTCTAGTCGAATTTTCTATATATTGGTTGAGACTTTTTAAAAAAAGACCCGTTTGTATGTTAGAGACTGACAACGTAGTCATTACGTTAATAAGAGTAATGCGTTACTTCACAAAAGGTTTTTCTTGGAAACTGACGTTAGCAAATTTCACACTTCAGCATCAGCAGGGCCACGGATTCGAAAACTTAGAAAGTTCATTCAAATTTAACTGAAGCCCAGTAGGTACCTACCTAAATCGAATGTTGGAATGTTTCCGAATCCGAGGCTTTGTGAATAGGTCAAAACTCAAAATTCAAAAAAAAAATCAAACATGTGTCGAATAAAATAAGAGATATTATCTCTTAAACTGTAAAACGATCGCAATGGATGACGGATGAAAGTCATAAATGTCAAGTTCATATTTACGGATTCAAAAGATAACGGGTCTGGTTCAGACGTGTTATGCAAAAATGCATAGATCAGTCATAGAATAATCTAAGAAAATTCCCCTTCAAATTTAATTACCTGTGAGACTATCCACAGTGTCAAGTTGAAGTTGGACTCTAGTTCAAAGAAAGTTTCTAACACATTTACAGACTTACAGGGTCCTTTGGACCGCCATCATCCAAAACTTGAGTTCTGACATTGATTTTTGACAGTTTTATTTCACACTTACGCCGTCATGTCAATGTCACGCGTCAAAAGATTGCTTTGTCAGTGGTATTCAAATATGACATTCGTTTTCGGAAACTTGACGGTTCGCTTCGAAAACTTTCCTAGAGCTGGCTGGCGAAATCTTTGATAATTCAGACCGATTATTTCGATGGACAAAACCGACTCGTTTTCGAAAGAAAACGAACTTTCCGAAGGCATTGTGGATAGCCCCGCTAGTAGATAAAGTAGTTGGTGATGTAAGATATTTGGAAATGTTGTGAATCGCACAAAGTTGTTTAGTTGCACCTCTAAGAGAGTTGGCATTTAAAACAATAATCACTGTAAATGGCACAAAACGGAAGGTCGAACATGCAAAGTGCGAGAAAGACGCATGCACACACCTTTTAAGAACTTTATTATTACCTCTCTATACCGAGGATGAATTACAGCACTTAGAGCGTCCACTCGAGCCTGAAAAAGCCCCAAGTCCGGTTAGGGAATACTTCAGCAGGCAGCGAAATCAACATTTTAGCTCAGAAAGGAATTCGTAAATCAGTTGACAACTTAAATGGTTCTATCTATACAAAAGTATAGAAACAATAATCCCACATGACCGTCACTTATTATTAGTTAGTACTATTTTGCCCCTATCATATTCAATCAGAAAGTCTATTTAACATATTTATTTATATATTAATATTTTATTTTATGGTAAAAATAAAATATCATATTTTGATCACTTTTAGTGTAATGCAATAAAAAGTTAGTAGAAAAATCGTGAATAGGTATCGTCAGCTATTATCACCTGATTGGCTTCATTTCAATTGCTATATGTGTGCATATATATGCATATATCATATAATATGCCTATGCTCAACTATATGCGCATACGCATCTTGCCCTTTGCACCACGACCTTCCGATATCATAAAGAATCAATCAAAATTAATTCTTGTATATCATTGAAACATTGTGATCTGTAGTTTAATATAAAAAGATGGAAATATCAATGGGAAATCAGATTGAACATGATTTACCTATGCCGAGTGCATATCACGTTACATAGGCTAAGTTGAAGTTGCCAAATGTAAATAAGATAGCCGTTAAGACTAATATAGAATTAGGACTTTTCTTCTGATTGTCCGAATTTGGACTTTGAGCCGTGCGTCCCCGTATTGTTAACCGACTATCGAAAAGAGGATGTTTTGTATTCTGTTGCATGTTTCTTTCTGTTATTTATTGAATGATTGGTGGCGCAGGCTGCTGTCTGACGGACGTAAGGTTCACGATGACGCTTGGTTTGGGTCACTCGCTAGTAGGAGAGCCAAGCGTCGGCAGCGCGACGTTTGCTCGACGAGCACACGCTACACGCCTACCGGGCTTGTGGTCGTGTTTGCCGCTCCCGAATTGGCTTACACAGCCATGAAACATATTGTCGCCCTGCCTGGCACTGCTTGTATGGTCTGTAATAGACTAGAAGGCCTATATGTAGTAGTAGTATTCTCAGGAGGCACAGAGATATACCTTAATATCCAAAAATGCAGGTTCCTATAGAGTTTTGTGCAGCGGTAAATTTCTGCTCCATTGTTCTCCTCCAAAGACCTCTATAATGGTCGCTAGACAAGGTCTGATTACCCCCATGCTAATAAGTCTAGAGCCTAAGGTTGCTGTTCCACTGAAGCGACTGAGCTGGCCGCGATTCACCAATCACTATGTCTACTCTGGAGAGGGAGAGAAAGATGTAGATTTCAAGCGACGTGTTTGGTGAATGAGTGCGGCACTGCTCATCTCCGCTCCGCCGTCCCAGTGGAACTGCAGCCTAAAGTACTAGGATCAAGGGGAGGCTGACCTTAGAATAGGCTATTATGGCTATTAATTGTAATTAGTCCGTCTTTTAGCTTATTCAAAAATAAAAGACACGTATTTTTTTTATTTGTAAATTAGACTAAAAATTACCATGTTATAGCCCGTTGAAATTGCGCGTGACGTCACTCGATGAGGCATTTTTACGGGAGCGAGTGACTCCCACTCGTAACTTTTGATGCCTTGTATCTTTGCTATTGTTTATTTGAATGAAAAAAAGAAAAATACGTGTCTTTTATTTTTGAATCAGCTAAAACACGGACTAATTACAATTTTTAGCCTTAATAGCCTATTGCTTACAAAAATATTTAGTACCTACAGTGCATGCTGGCTCTGACGCTTGAAGACGACTTGTCTTGCGCGAATATTAAGTCCTTTGTGCTATTTTTGTTACTTGTGATTGGAAATTGGATCTCCAATTAGATAGAATGAAACAAATTTGACGGACGCACGGTGCAAAGACCTCGCAGTTTAAGTTGAGGACACGAGGCCTACCCCTTTGTAAAGATATTGGGTAGTTGTTGTATGTTCGAAAGTTTATTGAAGAGGGGACACAATCAGCGGCATGTCAAACTAACATGAAAATGTCAAGTTGCTTAGCTACTTAGATTTCTACTTTAAGTCTATCAGGTAGAGTTGGATATTGATTGGGTAATTTGTCATTATGGCAGTTTGATGTGCCGTTGATTGTATTTATTACGAAACAGTTTGTGCGACGAATTGTAGACTTGGTGTCAATTTATACTAGCGCAGAGTGGTAGCGTCTATCCAAGACTGAACACATATTCAACCTTATCTCCACAGCGTAACGCACACGTTACTTCTGAGATTTTAAAAAGAAGTATGACCAACGCGAATTGGTTCTTTTTGAATTGGTGAGCGTTAGGCTGTGGAATTAAGGTTGAATTTGTTATGTTTAGTTTTGGATAGACGCTTCGACTCTGCGCTGGTATAAATTGATCCTTATTGTAAGTGTTAGGTACAAGACCAATCGATTGTCTGTCAATCTGATAAATCAATTGGTTAAAGTCGATCGATAGCATATCAATATGGAAGAAACTATCGATCGTTGTCGACCAATTGTTTTTCCATCGATCGATCGGTTGTTCTTGTAACCTAATATTGTGCATTCATATGAAATTGTGTTTCAATACCTTGTTATGAAAACTTTAAGTTATTTTTAAGTGAAAGGATGTTGAAATCGTAATAGTGCCTTTTGATAAATTAATGTGTGTTATGTATTATTATTATAATAAAATAATTTGTTTAATTATAATTAAAAATTTCAATTTGATGTTGGTTATACAATTTGTTAATTGCTTTTGAAAGAGAAATTATGTAATGCGAGGAAAATTTAGGGAGCATATTGGTGTCCATAACAATAGAATGGGTAAGGGCAGCGCAGACGACAGACTTTTTGTGCGATAGAGTCTGCGTCTGAGACATTAAATGTCTCGTAAAGAGCGTCTAGGTCTGCCGACAGAATGATCGAAGATGTGCGTTGAGTCTGTGAAATATCCGCGACAGATTTTTGCGCGTCGTGTGCATATAATTGCAAAAAAGTGCGTCACGGATAGTCTGTCGTCTGCGCTGCCCCTTAAAGATACCAAAACACCAATGGAAATGGTTCCAATAGAGAAATCTGTTATTATTAGATATAATTTTTATATTTAATACGAGTTTATTATTGTCCATGATTTCTTTAATAAAACTGATGTCCATTTTCAGAACAGCCACCGCTATGCTAAGAAATGCCTTAACCGCTACTGACCTGCACAGATCTGTGCTGACCTGTTATTGAATATCGCTTTTAAAAGAAATTTTAATTCAGTGTTTTGTAGAAAATTTTGTATCTATGGATCCTTATAAAATTATGATGACTAGGAGTTTTCCTATAACACTAGGCGCTTGGGACAGTAAAAATGTGTTGGTTTTACAGGTTGTAAATTTGCTATTTTAAAAAAGATACAAAGGCCTTTACATTTTAATTTTTTTATAGTAGGTACCTACCTACGCACGTAATAAAACAAAGCATTAATGTATGTATTTTTGTGGTTATTAGATATTACCTATCTTCTGATAAACGCTTCTTTTTATACAAGACCTTGGTGGTGAAATGGTTTTAGAAGATTTTATATGATGGTTACAATTAATGTAAAAAGCGTCCCCTTAACTCTGCTTAAGGGGTTCCTTAGCTTAAGTGGCTGTTGTTGAACATGGGCGTCGATGGCCTAAACACTGTTGTATGTCAGGCCGCGTGTCCCTAACTGTAGTGTAATATACTGTACATTAGTAGCCAACTTTTAGATTTTGTAGTAAATAGTCTTATTAGAAGTTGCGACTGTTTTTTCCGGGAACTTGTGTGTAGTCGTGTAACTTGTGTAAGAACAGCTATTATCATTTTATTTTTACTTTAACAAATGTCTGTTGAAATTTGATGTACGTATTAAAATATATTTTCTAGACAAACATTGTTTTTGTTTTTTCATGACAGGGTAGATTATTCCATTTTGTCCCACCAAGTCGTCCCAATAGTGGAGCATTTTATGGGTTATAAATTTAGTGGGGCAGATTACACTGTGTATTTTAAAAACGTTTCACTTTGCCCTACCAGTGGGGCAAATTGGAATAATCCCAGAGGGGGCAACAGGGAAAGAAGAACCTGAAGAACGACTTAACTCGTATCGGTACGGAACATTCGCAGCTGGAAGCTGGGGCCCTACTACAGAAAACGAAAACGATCGTTCGTTGAACGGATCGCGTATTTGTGCCCCATAAATCCCTCTCATTTGTCCCTCCCGTGTTTGAATATATACGAACTAAAATTCGTCAACGTCGATTTTCAACAATTTAATGAGAGGGATTTATGGGGCAAAAATACGCGATCCGTTCAACGAACGA
Organism: Conogethes punctiferalis; assembly: GCA_031163375.1. NCBI lineage: Eukaryota > Metazoa > Arthropoda > Insecta > Lepidoptera > Crambidae > Conogethes > Conogethes punctiferalis. The sequence continues at coordinate 19,933,262 of CM062082.1, read as the reverse complement.
TCGTTTTCGTTTTCTGTAGTAGGGCCTCTGATTCTAAAGAAATGTTGCATGAGGCAGAATATTGGCGCGCAAAACTTACTGTAGATGAACTATTTTTTTTGTGATAGTGTTCGCGTTTTTCACCTGCAGTCGCTAGATTTCAAACGAAATTTGAATTAACTGACTGTGTATTGTTTAGCGTATTTTTTATTATAATCAAATCAAAAAAAGTTAAATCTATAATGTCACAGCACAGACATAACTCCGAGGAGCAGGCTGATGTGGCAATGGGCAGGGCACATAGTGCGAAGAAAAGGTGGCCGTTGGGGCCGAAACGTTCTGGCTGGAGACCATTCCATAGAAGACGCGGCGTGGGGAGAGCGGAGGCCTGACGACATAATGAATGTCGCTGGATTGACAGCTTGCAACCGGCCGTTGTGGAAGTCTTTGGGCTGAGACCTATGTTAGTGGGCCTCCTACAGCTAAATATGATGATGATGATGACAATATAAATAAATATCAGACAACATCGCATACATTGCTCCGACCTCAAAGTAAGTAGCTTAAGCACTTGTGTTATGGGTATCAGAACAACGAAGATACCACAAATAAATACAAATATAAACACCCAGACATGGAACAAACACAAGTGTTCATCACATGAATGTATGTCCCGGGTGGGAATCGAACCCACAACCCTTGGTTCATAAGGCAGGGGTCAGTACCAATTGAGCCACCGAGTCAGTCAGAATATGTTACACATGAATGCTCCTGGTATCTTTATGTACCGATTTCTGGACAGTATCCGCCGCCAATCCAGCCGATTATTTTATCACGAATAAAAAAACACATTGAAAGTATACAAAGTCTGATTGTTTATTTCCATATGCAGTGTTGAATGTACACGAGGTAGGGAGCAGCGGCGTCCGCAACCCAACTTGACGGTATGTACAGCGGCCGGGGGACGCCTCCCGGCGCAACTTATACGTAATCTCACTCAATTTCACAATTCATAACACAAGTACCTAGTTGCACAGGTTATTTATTGGGCGAGGCGACCCGGACACGACGTCCCGACTAGTAAACTTACAATATGTACTGGAAGATGCGAAATTAAATCTCTACACTATTTTTAACATCGATATTTTTTTTAGGAAAAATTACACAATTGCATCTAACTTCGGAATTACATCTTATGTCTATTACAATACAGCTCATTTTAGTTTCACGTGTTTACCCTTATTCTTTGCTGTGACAAATAGAAGATACATAATTTAATAATTATAGGTAGATAGACTATTGACGATTGGCAGGTTAACACATCACATCTGTCCCTTATTCAGAACATTACGGAAACATTAGATTTCGATATCTATAATTTGTCAGTGTCAAATTGTTAAGGTTAGAAACAAGATACTAATTGGCGAATTATCCGCGTAAACTCTACAAGCGTGATAGAGTCCATTCCAAAAAAAAAAAAAAAAGATACTAAAATCGCCTGTTACCTTAGTGTTCTGAACAGGATATCTGAATAGCTGTTCAGGTATTACATTTGTTTTTTTAAAACGTGGAATATTAATTGCAACTTTACACAACCTATATCTATAGAAAACATGTCCTTTCAAAAGGACACTCAGTCATTGAAATTATTTTTATGTTATTTTAAGGACAACTTAATTGAATCAAAGACTTATGTGCGAGATCACCAATATTAATCAAGAACTCAGACTATGAAATCACTAGTAAAACAACTAATGGGGATGTTTCCAGGGTCAAAATAATGACATTATATTTAGTCCGTATTTTAGATTATAAAAATATATTAGACACGTATTTTTCCTTTTTTCATTTAAACAAAAAATAACAAAGATACAAGGCATCAAAATTTAGGAGTGGGGGTCTTTGACGTTACTTAGTGGCGAAAAAACTCCCACTCTGTGACGTCACGCGTAATTTTAACGGGCTATATCTTTGTCATTTTTGGTCTAATTTACAAATGAAAAAATACGTGTCTTTTATTTTTGAACAATCTAAAAGACGGACTAATTACATTTTTTAAGGAAACAGGCCCATTACATTATTTCATGCAGTGTGCCCGGTAGTATAAGCAACCGAATGTCTTTGATTAAATTATTATAATACCTGAACAGCTCGAAAACAAGTAGAGGAAATATTAGATTGTGAATGTTTACGATGTCTCATATATTTATCTTTCATTTGAACACTAATTACGAGAGAAATGACAAAGTTGCCTTCATTCACAATACCAATTACAAAAGGTTATTTTGGATTTAAATAAATACTTTATAAGGGCAGTTACAATGCTGAGATCAGAATTTTGGTTAAAAATTGCATTTCAAAAATTGCTAAATTTATTTATTTTTTTATATTAATATAATACGAGTTATGATGACAATTTCCAAACACTGCATAGTACTGGGTCAAATATTAAAAGCCATCACACAACGGTATTAAAATGAGATAAGTTCCTACTATTATTTGAACTACATCGAAGACTTATACTTTTAACTGTAACGAGGTATTCAATTACTAACTGTTAGGTGACCTCTTAAGACCGATATTTCCAGACAATGTAATTTGGATTTACAAGGACATTCGGACTTAGGATTTCAAAGTTTTGCCAACCACTAACCGTTGAACATACAAATTGAAAATTAAACATTCAACCCTTCACAGGGCGTCGATTACCGACACTTTCAAATACGGTTCAAACGCAACAAAAGGATAAATGTCTCAAAACACCCAAGTCGCGTCACCCAGAACTGTGACGTCATACATAAACCGGGCGGGTGAAGTGTGAAACGAGTGAGTCGGGTCCGGGCGTGGGGCTACGTGCGCTCGGCGCGGTCGTGGTTGGCGCGGTCGTGGTTGGCGCGGTCGTGGTTGGCGCGGTCGTGGTTGGCGCGGTCGTGGTTGGCGCGGTCGTGGTTGGCGCGGTCGTGGTGGGCGTGGGCGTGGGGGGCGGCGGCGTGCGCGTGGTCGTCGCGCGAGCGGTCGGCGGTGGCGCGCAGGCAGTCGCCGTGCGCCTTGTACTCGATGGGCATCGACACCGGCAGCTGCAGGATGCGGCGGAGCGCGTCCCGCACGCGCGCCGCCGCCGCCGTGTCCGACGCCGTCCGGTGCCACACCGCTAAATGATCCTCCTGGAATTTAATAACTAACTTATAAATATACAAAGCGAAAATTCACTACCTCATCACTAAATCTCAAAAATCACAAATGCAAGAGGGTATCAAATTTTGCATGAAGATATTGGGTCCCTTTTTTTGGACATAAATTCATTTTCAAAAGGTAAAATTTGAAATTTAGATAGATATTCTACTTAATAGGCTAAAAATTGTAATTAGTCTTTTAGCTTATTCAAAAATAAAAGACGTATTTTTTTATTTGTAAATTCGACTAAAACTTACAAAGTTATAGCCCGTTGAAATTACGCGTGACGTCACTCGGTGAGGCATTTTTATGGGAGCGAGTGACGTCAAAGACTCCCACTCCTGACTTTTGATGCCTTGTATCTTTGCTATTGTTTATTTCAATGAAAAAAGGAAAAATACGTGTCTTTTATTTTTGAATATGTTAAAAGATGGACTAATAACATTTTTAGCCACTATAGCCCATTATGTATGTGTCATAAATAATGAAAATAGTAAAAAAATAATGGATTCTGACCACCACCTCGGCATTCGCAAATGTAATGTAGACCAGAGATCAGCGTCCCTGATCCAACTTCTGCATAAAGTGATGCTTGTTTCGCAATAGACAAGTGTGAACGTGTGAGTGAGTAAGTGGGTGAGTGTGTATTATTGTGCTTCGTATTGTACATGTGTGTGAGGGTGTGTGTGCGTGTGTGTGCGTATTGTAGAGGCGGGGATTTTTGTTCCGCTTGAACATAGTGAATTTTCTTCTACCAATATGGGTCTAATGCCCGAAATAAATGAATTTTATTTTATGTTATTTTATTTTTATTTATTTTATAGTGAACACGGACACCGACCTGGAATCGAACCGAGAGCACGACGCCGCAGAGCTCCGCGCCCACCATGAACTGCTCGCCCAGCATCGCCATGCACAGGTCCTCCCACGCGCGGCCCGTCTGCGCCTTGCGCAACCGCACCACCTGCAAACGGTCAACATACTGTATAAGTGGGGATGCAAGGGAGCGACCTATCACCTTTTCGCTCCAAGCCATCCTCACCTGCCCGTGGTGCATCCAGCCGAACAACAAACGAGGCGCTGGCAAACCGAGCTCGTGGGGGGTTGGGGTTGGGCCGACATGGCGGTGGCAACTGACAGGTAACTAAACAGTTACTTGCCCGCTGTCACAGCGACTTAGGCTTCTCTCTCGCTTTCCATCAGGCGTAGGGAAGCCATTATGTCAAGCAACTATAAAAAAAAAAAAAAAAAAGATCCGGAACAAGAAGCTACGCCCTGCGATCGCGAACCCGCCTGCCCAGCGTGACGATTGTGGGTATATCCTCCAGAAGTTTGCCCTAGGTGGCGAACAAGTGGAGAGGCCTATGTCCAGCAGTGGACTGCAATATCCTGATGATGATGATGATGATGACTGTATAAGTCACGGTGGGATGGTCATGTCTGCCGTAGAACCGACTATGGTTGGAGCAGACTCGTTATTCTCATTTAAATAAAAATAATAAAATAAATAAATAACCCAAGACATGCCACGCTGGGCCACACAGCGCCACCTAGCCCCAAACTAAGCCGAAGCTTGTAGGTACTATGGGTACTAGACAACTTATAAACTTACTTATAGTTCATTCGCGTTAAGAAAATAGTGACTCATCACCGACTGCCGGCCAAGCCACAGCCCCTAGCCAATTAAAACGCTAGAAATTATAATTTCTAGCGTTTTAATTGGCTAGGGGGTGTGGCTAACGGGCTAAGCCACACGCTTGGCCGGCAGTCGGTGATGAGTCACTATTTTCTTAACGCGAATGAACTATAGATACTTTTTTTTGTAAATAAATACATATTATACATAGATAACACCAATATAAACAGACATGTTCATGAACACAAAATGTTACTCTCCATCCCTTCAACTATCTCCACTTAAAAAATCACGTTAATTCGTCGCTCCGTTTTGCAGTGAAAGAAAGACAAACATACAGACAGACACACTTTCCCATTAATAATATTAGTAAGGATGTCATAGTTATTACATTAACAATCGCGCGCTTTAGATAGTAACATTTCAATGCCACTCAATATAAATACCATTAGAGGCGTAGCGTACCTTGGCGGGGCCCCATGTAAAAAATTGTTTAGGGGCCTATAAGAAGGGAAAATTATTGTCACAAAATTTGGGAAGTTTTTATTAGTTTTTTCTTACGCACTTTGGGGGCCTCCATGGCCTGGGGCCCCGTATAATTGATACGGCGGTAGCTACACCCCTGGGGACCATTCACAAACTACGTCACACGAATTTCATAACTTTTCGACCCCCTCCTTATCACAGCTGGTCCCTTTTGTAGGACTACTTTTTTCCTTGTATGTCACACTTCATAGACCCCCTCCCCCCCTTAAGTGTGACGTAATTTATGGATGGCCCCTAAGTGAGCCTTACCCATTTGCCACCGTTGACGTTAGCCGGATCCTCCCACATTGGTTTGATGCCGAGCTTGAAGAGGTGCAGGTCGGAGAGCGGCGGCAGCTCCGCGGGCCGGGCCAGGTGCGAGTACAGCCCCCACCACTGCTCCACGGAGCCCACCCGGCCCACCAGCCGAAGTGCCTGCAGTCACAACCGGTAATAAATCTACAGATGTTCATAAATAATAATTAACCCAAGACATGCCACGCTGGGCCACACAGCGCCACCTAGCCCCAAACTAAGCCGAAGCTTGTACTATGGGTACTAGACAACTGATAAACTTACTTAAGATACATTTTTTTTTTGTAAATAAATACATATTATACATAGAAAACACCCAGACCAATACAAACAGACATGTTCATGAACACAAATGTTTGTACTGTGCGGGAATCGAACCCACGACCCTTGGCTCAGAGGGCAGAGGTCAGTACCAAATGAGCCACCGAACCTGTCATGATCGTCATCATCATCAGCCTATTGCAGTCCACTGCTGGACATAGGGATGTAAGGGAGCGACCCATCATCTTTTTGCTCCAAGCCAACCTCACCTGCACGTGGTGCATACTGCCGAATAACAAAAGAGGCGCTGGCAACCGACTGGTGGCGGTATAACCATCACAATTGAAGGCGTAGCTAAAAACCACAGGCCGATGACGGGCAGCAGCGTCACCGGAGCAAGAAGCTACGCCCTGCGATCGCCAACCCGCCTGCCCAGCGTGGCGACTATGGGTATGTCCTCCAGAAGTTTGCTTTAGATGGCGAACAACTGGAGAGGCCTATGTCCAGCAGTGGACTGCATAGGCTGATGATGATGATGGATGCTGTTTTTGTTACGTAATCATACTTTACTTAGGTATATGCTTCCGGGCGTCAACATCTGGCGCTGATGATGAAGCCACAGAACTCCTTAACGGTTAGGAGTTAGGGGACAGTACTGACATTGGTCGATATTAAACTACGTAGTAGTATGTACTTATGCAGGGCTAATAGGGCAGGTGATTTGGTAAGTGATATGCTTGATTCTAGATCGCAAAATCTTCACTTGACTTAAAACAAAATTTTTCATTCCTAAGTAAAACTCTTAAGGACTTTAATTAGCCTTTATTCAAGGTCACAGCATATTAACGCAACTAAAAATAGAGAAATAATTTTTTTAACCAATAATTTATAGAGGAAGTAGATAGTTGACCATTGAATTTGGTGCAATATTTAAAGCTTTCTTTCACCATTATCAACAACAATCTACTTAAAAAGTAACAGGCTGGTACTCCAGTTATCCAGTAGTTTTAGCTTCAATAAATAATTTTATTGAAGGAAATGAATAATATAATGCAACTCAATTAGCTAATTACATGTGCCAACAAAATTCATAAAACATTGGCTTCCAGCACATGTGATACATATAATAAATAATAATGAACTTTTATTTTTCTCATCACAAACATATGATAAGTACAAAAATGTATGGCTTAATAATAATGTGTGACTGCCTTAGTAATAAATAGATATGTAAAAAAGAAAAGTTATGTATTTTAGTATACAAATTGATTGATCAATATAAATTAGTGTAATATTAGGATCTTAGTATATTCAGCATCATCAGTCTATAGCAGTGCACAGCTGGACATAGTCCTCCTAAGTATGTTTATATTTATTATTATATTGAATATTCTAACTTATTACTAAATCATTTATTTCTGAAAATATATTATCGAGTAATATTTTGCCACATATGCATGTGTCAAACTTTATTCATACCAGCACTTCGACATGAAGCCAAATGAGATCTTTTATATATTTAGAAGAAGAAGAACTTATTACTAAAATTATAACTAATTACTTAATTTTGATAAAAACTTACTTACTAACATTAAATTAAAATAAAAACATGTTAATAAAAATATATCAGTGATCGCCAATTAGAGTACCTAAATAATGTTTAAATAGGTACTTACTATAAGACATTTCAACTTTACTGACTATGGCAATCCTCAGCATTTTTAGAAGCTATTACACCAGCTGTTTTAAACATACTGATTTATGTATCTGAACTGAATATAATACAAATCATTGCAATAATGAACATTTAATATTACTTGATCGAAACAGACATAAAGTCAGTCAAATCAGTGAAACATCATATAAACTTTTAAGTCCTATAGTTACACTGAACAGCAATCTAAAAATAAATAAATAAAATAAGATTTATTGTCTTCTTACAACATCAACACATAAAGAAAATCAACATAGGTAATGGATTACAATAGAGACGATCGGAATTAGGTCAGCTGGTGCTGCCACAGGGAAAGACCTGGGCAGAGCTGGTTCTACATTCTATCACATTTGTACTCTGTAAACCAACATTGATAACAAAATAATATTCATTATACTAACATGCAAAGGAATTGTTCAAATTCAGTGCCTAATAAAATAAATAAGAATAAAATAAAATCATTTATTTCTGCAAATATATTCACAGGCAATATTTTTGCATGTGTCAAACTTTATTAATACCAGCGCTTCGACATGAGGCCAAATGAGATATTTTATATATTTCGATAATTCTTCTGTGATCTTTTATATTTGGGTCTTTTCAAAGAACTTCATCAATTGAGTTATATTGACAACAATGCCAGTTAGGCCTAATTCTGTTACAAAGCAAAAGCTTCTTTGTGTTTTAAATAAGATTTATGACTGGATTGATCAGTTTAATTACCGAAATTGGCTTTATTGAAGAATTAAATAAGAACAAAAGAGACATGCAAAACAAAATTTCCTTCAAATACAGCAATTACTTAAGCCTTGTGTTATTTAATGGTTAAGTTCGTTATTTACATAGAATTGCAAGTAATATGAATACTACAACTACTGACTACCTTCTAATGTTGATTGAAGAATATTCCACATATACAAATTTCTGAATATCATTCTAACATACAAACTTATTTATGAGTGTAAGCATCACAATCAATGTTTATATAAGTAACAATTAGTCTGACATGCATTTAAAACTATGTAGTACTACAAAATAACAATATAATGACACAACCTTACAGGATTCAAAAGAAATCATCTAGGAGATTATATAATTCAATTTACTATTCTCAAAAAGGCATGTTAATCTTATCAACAATGTTTTCACAATAGCATTAATTGTTAGCATAACATTGCCCCAGCATCACACAAGACTATAAATAGAATTATAAATTTAGTCAAAGTAAGACTACCTGAGCGTCAGATTGAGTTACGGCGCTTCGGCAAAGGTGTAAATCACGAGTAATAAGTTTTAAAACCTTTTATGGAGGTTATTCACACAGTCAAAGTTGTAGGGGATGTTATAGTGATATCTCACTGACCTGGCCATATCCAGTGGTGGAGGCGGAGAGTTCGCGGGCAGGCGGCCGCCGCGAGAACCACATCCAGTAGCTGTACTCCAATTTGTGCTCGTGTGGGGGCACAACGGGCGGTGTTGGTTCCTCTGAATTCCTATCCTCCTCTTCATTATTGCCGTGGTTCTGCGCGGCGCCGCCTCCCTGACCACCCTCCCCCGATCGTCGTTCAGGCACGTTTAAATTGTAGAACTTGCACATTTTTCTTTCAGTCATGTTATTCTAAGTATTGTACTAACATGTTTCGCTAACGGCCTAACCTAGGACACGTTGCTATTTGAGGTATCAAGATTCTTCACTAAACAAGTTTAACAATTCTACTTTATTACTAAGCAACATAAATTCACTTGTTTAACAGGTTCACGATTAAATATTATGACTAAATAAATCTCAAGTATCGTATTCTCATAAATTCTGTTTATAACCTTTTTCTTTCCGTCATCAAATTCAAACTGTCAGTTGACAGCATGGATGACGAATTTGTACATGTCTCCAGCAAATTTATGTTTACAGCGTCGAATTTTTTGTAGTTTTGTATGGAATAATCTTAGATTGCTAATTTGAATAAAAAATTAGGAGTTTTCCTTTAATACTTATAAGCTTTTTTAAATGAAAAAACATTTCTGAGGCTGTATATAATATTACATCTATGCATTACTTATTAAAAAAAATAGGTTATTTTAACGTTGGTTTGTTTATTTCTCAGATCACAGAGAACGCCGTGCTGGAGTCTCAAAATACATTAAACTAAAAACTTCATCTTCAAATGCGATACAATGTGATCCTGTAATTCTATACAAAATGAAATAGGAATGGATTTTCGATTTGAAAAAATGGTCCCAAGCATCAAATCTTTTATTAAAGTATTTTAGGATTTTTAGGTAACGAAATTTGTCCAAACTGGCTTTGTAGAATAGAATAGAATATGTATCTAAATAATATTTTGTATGTAGCTTTTGACCACATAGTACTTTGTAGTATGCTTGTGACCAATGTTTTATCGGGGGGCACGGCCGTGCCCCCACCATGTCGAGCGCAAAGCAAACATTGACTTAACTGAAATGCTGTAGAGATTGGAGTATATATACCTATAAGTTTTTACTGTATAAAAGTTTTTATACCACTGGGTGGCAAACAAGCCTACGGCCCGCCTGATGTTAAGCGGTTACCGTAGCCTAGTTGTTGGGCTTTGCATTAAAAGTTGGTACATTGTTAGAAGATCAAAATAAATCATGTGATTTGTGAAAACTTTTTTCTAATTCATGTGACATCGTCCATGACATTGAAGTATAAGATGTAGGGACTTGCACCGGAGTAGTGAGAACCGGAGAATCACCGGTGATTCATCGGTAAAAGTAATCGATTAAAACTAATCGGTGATTAATCGATTAAACTCCGGTGATTGTATTGTATTTATGAAGATTTAATTAATGTTAAAAACATTAGATAAATAAAAGAAAGATTCATTAATCAATAAGTATTTTAATTATTTAACCACATTAATTTAAATTATTTACGAATTTGCTTGAATCTTATAAGATTAATAATTATTTCAGTCATTAACTGAAAACGTTCTTGTTCTTTTATATGATTCATTTCACTAGCTATCAATCTTCCGCATAATTCGTTGCAACGTGCATGATCTATATTTTCAGTTTGAGTTCCAGTTTCATTTCTTCTGGTATCTTGATTATTTGAAATATTTGGTGGAAACTACTATAGAAGTGCATTTTTATTTGATGACAAAATTATTGTACCTCATTTTTTTCGTAAATCTTTTTTCTTGGATGGACCTGGATTCGGCCTATTAGAGCTATTCGTAAACTACCAGTTTTTCATCAAAAATATCTAATAAAGTAGCCATCCGGCCTTACAATAGGGAATATGCATAAAAAATAATTTCATGTATTTACTAATTTATCGTAAAATACATAAAAATATACTACGAACAGTGAAAACAAAATCAAAATTGGCTGAAAATTGGGCGAGATACAGTCGTTGAAAGTGAATATATATGTCTCTCTCACGCGAAACAGATTTTTCTATGGAGTTTGTATGGCGGGCACGGTACGTGACGTCATCCGCCACGTCGGATCTCTCTGTCTAAGCAATAACAAACACAACACAAGTTTCGAACTTACTTTGGGGCCAGCTCAAACAGTGTGATTTGTCCTCAAATATTAAAAAAAAAATATCTTAATTATTTTTGTAAAGCTCCGGTGATCACCGGTGAATCACCGGAGCTTTACAAAAAACCGGTGAATTCAATCGGTTGTCAAAATTTCGCTCCGGTGCAAGTCCCTAATAAGATGATGACGGTCAAATAGCTTCAGTGACATTTTTTGGGAAAATGACGTTGACATATTTTAAATTTACAAATTTGATTTGTTATGCGGGGCGGGAATGGAAATTTGTAAATAAACAAAATACTATTTAGTTATCATTAATACGTTATTTAATTTAGTGCTAAAGTTATAAAGCGATTAAGTAGAACATTCAGTTTTTGTCCAGCGCAGTTTTTATTCTTGAAGGCGATGGCTATGGCAGAACCAACTTCAACAAACATAGATTGTTTAAACATAGATTTCATGAGGAATTTGGTGAAACAGTATTCCGAATTGGTACGTAAAATAATCTATATATATATTTATAGTCATGTCTTACCAATCCTATACATTTACCAAATATTTCAATTTAATGTAACCTAGTCACTGCAACAATATTTTGAAAAAGGTTACAACAATAAAAGTTATTCAGTCCCCCTGCAGAATTATGTCGTATTTGTGTTTATTCATGCTGATAGCTGATTTACAGCTACCATTGTTTCTTTATCAGTGTACATCTTCTGTACAAATATATTTCCTCTGAATAATTGCCATAACTTTCAACAAAATCTTTTGAAATGTCATGGATATTATGAGGTTTTCTAGACACCAAAATAACAATAAGATTATAAAATAATATACAAATCTTTACATTATTCCTTGTCAGGGAAATTGAGTACTATTACTTATTGTTTATTGTGTGTTCCATACTACTCATTTCTTTTATTTTCAAATTGATATTTCCTGTAATATTGTACTATGCATTTTTAAGAAGAGTACCTACTATTTGAAATGCCCACTAGTTTTAACAAATGCCGCTGTAATTTCATGAGCAATACCTGTAAGTTGTACATTTTTTCTTGGACATAAACAATTTCTACTTTTTTTTAAAAATACTTACATCATTACAGGGTCAATGGACAAGTGCACTGTTCTGGGCGGATGCGGCGGCGGCCGCGGGGAACGGCAACGGTACAGGGAGTGGGGACGATATATGGCTGCTGGCGAGTGTCATGTTAGCCCGAGGGGAGCTGCACAGGGCTGCTCATGCAGTTACCTCTAGAAATCTACATAGGTGAGGAAATGTCACTTTTATATTCAGGTTGTCTCCATTGAGAGTACCATACTATCTTGATAAAACCAACCCACAGGTATTCTTTATACTATAAGATGCAACAAGCCAGTTAGCCAGGAAAAGTAGAAGGGAAGTGGTCTTGTTTCATATGATGTGATGGGGCGTCCATAGACCAAGCATTGTTGGATTTATCACCCGACTAGTTGCCCGTCATGTGCACATACAAATCATAGTTTACCAAATAATTGGCGCCCCCACACAGATGAAGTGCCGGTGTTAATATTTGCACTCTCACAAACTAAGTAAAATAATTAGGTAGTTGGGTGCGTCATTTTAGTTTAGACATCTTTACAATGTTCTTCAGTGTTAGCATGTCTAAACAAAGTCAATGTAGGTACTGCTAAATTCATAGCTAGTAGAAATGTCCTCTAAACTTGACATAATTAGTGGAAAATTGTCCTAGAAATTCAATGCCTAAATTTGGCTGGTTACAGAAACTAGATAGTTATAATTTTTTTCAGGAGACATTTGCTGTGTTTAGGTGTAGTGATGCGTGCTTACCTCACAGCTCGGGAGCCCGCCACAGCACTCAACATGATGGACGAATGCGACCCTGTTCTGTTGGAGCCCAGAAGCACAGACCAAACACATAATGTAAGTAATATTCATTAAATAAACATATTACAGATGCGTTCCTGATCATAAATAAATAAAAAATAAAATAAATAAATATTTTGATGTATGTACATTTAGAGCCTCAACCACCTATTTTCAAGGGACCCAAATATATGAGGATAGCCCCCATATATTGTATGCCGTGCTGGCAAAGATGGATGCCGGTATAACCATCACAACTGTAGGCTATATCCCACAGACCGATGACGAGCAGCAGCGTCACTGGAGCGAAAAGCTATGCCCTGCGATCGCCAACCCGCCTGCCCAGTGTGGCGATTATGGGTATATCCTACAGATATTTACCCTAAGAGGCGAACAACTAGAGAGGCCTGTGGACTGCGATAGTCTGATGATGGATGTCATGTTTCAGCGGGCGTTAGCAAGCGTCCTGGTGTGGCAGGCGCGAGCCCTGTGGGCGCTGGAGCGGCGCGAGGCGGGCGCGGCCGCGCTGTGCGCCGCCCTGCGCGCCGACTGCGCCTGCTACGAGGCGCTCGACCTGCTGCTGGACCGGCACGCGCTCACGCCGCACCAAGGTGAGGCACTAGTGAGGCAGCGCTGGAGCGGCGCGAGGCGTGACTGCGCCTGCTACGAGGCGCTCGACCTGCTGCTGGACCGGCACGCGCTCACGCCGCACCAAGGTGAGGCACTAGTGAGGCAGCGCTGGAGCGGCGCGAGGCGTGACTGCGCCTGCTACGAGGCGCTCGACCTGCTGCTGGACCGGCACGCGCTCACGCCGCACCAAGGTGAGGCACTAGTGAGGCAGCGCTGGAGCGGCGCGAGGCGTGACTGCGCCTGCTACGAGGCGCTCGACCTGCTGCTGGACCGGCACGCGCTCACGCCGCACCAAGGTGAGGCACTAGTGAGGCAGCGCTGGAGCGGCGCGAGGCGTGACTGCGCCTGCTACGAGGCGCTCGACCTGCTGCTGGACCGGCACGCGCTCACGCCGCACCAAGGTGAGGCACTAGTGAGGCAGCGCTGGAGCGGCGCGAGGCGTGACTGCGCCTGCTACGAGGCGCTCGACCTGCTGCTGGACCGGCACGCGCTCACGCCGCACCAAGGTGAGGCACTAGTGAGGCAGCGCTGGAGCGGCGCGAGGCGTGACTGCGCCTGCTACGAGGCGCTCGACCTGCTGCTGGACCGGCACGCGCTCACGCCGCACCAAGGTGAGGCACTAGTGAGGCAGCGCTGGAGCGGCGCGAGGCGTGACTGCGCCTGCTACGAGGCGCTCGACCTGCTGCTGGACCGGCACGCGCTCACGCCGCACCAAGGTGAGGCACTAGTGAGGCAGCGCTGGAGCGGCGCGAGGCGTGACTGCGCCTGCTACGAGGCGCTCGACCTGCTGCTGGACCGGCACGCGCTCACGCCGCACCAAGGTGAGGCACTAGTGAGGCAGCGCTGGAGCGGCGCGAGGCGTGACTGCGCCTGCTACGAGGCGCTCGACCTGCTGCTGGACCGGCACGATACAAATAAAACCTACTTTGGTCACCAACCCGCTTGCCAATCGTGGTGACTAAGGCAAATTTCTCAAATGTCAATCAATTGTAATTGGGGTAGGCCTTTGTCCAGCATGGAATGTCTGCAAAGTCAAAGGATTTTAAGAAATATGTACTCACGAAATGGTCACATTGCTACCCCGGTTCGGAAAGAAGCATTCAATGAGAAAAGACCGGCTAGTTGCTCTATTCAACATGGCGTTTTTAGTATTATCATTACATTTAGACTTGTAACTGTCACCGGAAAATAGCAAGAATCGTAAGTTGATCAATTTCCTAGGTAGTTGATTAACTTTCGGAAAATAACAAACGGTAGTTGAAATGTATTATTTAACGCAATGGATTTCAGTTAGTTGATCAATTTACGGTAGCCTGACAGTCATTTAATAATTTACGATTTTGACACAAGTAAAATCGTCCTCAAATGGGCCAATCGTTGCTCAATGTACTATTTAACGGTGCACTATTACCCGTAACTTAATACACTGTTCCCTGATTGGTTGCCGGGATAACGCCACGTGAGCCATTGAACCAATCAACGTTCACCTCACCTTCATCGAGTGATTTTACGGCAAGACCCCGTAAAATGATCAATTTACTAAAATACATACGTTAAATAATACATTTCAACTGCCGTTTATTATTTTCCGAAAGTTAATCAACTACCTAGGAAATTGATCAACTTACGATTCTTGCTATTTTCCGGTGACATAACTATGTCATACAGTCATGCAGGTTGATGATGATGATGATGATGATGTCTTCAGAGAGCGAGCTGGTGGAGTCGCTGGCGGTGAGCAGCCAGCTGAGCGCGGCGGAGGCGGCGCTGGTGCGGGCGGCGTACCGCCAGCGACTGGAGCGACACGCGCCCGCCGCGGTACAAGCGCCCGCACGCGACGCCGCCGGCAGCGTGAGTTACCCACTAGCCTTAACTACAGTAATAAGGAGAATGACCAGAAATGTATGAAGCTCGGTCCAAATATCCACCGCTAACGAGACCTATGTAATAAATTAGTCTACTAAATAGTGATTCATTGTAACTAAACCGCAACGAAAGATATGCTGTCAGTAAAAAGTTATGATTAAATAAATAAATAAATAACCCAAGACATGCCACGCTGGGCCACACAGCTCCACCTAGAACCAAACTAAGCCGAAATTTTATATTTTAAAACTACTGGAACCATTTCTTAGAAATGTTTTAGACTATAAAGTTTTGTCAAAAAGCAGTTCCAATTTACTAGATTTTAGAGAAACCTTAGATTTTAAAGTTTAATTGTGTTGTATCCAATGACTAGTAGTGTCCAATGATTGGGCATTTACCCTATAATTTTGTTGTTGATTTATAACTCATGTATGTAGAGGCCTATGTCCAGCAGTGGACTGATGTGGGCTGATGATGATGATGATGTAGATAAGTACTCCACCGACAGGTAACCTCGGACGTGGAGTGGGTCCGCGGCCGCACGTCCGAGGCGACCATCTGCCAGGCGCGCCGGCTGGCGGCCGGCTGCGAGTGGGCCTCCGCCCTCAAGCTGCTGGACGCCGTGGACCCCTGGTGCTGCGGCGACGTGCGCGCCGCCTGCCTCGTGGAGCTGCGCAGGACGTCCGAGCTGTTCGCCTTCGCGCACACGCTGGTGGACGCCTACCCGAACAGCTGGGTGTCGTGGTTCGCTGTTGGCTGCTACTACTACCTCATTGGTGAGTATCAAGTACATTTCTCTCATCATCAGCAGTCCACTGCTGGACATAAGATTCTCCAGCTGTTCGCTCCCAAACGTCTGGAGGCCTTCTTAGGTTGGAGCTCCTTGCTCCGGTGATGCTGCTGCCCATTGTGTCCTACTTATGGTATCAAGCTACGCCTTCAATCGTGATGGTCATACCGCCACCAGTTTTCCAGAGCCTCGTTTGTTATGCGGTAGGAAGCACCACATGTAGATGCCTTGGAACAAGAAGATTATGGGTCACTCCTTTTGTCTCACCCGATAATAATCGTAAAGCCTCTGAAGGCTTTACCATCAGCAGTCAAAAATCTGGATGTTTGACCACAGCAGCGAACAACTGGAGAGCCATATGTCCAGCAGTGGTCTGCGATAAGCTGATAATGATAAGTAAATTTGTGCGTCGCTGTGGGCTGCTTATGTGTAGACATGAGATAGTAGTATCTCATTGATAAGTACTTTTTCTGGCTGTGGGCCGCCGAAATGGCAAACCTTGAGAGAGGCCTATGTCCAGCAGTGGACTGATACGGGCTGATGATGATGATGTGGACCCCTGGTGCTGCGGCGACGTGCGCGCCGCCTGCCTCGTGGAGCTGCGCAGGACGTCCGAGCTGTTCGCCTTCGCGCACACGCTGGTGGACGCCTACCCGAACAGCTGGGTGTCGTGGTTCGCTGTGGGCTGCTACTACTACCTCATTGGTGAGTATCAAGTACATTTCTCTCATCAGCAGTCCACTGCTGGACATAAGATTCTCCAGCTGTTCGCTCCCAAACGTCTGGAGGCCTTCTTAGGTTGGAGCTCCTTGCTCCGGTGATGCTGCTGCCCATTGTCGACCTATTTATGGTATCAAGCTACGCCTTCAATCGTGATGGTCACCAGTCGGTTGCCAGAGCCTCGTTTGTTATGCGGTAGGAAGCACCACATGTAGATACCTTGGAACAAGAAGATTATGGGTCACTCCTTTTGTCTCACCCGATAATAATTGTAAAGCCTCTGAAGGCTTTAGTATCAGCAGTCAAACATCTGGATGTTTGACCACAGCAGCGAACAACTGGAGAGCCATATGTCCAGCAGTGGTCTGCGATAAGCTGATAATGATAAGTAAATTTGTGCGTCGCTGTGGGCTGCTTATGTGTGGACATGAGATAGTAGTATCTCATTGATAAGTACATCTGCCTTGTCGGAGAATGGTTGTTTCTGGCTGTGGGCCGCCAAAATAGCAAACCTTGAGAGGCCTATGTCCAGCAGTGGACTGATACGGGCTGATGATGATGATGTGGACCCCTGATGCTGCGGCGACGTGCGCGCCGCCTGCCTCGTGGAGCTGCGCAGGACGTCCGAGCTGTTCGCCTTCGCGCACACGCTCGTGGACGCCTACCCGAACAGCTGGGTGTCGTGGTTCGCTGTGGGCTGCTATTACTACCTCATTGGTTAGTATCAAGTACATTTCTCTCATCATCAGCAGTCCACTGCTGGACATAAGATTCTCCAGCTGTTCGCTCCCAAACGTCGGAGGCCTTCTTAGGTTGGAGCTCCTTGCTCCGGTGATGCTGCTGCCCATTGTCGACCTATTTATGGTATCAAGCTACGCCTTCAATCGTGATGGTCATACCGCCACCAGTTTTCCAGAGCCTCGTTTATTATGCGGTAGGAAGCACCACATGTAGATGCCTTGGAATAAGAAGATTATGGGTCACTCCTTTTGTCTCACCCGATAATAATTGTAAAGCCTCTGAAGGCTTTAGCATCAGCAGTCAAACATCTGGATGTTTGACCACAGCAGCGAACAACTGGAGAGCCTTATGTCCAGCAGTGGTCTGCGTAAGCTGATAATGATAAGTAAATTTGTGCGTCGCTGTGGGCTGCTTATGTGTAGACATGAGATAGTAGTATCTCATTGATAAGTACATCTGCCTTATCGGAGAATGGTTGTTTCTGGCTGTGGGCCGCCGAAATGGCAAACCTTGAGAGAGGCCTATGTCCAGCAGTGGACTGATACGGGCTGATGATGATGTGGCCCCTGGTGCTGCGGCGACGTGCGCGCCGCCTGCCTCGTGGAGCTGCGCTGGACGTCCGAGCTGTTCGCCTTCGCGCACACGCTCGTGGACGCCTACCCTAACAGCTGGGTGTCGTGGTTCGCTGTGGGCTGCTACTACTACCTCATTGGTTATTATCCAGTACATTTCTCTCATCATCAGCAGTCCACTGCTGCCCAGCGTGGCGATTATGGGTATATCCTCCAGATGTTGGCCCTAGATAGACCACTGTCTACCTATGCACTTTCACGGGGCTTTATCACTATTTTCACTATTTTACCAATAAAAGCCAATTTAGGTGACACTTAGTATTGAATATATTTACAAGAAATCTCGTGGCCTACCTTATACTATCGGAGAAAAATCTCTACACCGCGGTACAGACAGGCCGGCTCGCTCTACGATGTAATGCCATCCCATGGCGGGCAACCTACACTACGTGACACATTATGTCATGTGTACGTAAATGGGTTATACAGGCCCTAAGTGGCGAACAACTGGCGAGGCCTATGTCCAGCTGTGGACTGCAATAGGCTGATGATGATGATGAAAATGTAGTCGTAGAGCTACGAAAAACAGGCCGGTCCAACTAACTTTGTTGTCTGTGCAGGTAAGAGCGAGTTCGCGCGGCGCTACCTGAGCAAGGCCAAGAGTCTGGAGCCGGGCGCGGGCTGCGTGTGGCTGGCGTACGGCCACAGCTTCGCCGCCGACAACGAGCACGACCAGGCCATGGCGGCCTACTTCAAGGTATCTCTTCTTCTCTGTCGTTTCGCTCTTGGCAGAGCGGTCGTGGTCACGCAGAGGCATCCACATCGGTGGTAGAGGCGGACACAGCTTTCCGCACGATCTCCCGCCATCTCTCCCTGTTGGCAGACTGTATCAAGGTATCTACGGCTTTGGATATTATGTTTGACTGGCTCGATGGCTCATTTGGTAGTGACCTCTGCCCTCTGAGCCGAGGGTCGTGGGTTCGATTCCCGCACTGTTCATACATTTGTGTTCATGAACATGTCTGTTTGTAATTGGTCTGGGTGTTTTCTATGTATAATATGTATTTATTTACAAAAAAATAGTATCTAAGTAAGTTTATCAGTTGAATGCCAGTTGGGTTTGAGAGATGTCATCGCCTTCTCGGTAGTAGAATAGGTGGCCAGACTGCAGAGTCAGTGTGTCCTCCCCCGCTCTACGGACTTCACTGAGCCCAACAATATGCCACCGTATACGTTCCAATTCTACTTCGAGCTCGTGAACATACTCATCTAACCTCAAGCTGCGTCCATTGTACGTTGCCAAGTCAAGTTTGTTTTGGTAGCCTTTCTTCACCCGGGGATTCTTCGCACCCCCTGCCCTATCGTAACCGTGACCGCTACCGTGGTCAGGAATAACAGGGCGGCCGGGCACTGGGGGCCGTGGTTTATTGGCGCTGCTCATTTTTGGGAGGATGTTGCCCATAATCACCACGCTGGGCAGGCGGATTGGTGATCGCAGTTAGGCAAGAAATTTATCATTGGGACGCTGCTTCCCGTCCCGTGTCGAGTATTTATTTCTGCCTTTTGAGTTGAAATGGTTTGACCGCCATTTATCGGTTGACTGACTGCGCTGGTAGCGGGCGGTGGGGTCGTCACTTCCCGACGCCGGAGCCAGTCGATGACATCTCTCAAGGCGGAGTGGGTTTTCTTGTCAACAGGGCCCTCACTAACAACATTGAAGTTATCTCCAGCGTGTCAAGTCGGGTAGCGTATCTTGTCGTAAAACTGACTGAAAGGTATTCTCTCAAGATCATACAAGTATACGCGCCGACTTCGACACACTCTGACTATGAAATCG
This sequence comes from Conogethes punctiferalis, assembly GCA_031163375.1. NCBI lineage: Eukaryota > Metazoa > Arthropoda > Insecta > Lepidoptera > Crambidae > Conogethes > Conogethes punctiferalis. Next base: position 19,913,110 of record CM062082.1, on the reverse strand, counting down.
AAACTTTATACGATGACATAGCCAAAGCCTTGCATAACACAACTAAGGCTCACTTCAATGTTGTTATGGGGGACTTTAACGCCAAGGTTGGTAAACGCACGGGCATCGACACTGTAATCGGTCCATATGGATATGGTGACAGGAATAATAGGGGACAGATGCTTGTAAACTTCCTGGAGAGCGAGGGGCTCTCTGTAATGAATTCGTTCTTTAAAAAGAAGCCCCAGAGGAAGTGGACCTGGATTAGCCCCAATAAGGTCACAAAAAATGAGATTGACTTCATTATGACGGATAGAAGGTACATATTTAGAGATGTTTCAGTGATAAACAGTTTTAATACAGGAAGTGATCACCGACTAGTACGAGGCACTCTGAAAATAGACTTCCGCCTGGAAAGATCCCGTCTGATGAAGTCTACGCTCCGACCGACATTGCACCAAACCATACCTGACTCTGAACGCTTTCAGTTAGAGCTCAAAAACCGTTTCGATGCCTTGAAACCCACTTTGGATGTTGATGAGGACCTTACAGGTGTGTTAAACACCTTAAGGGAAGAGGGCAGCAGATATTTTAAACAGCAACGTGCGGACCGGACGAGCCGGTTTTCAGTAGAGACTAAGCTCTTAATGACACAGAGACGTGACACAAGTAACACCTTGGAACAGGCGGCACTTTCTAAGCTGGTGCGAAAATCAATAAGAAGGGACCTTAGGCGTGCGAATACACTTCTTATAAAAGAAGCTATTGAGCACAACAAAGGCTCTAAAGTATTTTCGCAACAGCTCGGAAGGAGCCACCTGACAAAACTAAAAACACCTGAAGGCGCAATTGTCACATCAAAGTCCGAAGTACTCGCTGAGACCGAGAGATTTTACGGCGACTTATACGCAACACATGCCTCTCCAACCACACCTGTGCACAGTGACGCCAGGGCGCCATTAACCCGCCACAACACCGAAGAGCTGCCAGACATAAGTCCGGATGAGATCGAGCTGGCCCTCAAACAACTTAAAAATGGGAAAGCCCCGGGTGAAGATGGAATTACGACGGAGCTCCTAAAGTCAGGTGGACGACCCGTTCTGATGGAGCTTCAGCGGATTTTCAACGCTGTAATATCATCCGGGAGAACCCCTGAGGCGTGGCACAGGAGCATCGTGGTACTGTTTTTCAAAAAGGGCGATAAAACCCTTTTAAAGAACTACAGGCCTATTTCGCTGTTGAGTCACGTCTACAAGCTGTTCTCGAGGGTCATAACGAATAGACTTGCGCGGAGGCTTGATGAGTTCCAACCTCCAGAGCAGGCCGGGTTTCGAGCAGGCTTCAGTACCGTAGACCACATCCACACTGTTAGGCAAATTATTCAGAAAACTGAGGAATATAATCAGCCCCTGTGTCTGGCATTTGTGGACTACGAGAAGGCATTCGACTCTATTGAAACCTGGGCTGTTATGGAGTCCCTGCAGAGATGCCAAGTCGATACGCGTTATGTCGAGGTGCTGAGAAGTCTTTACGGCGCCGCCACAATGTCCGTCCAAATACAAGCCAGTCGTACAAAGCCAATCCAGCTTCATAGAGGCGTGAGGCAGGGGGATGTCATATCCCCGAAGCTGTTCACCAACGCACTGGAAGACGCTTTCAAGACACTTGACTGGACAGGCCGAGGCATTAATGTGAATGGTGAGTTCCTCTCGCACCTCCGATTTGCGGACGACATAGTCGTTATGGCGAAATCACTGCAGGAGCTTCAAGAGATGCTGAGTAGTCTAAATGATTCCTCCCGACAGATAGGTTTGCGCATGAATCTGGATAAGACGAAAGTCATGTTCAACATGCACATCACACCTGGCTCAGTCATTGTCGATGGACTACCTCTCGAAGTTGTCGATACGTATGTCTACCTTGGCCAGACCTTACAGCTAGGTGGAAACAATTTCGCGAAGGAAATCGAATGGAGGATTCAGTTGGGCTGGGCGGCGTTTCGGGTCCTGCGACATGTCTTTACGTCGCCCATTCCACAGAGTCTAAAGACAAAAGTCTTTAACCAGTGCGTCTTGCCTGTATTGACCTATGGTGCAGAGACGTGGACACTAAGAGTGGGGCTGGTCCATAAGCTTAAAGTGACTCAGCGAGCTATGGAGAGAGCTATGCTTAGAGTTTCTCTGAGGGACAAAATCCCTAACAAAGTAATACGCCAGAGAACCAAGGTTACCGACATAGCTGCTCGAATAAGTAAGCTGAAGTGGCAATGGGCTGGTCATGTCTGCCGCAGAACTGATGATCGGTGGAGTAGGAAGGTTCTGCAGTGGATACCGCGTACAGGCAAGCGCAGTGTGGGACGCCCCTCAGCTAGATGGAGTGACGACCTGCGCAGGGCGGCCGGAATTAATTGGATGAGTGTGGCTGCTAATCGTGCAGAATGGCGTATTTTGGGAGAGGCCTACGTCCAGCAGTGGACTGCCGCAGGCTGCTGATGATGATGATGATGAAGTTTATCAGTTGTCTAGCACCCATAGTACAAGCTTCGGCTTAGTTTGGGACTAGATGGCGCTGTGTGGCCCACGTTATAACACGATATAACATCACGTTGCAACTATTAGGAGTGAAGAAATAATGGAAAATGTAAAAAAAAAACGGGGAAAAAATAACTATTCCTCAAAAGTATCCAATAAATGGCGTTAGGTAGACCAGCGGTCCAGCTATCATGTGATTGGTCAGTTTTTGACCTGGACTACCTAGCTCGAACCTAGGGTCTGTTCATGGTCCTTCGAGGCCAGTAAGGTTTTGCCAGACCGAAACCGGAAGTCGTCTTAGCGATGACGCAGTTTTTGGAGCACTAGGAGACGAGCCTGGAGGTGGTGGTATACCGACTAGCTGGTGGAGGTGGAGGTAGCTATGTCGCCGACTTTATTTTCTTCGTGTCTTGCAGGCGAGCCAGCTAATGGGCGGGTGTCATCTGCCTCCATTATATGTTGGCGTGGAGTGTTCCCTGCTCAACAACGCCGCCATGTGCGAGCGGTTCCTGGCCAGGGCTGCTGCCCTGCACAGCAACGCTGAGGTGAGAGACGATACGAAACCTTAAGAGCTTTCAAATGATAAGAGCCCCGTAAGACAGATACGCATCGGATTATAGACTATTTTTTTATAGTAGCTCGATTTAATGGCTTCTCAACGCCTGATGGAAAGCGAAGCCCAAATCGCTGTGACAACGGGCAAGTAACTGGAGCTACGGAAACCCTACTCACCGGCAGAAACACGACCCGGAGGTCATTTGGCTGCAGTATTCCATAGGGTGGAGGTCCTTCCCCGGACGGGCGGTTCAATTAGAGCAAAGATTCGCTATGCCCTACCTCTCTTAAAATAAACTCTTCTGTCGGTGAGTAGGGTTTCCGGAGCTCGTGGGGGGTTGGGGTTGGGCCGGCATGGTGGTGGCAACTGACAGGTAACTGACCAGTTACTTGCCCATTGTCACAGCGATTTGGGCTTCGCTTTCCATCAGGCGTTGGGAAGCCATTATGTCGAGCTACTATAAAAAAAAAGTCTATAATCCGATGCGCATCTGTCCTTTGCCATACAACTTGCCGGCTGTGCCCCACTAACTGCTCGGTGGGTGACCTTTGCAAGGGAACCGACAGCGGTATACGAGTTGCGAGGTTTTGGGCTGGTTCTATTTGAGACAGAGTACCATTGACTCGAAAAGAAGAAGAAGTTACTTGCCCGTTGTCACAGCGACTTGGGCTTCTCTTTCGTTTTCCATCAGGCGTAGGGAAGCCATTATGTCGAGCTACTATAAAAACAAAAATAGTCAGTAAGAAGTAGTCGCCTCGGGAGGCAGCATGGTATTTCTGGCAACCACAATATGACGATATAGCCTCTCAAGCATCGGTTTTACACTATATGAAATGTAATGTGTTGCGTCCGATATCGGACTTACGGGATTAACAGGATGTCTATGCGCAGGCGCGGCTCGACAAGATGGTGGAGCGGTCGGCGGGCTGCAAGGCGTGGTGGGAGCGGCTGGTGCCGCTGGTGGCGGAGCCGCACGTGGCGCACGAGGCGGGCGCGGCCGCCTTCGCCGCCGGCGACCTGCCCGCCGCGCACGACCTGTTCGTGCGCGCGCTCGACACGGCCAGGGGAGACAAGGACATCTCGCAGGTACGCTGACCCAGCTACCTGAAACGTTGGATCAAATGCACGACCTTATGAAACAACTAATTTATTAAGTATTAACACATGGGAACCAAGTATTACATCCTTGTGAAACATCCCTGCAAGGCACACCATCGTTACAATCGAATAAATAAAATTATTCAACATAGGTAATAACACCAAATGCACGACCCTATGAAACAACTCCAATTTGTTCTTATGTATGTGTAGTCATAAGTATAATTTATAAACAACGTTGAACTGAATACACTACCCTGTAGAACAACTATAAATAACTAGCTGCGCCCCGCGGTGTTACGGTTTTTCGTTGCAATTATTCGAATTTTCTCGCCGTAAAAACCATCCTTGAACTTCAACGAACATTTAAAAAAAATTGGCCATATTGGTCCAGACGTTGTTGAGTTATGCGCTTACCAACACATTTAGCGATCCATTTTTATATATGTATATAGATTTACCATCATAGAAGTAATTCCTACGTTTACTTTTTGTTTAATGTATTACATTGTCGATTGACAAAATAATCGAACGAGTTAATATATTGAAAGCACAATAAAGTCAAACCCTTTTGCTGCGTCCAAATATGTACTACGAAAAACGATATTTTTTTGATTAGATTTACCTTAACCTGGCTTATTTGTAATAAATAGTGTGACAGCATGGATTTACCTATTAATACACCACCACAGGAAAATTTTAAAGAAAAATTTAAAACTAAATATTACACAGTCGCCTTTTACCGTTTCAACGACTACGCTAAAACGACGTTCAGGCAAGACGTTGAACGTTTCATTGGATCAGGATGCACCATGGGCAGGTGAGGTTGGCTTGGAGTGAAAAGATGATTGGTCGTTCTCCTTTACATCCTCTATAGATAAGCAATAAGAAAATACAATTTTTTTTATGAATTATTATTATTTTTAAATATTTTTTTAGTGTTTGTACGTAGCAAAAGGCTTTGACTTTGTTTTGCTAGCAATATATACTCGTTAAATTATTGTGTTAATTGACAATGTAATAGAGTAAACAAAAAGTAAATGTAGAATTTATTTCTATGATGGTATTTATAGTTGTTCTACAGGGTAGTGTATTCAGTTCAATGTTGTTTATAAATTATATTTATGACTACACATACATAAGAACAAATTAGAGTTGTTTCAAAGGGTCGTGCATTTGATGTTATTATTACCTATGTGAATAATTTTATTTATTCGATTGTAACGATAGTGTGCCTTGTAGGAATGTTTCACAAGGAAGTAATACTTGGTTCCCATGTGTTAATACTTGATAATATTAATGATTATTCCAATAAACGTATTGTGAATCACCTATAGTCCTCTACCATCTAGATGGGTGTTTCTCAAGGTAGTACATTTGGTCCACTATTGTTTATATTAAAATTTGAAATGGACTATTTCTGTGCATAATATTCGATGGAAAAGAGGTGTCTCACAAGGTGGTGCACCGTGTCCAAGTTTGTTTATATTTGACCCTGACTTTAACATATCCGACGGTGTAGGGGTGTTTTAGAAGGTGGTGCACCGGGTCCAAGGTTATTATTTGACCTTGACTTTTATATATCCGACGGTGTATAGGTGTTTCACAAGGTAGTGCACTGGGCCCAACGTCTTTTATATTCGATCTTATAACTTACATATCCGACGGTGTAGGCGTGTTCCACAAGGCAAGAGAGGAAGGGCATAGCAAATCTTCGCTCGAATTGAGCTGCCCGTCCGGGGAAGGACCTCCACCCTATAAAATACCGCAGCCAAATGACCTTCGGGTCGTGTTTCTGTTGGTGAGTAGGGTTTCCGGAGCTCGTGGGGGGTTAGGGTTGGGCCAGCATGGCAGTGGCAACTGACCAGTTACTTGCCAGTTATCAAAGCGACTTGGGCCTCTCTTTCGCTTTCCAACAGGCGTAGGGAAGCAATTATGTCGAGCCACTATAAAAAAAAAGGCAGTGCATTCTGACCAAAATCGTTTCTCGTTGTGGTAGCTGAGCAGCCGCTGGGCGGCGACGCTGGACGCGCTGGGGCACACGGCGCGGCGCCTGGGCCGGCCCGCGCAGGCCGCCGCCTGGCACGCGCGGGCCCTCGCCCTGCGCCCCGCGCGCGCCGCCTCGCTCACCGCGCGCGGCCTCGCCCTCGCGCTGCTGGGCCGCGAGCCCGACGCCGCGCACGCGCTGCACGCCGCGCTGGCCCGCGACCCCGACAGCGTCGTGGCGCTGGCGCTGCTCGACGCCATCGTGGACCGGCTGGACGCGCCGCTGTCGGGTATGTGAGCGCTGGCGGGTATGTGACCGCTGGCGGGTATGTGACCGCTGGCGGGTATGTGACCGCTGTTGGGTATGTGATCGCTGGCGGATATGTGACCGCTGGCGGGTATGTGACCGCTGTCGGGTATGTGACCGCTGGCGGGTATGTGAGCGCTGGCGGGTATGTGACCGCTGGCGGGTATGTGACCGCTGGCGGGTATGTGAGCGCTGGCGGGTATGTGAGCGCTGGCGGGTATGTGACCGCTGGCGGGTATGTGACCGCTGGCGGGTATGTGACCGCTGTTGGGTATGTGATCGCTGGCGGATATGTGACCGCTGGCGGGTATGTGACCGCTGTCGGGTATGTGACCGCTGGCGGGTATGTGACCGCTGGCGGGTATGTAACCGCAGTTGGGTATGTGACCGCTGACGAGTATGTGATGCTGCACGCGACCCCGACGGTATGTAACTAAGCTATCGGGCACATACCTCATGCGGTCTAACCTAATCAGCCAACGAAAACTAGCCAGAGGTGGAGTAAACATGGTATGTTACCATGGGGTCCGTGATTTCGTCACACCAACGCCTGACTACAAGTTTACTACACTGATGGGAATATTGCTCTTCATGGTGCGAAGGTACAAATGCGATTCCGTGCTGCCAGATGAGGTCCAACCCTTACAATGAATGTTGTTCCGCAGAGGAGGAGATCCCCCAGTTCCCGTTCCCGGCGGTGAACATTTCGATGCCACCGCCCGCCACGCCGGTCGCCGCGGCCGACGCCACAAACACATCGGATATGAGCATGAGCTTCGACTGAGTAAGTTAATTTTTGGTACAAGACAAAAAAATTTAGGCTACTTTTTTTTTTATAGTGGCTCGACATAATGGCTACCCTACGCCTGATGGAACACGAGAGAGAAGCCCAAGTCGCTGTGACAACGGGCAAGTAACTGTTTAGTTACCTGTCAGTTGCCGCCGCCATGTCGGCCCAACCCCAACCCCCCACGAGCTCCGGAAACCCTACTCACCGACAGGAACATGACGCGGAGGTCATTTGGCTGCGGTATTCTATAGGGTGGAGGTCCTTCCCCGGACGGGCGGCAAGATTCAAGCGAAGATTCGCCATGCCCTACCTCTCTTGACTTGCCCTACTTCTCTCTACTACTCTAGTAGCAATAGGCGTACTTTGAAGTGCACCCCGTACTGTCTCTTACATATATATAACACTTTGCAACGTCGAATGGAATTGTGTTGCTGCTCGATACTTTGGGTTATAGATTCTATCGATACTCACTGGGCTATCGACACAGCAATACTATCGATGTAGAATGCACTATCGATAGTATCGATACTATGCTACTGAATGTCGCAATACCAATCGGTACAATCGATAGTGATCAACAAATATTAAACAGTAATATCAATACCTAGTAATTACAGTATCAATCAACTGCCCTGGTCTGTCCACTGCGCTTTGTGGCACCAAACAGAGCCTGTCGTCGATACAATCGATCGGGTTATCGATATGATGTAGATGATTTCAGAGGTCAACTATCGATAGTTAAGCTAGTGTTGGTCCCCCACAGAAGACCACAGCCGATCCTTGTGGTCTTTTGGTGTGGACCGCTAATAGGGATGTTTTCAGGGTGAAAATAATTACATTATATTAGTCCGTATTTTAGATTATAAAAATATATTGTACACATATTTTTCCTTTTTTCATTTAAACAAAAGATAACAGACAAGGCATCAAAATGGAGTGGGGGAGTCTTTGACGTCACTCAGTGGCGAAAAACTCGCTCTGACGTCACGCGTAATTTTAACGGGCTATGTGTATGTATGTCATTTTTGGTCTAATTTACAAATGAAAAAATAAAAATAAAAGACCGACTAATAATTTTTTTACGGCAACATGCCTATTGGCGCTGTGGCCTGCCTGGACACGATGAGAATTCCAAAGTTATCTGCATTCCAGGTCAGATCAAGTCTCCATTTACGCGTGTCGACAGCTCCAACTCCTGGCAGATAATGGACCTTTCTACGTCACAAGAATCAGCAGTCAGCACAGAGGCATCAGTAATTGTAAGGGCCATTACGCACTGTCGACTAGTCGCCGGCGACTAGTCGACAAGTTTAAACTAAAGTCAGTGCCGGCGACTCTGTCGCCGGCGACTGACTTTAGTTTAAACTAGCTGTGCCAGCGGCGTCGCTCGCGTGGATATCGGGTTTCAAAATAACGGACTTCCATATAATACCCATCTATACCTTCTGCCTATGTTTTAAGTTAGACCTCTAGCAATACATTGGTGAAAACCGCATTCAATTCTATGCAGTAGTTTTCGCGTAATGCGCGTTCAAACATACAGGTTTAAATTTCTCGCGTTTCCCCAACACTTCCCGTCACTGCTCCGCTCCTATTGATTGTAGCGTGATGAAAAGTATCCTATAACCTGCCCAGGAGTATGAAGAATAATTGTACCAAGTTTTGTCAAAATCTGTTGAGTAGTTTTTTTTTCTATAACGAACATACAGACAGACAGACAGACAGACAGACAGACAGACAAAAATTTTACTGATTGCATTTTTGGTATCAGTATCGATCACTTATCACCCCCTGATAGTTATTTTGAAAAAATATTTTATGTACAGAATTGACCTCTCTACAGATTTATTATAAGTATAGAAGATAGGGGCTTGCGCACTTAGTCGTCGGTCGCCTTTCTCTGTTTTGGTCGCAGAGAGTCGCCAGCGACAAGTCGACAGTGCGTAACGGCTCTTAGGGGCAGCGCAGACGGCACACTCTTTGTGCGATAGTCTGCGTCCGAGACATTTAAAAAGAGCTGGTCTGCAGACAGAATATTCGAAGATGTGTCGTGTGCTTCGAGTCTGAAATATCCGCGACAGATTTTTGCGCGTCGTGTGCATTACTGCCATATAATTGCAAAAAAGTGAGTCACGGATAGTCTGTAGTCTGCGCTGCCCCTAATGCTTATAACTATTATACGACACGAACGACGCTTCATATGTAAAAGTTATAGGTACTTCAAGATACGCTATCCTGACCTGCATGTGCGATGCAATATAGCACGAAGTTGCTTATTTTGTATAAATAATTTTAAGTTAGATATAAGCAACTTCATGGAATTGTATAGTTTGGCAATAAATATCTCGGCACAAGTCCAATTGAAATGAAACCTTGTATTTTCTTCATATAATTTATTTTTCCATTAACATTTTACAACATTTTAAAATCAAACAAGCATTTAGAGATTAAAATCAACATTTCATATATTATGAAAATCCTAAAATTCTATAAAAAATCACCATGATTATACAATTTTAAAAGCCCATTAAAATGTTAAAAATATCGCGATGGACAGCCTACGAGGGCCATTCTAAGAGGCACTGTAAAAGTTGATTAAAATCACCTAAATCTAGAGAGGCACATGTAAAATTTATCTAATGAACATATCTACGCAGAAGGCGTATGACAAAAATTCATATAAAATTGATAAATTGCAGTAATATGCATATCATTGATATATCCGATATTAGGCTACAGATTGTAGCAAAAAATAAATTATTCGTTTGATTAACGTTTACAATAAGTGCACAACCGCGACTTAACACGTAGAGTAATAAAAGAGGAATGTATATTTTGTGTGGCCGCGGATGCTAAAAAAAATAAAAATATTCTAAAATTATTTAACGTGTCAAGTGATGTATTTGCAAAGATTTTAAATTTTGGAAATCTAAAGTATTAAGAAAAGCTTTCATTACAGATTAACAAACATATTTTCAGATTTAGACTTTTAAGGTGAAAGACAAAACGCATTCTTATTAAGTCGCAATAAGATGTCGCTTATAACCTTAATTTCTTTCAAAATCTTTGCAAAAACAAAATTTGACCAAGCCGTTGGAAATGTCGATAGTCCAGCAGATTTCGGACATACAGAGTCAGATACGAAATTTAAACAAATTTTATAACATTAAGACATTTAAAATGAAACTTAACATTTGGCAATGTACTAAAAATATTACAAAATTTTACCGACCTCATTTCAATAAATTACAAAACGACTTAATTAACAAAATGTAAATTCCATGTTGATACAGTAAATTTTACGCTCAGAAATAATAAAAATTACATTACAGACTTTTAACGACCGAAAACATTACAGACTTTTAACGACCGAAAACATTACAAATAATAGCTTCAAAATCTAGTAGTTTCTTAATGTACTTTTACTAAGAAACTTGCTAAACTATCGACAGTATCAATGGCTATAAATCAACAAAGCATATTATGCTGGCGAAGCGCCCAACTTAATAGCGGCTCGACAACACGACACCGGTCGGTGTGCGGTGGCCCTCTGCACTAGTCACCATCTAAATAGTCGGACACTGAACTAGTTGCGAAACTAGTCATGAGTTGCGGTGTAGCGTGGCGGGGGCGGGTTAACCAAGACTAGTCTGATGTATGTAGAACAATTAGGGTAAAAGACATGGGTTATTAGAAGGACCAAACTGTCTAACCGATGTAACAGTTTTCAAAATTCGACAGTAGTCTGTACTGAAATGGCTTTTGAAAGGAAATGTTACAGCGATTTTACACCTTAGTCAACATTCCTGGGAACCTGTGCCCAAGTTTAAAACTGTAAATATGGATGGAGTCTGGCGAGAAGCTTGCAAAATCAGTTATGCTATAAGATCTACCACGCTGCGTCCGCCATCGTAATCTCTGGACAGTACAGTTTTAGGTGAGCAGTGAATTAGTGTTTAACGATTAAAGTCTGGGACAGTGAACTAGTTCATAATACATAAAATCGGTGGGACAATTAACTAGTTCCGAACGCATAAAAATCTGTGGGATAATGAACTAGTTCCGAACGCATTAAAATCTGTGACAATGAACTAGTTCCGAACGCATAAAAATCGGTGGGGACAATGAACTACTTTTAGGACAGTAAAATCGGTGGGGACAATGAACTACTTTTAGGACAGTGAACTAGTTTGAGGACAGTGAACTAGTTTGAGGACAGTGTGCTAGTGCGGAGGGCCAGAGCGGGTCGGCGGGGTGCACTAGCGCGGCGGCCAGGCGCAGTCGGCGTCGTCGGGCGCGTCGGGGTACTCGCCGCCGCTGGCTCGCTCGCTGGAGCCGCTCGCGCCGCTCGTCGCGGGGGACGGCGTGCCTGGAACCGGATTGTGCAACGTTTTGTAATCTAAATATATAAAAGGAGAAACAGACTCCCTGACCGACATATCAACGCACAGCCTAAACGGCTAAACGTAGGCACTTGAAATTTGGAAGAGCTTAGGTACCGTAGAGACACTAGGAAAGAAATTCCAGAAATTCCCACGGGAACGGGAATTAGCGGGAAAATCCTTTTGTATAAAATGTCTAAACAGCTTAAGTTAAACTTGAAATTTGGTATGCAGGTACCCTAATGAACGCGGACGAAGTCTTTGGCAAAAGCTAGTTAAACAAATAAAACCTTAAAAACTACTGACAAAAATAATGACTTATCGCTAACTTTACATCACTGTAGTTTGAATGAGTCTTCCCTGCCTTTCCACCATGTATCAGAAGGGTCCGTCCATTTTAAGGGTAGCGAAAGTCCCGTATACCCTGTCGTCCACACAAACGGCGGGGTTGCGTAAATGGAGTAACATCCAAATGAATATAAACAGACATGTTCAAGCACACAAATAATTGTACTTGCGTAGATCAAACCCGTGACCTGTGTGAGGTCTGAGGCAGTGTTCACCACCAAACCATTCTGGTAGTCAAAATATCATCATCAGCCTATTGCAGTCCACTGCTGGACATAGGCCTCCAGTTGTTCGCCATCTAAAGCAAACTTCTGGAGGACATACCCATAATCGCCACGCTGGGCAGGCGGGTTGGCGATCGCAGGGCGTAGCATCTTGCTCCGGTGACGCTGCTGCCCGTCATCGGCCTGTGGTTTTTAGCTACGCCTTCTATCGTGATGGTTTAACCGCCACCAGTCGGTTTGCCAGAGCCTCGTTTGTTGTTCGGCAGGATGCACCAAGGGCAGGTGAGGATGGCTTGGAACGATAAGGTGATAGGTCGCTCCCTTACATCCCTTCAAGTCAATCAATAGTCAAAATATACTTCTAATAAAAGAGGTAGGTGTAGTATACTCACTCTCGCTGTGCGAGTTGTACATGCCCAGGTCGCTCTGCGGCGAGGCGCGCGCGCGGCGGGGCGCGTGGGCGTGGGCGTGGGCGTGGGCGTGGGAGTGGGCGTGGGCGGCGGGCGCGGCCTTGGCGTTGCGCATCAGCGGCTTGTGCTCCTCGGCCGGGTGCTGCCACACCCAGCACGAGCGGCAGAAGTACCTGCCGGGGAGGAGCACTGCATTTTACGCTTATGTGGAAGAGAACAGAACAGACACTCAGAGGCACAATTAACCGGCCAATTCTTTATTGTGGCATACCTTTGGTTATAATAACTAAGCGCTTGATGATTTTTATCGTCAATGTAAACACCAACATATTTTAGTGTTTTTCATCTGTAATGATGTAATGAATATTGCTAAAGATAATAATTCTAAAATAAAATTTTAAAGTTACAACGAAAAACATAAGCGGTCGGATAATTGTGCCTCTGAGTGTATATTAATTTGTCTCAGCGCTTATTTGGAAGGAGTGGAAGAGAAATGTCATAGGTATACAAATTGCAATACCACAGACCACGGAGCAAATACAAAGAGGAAACTCCCTAAGCGACTGTGCAATGCGTTTCCGAACCATGTCGTCACTTGTCATGTCGTAATTAAAGTCTTTATAAGTCTGCTCTTGTGGCTTCCGGTGGTCGATGGAGAAAGTGTCAAAATAATACAGTTATGGGTAGAGTAACTTCGGACTAATTTATTTGGCTTTCCATCAGAACAAAAGAAAGTCTGCATTTTTGGTAGAATTTAAATCCAATTATTGACCACAAACACGATAGAGTAACGATTTGGTGCGGAATTTTAGTTTAATCTTTACTAAACTCAATATAAAAACAAAGTAATTTTATTTTACACAAATCTCTAGCAATAATACCATAAAATGTTTTACCTGAAGCACATGGGCTCCCGACAGAAGTAGGGCCCCTGCTGCAGGTTGCACACCGTGCACATAGAGTCCTCCAGGTATGGGTCCACTTGCACCTGAACATGAAAATAGACATTAAGTGAACACTTAAAGGCAATTTTGAATTTGCTAACATCTAGTACGTCTAGCGAGTCATCGGAGCGATCGCCAACCCGCCAACCCGCCTGCCCAGTGTGGCGATTATGGGTATATCCTCCAAATGTTGGAACTAAATGGTGAACAACTAGAGAGGCCTGCGTCCAACAGTGGACTGCAATCACAAAATGAGATTCGGTTTAGATCGCCGAAAAAGCTGCACCGTGTGAATACGACATTCCAAACGGGCAACAATTTAAACATTTTGATCAAACATTACCTAACGTTCTTAAAACACGTTCGAAGAAATGAACCTTAAAAAAATATACATTAACACGTTGACCGCCATGCCGGTTACCGGTGACCGGCAAACAATAGTTTTTCTATTGTGTCTAGTTTCTCGGCAGTCAAAGTCTTAAATCTTACCCATTTGGATTTCGAGAGTTACGATGCTACAGACTTGTCCACTCAAGCTAGAACATCCTTTTGCGTCAGGGGTTAAAAATCACCGACATCTAGATGGAGAATCGCGAATACGTTTTCAAACCTACGGAATATATAAGTTAGGTACCTTTTTAGTGAACTTGTCGGTGCATATCTCGACGTAGGCGGCGGAGATGGCGCGCAGGTACGAGCGCACGTTGTTGAACGTGACGCGGCCCGACCCGATCGGGTACTTGTTCTTGTCCGTGTCTATGCCTGGAAACATCGAATTAATTTTACACGAGAACGTTGGGGTTAACGAAATCTGAAGTGGAGCCCTCAGGCCAGGTGGAGTGACGATTTGCGCAGGACGGCTGGCAAGTGCTGGATGCGAGAAGCCCAGAATCGGTCACGGTGGCGAGCTTTGGGAGAGGCCTATGTCCAGCAGTGTACCGATATAGGCTGATGTGAACACGCAAGTAATAAGACTGATCGGGCAAAAACGGCAGGCCTCAGGCCGCGATGCCATAACAATTGAAGGCGTAGCAAAATACCACAAACCGATGACTGGCAGCAGCGTCAACGGAGCAAGAAGCTACGCCCTGCGATCGCCAACCCGCCTGCCCAGTGTGGGGATTATGGGTATATCCTCCAGATGTTTGCCCTAAGTGGCGAACAACTGGAGAGGCCTATGTCCAGCAATGGACTGCAATAGGCCGACGACTGTTTGAGTGAACTCTCAACGGTTCTGTTATATGTAATTTGTTAGTATTTAGAGGCCATTCACAAATCTTTTTCAGGTTAGAAGTTTTTGGTGTAAATTGTCAAATTTGAATCAACGATAGAGATGTTTTCGAGAGATCTTCCCGAATAGCCCCGCAGACTGGACCGGACAGTGCGGAACTAGTGTTTATAAGTTGTGGCTACATAGATAGGTGGCGCTAGTCGTCGCTATAGTATAGTCGCTTTATGAGGAACTTCTTGCCTCGCGCATCGGTTTTGTGGAACCAACTCTGCGTCTGTATTTCCGACCAGCTACGACATGGGAGTCTTCAAGAAACGAGCGTACTCCTATTTAAAAGGCCGGCAGCGACTCTAAACTCGATTTGAGTTGCGGGTGTCGACTGCTTACCATTAGGCACATCACATTCGCCTCGTCTGCCGCGTTTGCATAAAAAAAAACCGGCCAAGTGAGAGTCGGACTCTCGCACGTAGGGTTCCGTACCACTATACAGCTAAATAAATGTTTTTCTTTACGTTTTATTGTATTGGAGTTAATTAAATGAAAAAATTATGTAATTTGATTTGTGACGTTTAAAAAAAAACTACTGGATGGAACTACTAGATTTGATTCAAACTAAATTTCGTTAGTAGTTTGCATAGTGATACACATGATATAAATTTTTTCAGTTTTATCATGCCCATATTTTAAAAGTTACGGGGGGGGGGGAGGGGGGGACACGGACACACTTTTTCTGATTTTATTTTAAAATCCTAATGCGGTTCACAGAATACATCTACGTACCAAATTTCAATAATGTACCTCTTATAGTTTCGGAATAAACTGGCTGTGACATACGGACGGACAGACAGACATGACGAATCTATAAGGGTCCCGTTTTTGCCATTTTGCCTACGGAACCCTAAAAAGTACAGATGGGCTACTGACCGGCATACACGACGCCGGAGAACAGGTCGTTCATGATGGTGGCGAGCGCGGCGGCGCTGAGCATGCCGTGCAGCGCGCCCACGAACACCGTGCGCGCCGGCTCCAGCCGCACCGAGCCGCCCTGCACCCAGCTGGCGTCCGCCACCGCCCACGGGATCACCTGCGCCTGCGCACAACGTTACAACTAGGTACTAGCGCACACAACCACGGGATCTCCTGCGCCTGCGCACACAACGTTACTACTAGATACTAGCGCGCACAACCACGGGATCACCTGCGCCTGCGCACAACGTTACTACTAGATAGGTACTAGCGCGCACAACCACGGGATCACCTGCGCCTGTACACGCCAACTTGCAATATTACAACTAGGAATAGTCCCGCCCTAAGAGGACGTCTGCTTTCAAACAATATTTAATTATTCATTATAAAGAGTAAAAGAATTAGAAACTAAAACTGCTGAAATAGATTTACATCAAAGGGTTATTTAAAACATTTTGTGATGCGATTTGGGGGTCTTATGCTTAGTAGGTAATAGATATATCAAAGAAATATATACCTACCCCCCTATATAATAAAATTAATAAACAATCGATCGATTTAATTTGTGTTAGTTTCTTGTAGAGACCAATGGATTCCTTGATCGGGTACGTGAATTATTAATATTGGCATGTAGTGGAATATAATACAGCTAAAGTACATACTTACTTAAATAGACTAGGTTGCGCTTTTCGCCATCCGCGTCAGACAAAAGACGGTGCGTTACAAAAACGCTTTCATCGACACGTACTCGTAGTTTCATAGAAAATATTAGTTACTACAACTCCTTCTGGTATCTACTCCACGAGTCAGCCTTCATTTTAAATGTAGGACAATTTACCGAAAAAGACTTGAAATGGAGCATCCAGTTTGCTAATTTTCATACTTAGTCTGCGGCGAACAGTTTGCCTATTAGGAACTAAGCCTAGGTCAATACTATCGTAAGTCGAAGCGCATCCAACAGTACCCAAAACTGAACGTAACATTCGATCTAAATTCCACAGGCGTAACGCCCATCAATCCTAAACGGACTAGTCGGCTTTTATCGCGCAAAAATATAAAATCTCAGAAATAATGCGCGTGTCGACTAACCGAATACAAGTATAAAAAATAAAAAGGTCCAACTCACCTCCTTGCTCCTCATCTTGCGCGAGAAGACCCTGAAGTAGAGGTTGTTCCCGTCGCGGCGCGAGGCGGCCATGAGCGCGCGCACGCGTCGCTCGCTCTCCAGCGTCACGTACGCGAAGCCGCGCGGCGAGCCGCCGCCGCCCCCCTCGCCCGGCTCGCGGCCCGGCCACTCCACCCTGGGGACGTGACCAATGAGGCCGAATATAAAGTCTCTTCTCAATGCCAACTACGCAAAATGACGAAAATAACTTTCAGAATGCCAATTGGCATTATGCGAAGTTAGCATTAAGAGATGAAACTGTAGCAACACCATCTCAAGCAACACCATCTCCACATCATTGAACCTTTTTTTCATACTTATTAGGTAAAGAGGCATAGGTAGCGAATCCTCGCTCGAATTGAGCCGCCCGTCCGGGGAAGGACCTCCACCCTATAGAATACCGCAGTCAAATGACCTCTGTAGGGTTTCCGAAGCTCATGGGGGGTTAGGGTTGGGCTGGCATGGCGGTGGCAACTGACAGGTAACAGACTAGTTACTTGCCCGTTGTCACAGCGACTTGGGCTTCTCTGTCGCTTTCCATCAGGCGTAGAGAAGCCATTATGTCGAGCCACTATAAAAAAAAAGTTTTTTCACCAACCAAGCTCTATCCATAAATGCGGGTATTATGACAGTGTCAGTAGTCAGAATGGGCGGCGTTAAACGATCACCTGTTTGAGCGCACGATAAATAAGCTGCTGTTCAACTACATGTGCTGCAAAAGTACCGACGCGAGCAGCTATTCAAATCAAGCTCACTGGAAGAAGTGTTTCATCAAGCCAATATTAGCGAAAATGTTTTCATAAACCAAGCTTGCTTCTCTGAAAGCGTCCCCAAACAGAGCCCTCTTAAGGAAAACTGCTTTTTCGTAGAACGTCTACTTTGCAAAATGTCTGCTTTGCAAATTACTTATTTTACGTCAAAAAGGTGCCTTTAAGTGAAGCCTTAATTAAATATCTTCTGTACAGAAATATATTTTTTGTTCCCAGTACCTAGGAATGGCGACAATAAGGAAGACGTTTTGCGTAGTAGACGTTCTGTCAAAAAAGCCAACCAAGCTCGTTGGGAGAAATGCGCCACCAACCAAGCCAGTTTCATCGGAATCGTTTTCACGAACCAAGCTCGCTCCACCGACAGTTCACGAACCAAGCTCGCTCCACCGATAGAGTTCACGAACCAAGCTCGATCCACCGACAGTCCCCTTAACCGAAAAGCACATACGCCTTACCTTACCGGCTGGAACGGGCGCAGCGTGGCCATGAGCGCCTGCTCGGTGATGTCGTAGGGCAGCCCGCCCAGGAACACCTTGGGCGAGTAGGCGGCGGCGTCGAGGCTGCGCGCGGGCAGGCGGCCGCTCCAGTGAGCTGCGCCTGCGCCGGACCAGCGCGCCACCGGCCCGTCCAGCCCGCCCGACCCGCCGAACACGCCGCCTAACAACATACCACATCACATTTAGGTTTAAACAATATTTATTTCCTCAATGACAGGCTCGGTGCCTCATTTGGTAGTGACTTCTGCCCTCTGAGCAAAGGGTCGTGGGTTCGATTCCCGCACAGTACAAACATTTGTGTTCATGAACATGTCTGTATTGGTCTGTTTTCTATGTATAATATGTACTTATTTACAAAAATAAAAATGTATCCAAGTAAGTTTATCAGTTGTCTAGTACGCATAGTACAAGCTTCGGCTTAGTTTGGGGCTAGGTGGCGCTGTGTGGCCCAGCGTGGCATGTCTTGGGTTATTTATTTATTTATCTATTTATCATTAAGAAACCATATAGCACTTACAATGAGAAACTTAACTGCGGGTACGTGCATAATCCGTAGAGAAGGTAACTAAATTATTATTCGGGAACAATCCACCAGTTCGGTATACTTATCTACATACAAAATAACAGGGAATATTTACATACAAATGCATATAGTTGCTTATTCAAACATTTCTATAAAGATTGCTAGGTACTGTAAAATGTGCTTTATTACTATACTAGCAGCCCGTCCTGGCTTCGCACGGGATAGACATTTATATTGTTCAAATTTTACCAAGGATTCCTAATTTTTTTCAAAATGAAATGTAGCCTATGTCAAATTGAAAGTTTGGAAGAATGTAGTATTCTATTGGTGAAAGAATTTTTTACATCGGCCCAGTATTTTTTGAGCCTATTCATTACAAACATACAAAAATAGGTACAAATCTTTCCTCTTTATAATATTAGTGTAGATACTAGCAGCCCGTCCTGGCTTCGCACGGGATAGACATTTATATTGTTCAAATTTTACCAAGGATTCCTAATTTTTTTCAAAATGAAATGTAGCCTATGTCAAATTGGAAGAATGTAGTATTCTATTGGTGAAAGAATTTTTTACATCGGCCCAGTATTTTTTGAGCCTATTCATTACCAACATACAAAAACAGGTACAAATCTTTCCTCTTTATAATATTAGTGTAGATGTACCTAGGTATAGAAAATGACACTGCGGCAATTATTTATAGAGTACTCACAAAAGGATGCGCGGCGTGACAGCCACGAGTCGCGGCGCTCGTCCCGCGCCGGCGTGGAGCCCTGCTCCGGCGGGCACCATACCTCCACCTGCAGAAGTATTCAATTAGACTTTTAACTTAGTTTCGAGGTTTGAAGAGAAAGCCTTTGCCATCATCGTAGTCTTATAGAAAAGTGGTGTTGATCTTATAGAAAAGTATAGATAGATTATATTCTTTATTGTACACCAAACAATTTACATAGAACTTTGTACAGTAGACATTTTGTTGTACAATATAGGCGGCCTTATCGCTATAAGCAGGTATAATAATAAGTGTAACCCTACACTCTGACCAAATACTCTAATGGAAGCGTAAAGCAATTAAGCGTTTACCTATTTAGGTACAAACAGATACCTAGATGACTTAACATTTTTAACAGCGACTTCGTAACAGTATTGCAGTATTATTTATAGGAAGATACCTACCTACTCTTTCGACTGCACACCAAAACCTTGAGCTAAGTAGACGAAGTAAGTAGGAGGTAGTCCTATCGCTATGAGCTATCTCTTCCACACAACTATTTAATTTGGACACGTAGACACCATGGGGCGAGGCTTGGTGATTTGAAAACAACTTACCGTATTGTCAAAGGAATCGTAGCTGATGGTAGAAGGAGCGTTGTTGTTGAGAGCGCTCCATTCTGGCATAGTCAGGGTTTTCTGAAACATGATAAGCATTATTGGTATCTAATAAGGATCTGATTTTTCATTCGCCGGATCCGATACAAGCTAAGAGCCTATAGATAACAAAATGACATGTATTAAATTACGACTTCGTTATCAAATTTTCAGACACTCCAGCGGTAAAAAAAATATTAAGCCCGATTTTTTAACATACTTAGTTCAAATTATACATACAATACATATATACATATACGAGACAACATCACATACATTGCTCCGATCCCAAAGTAAGTAGCTAAAGCACTTGTGTTATGGGTATCAGAACAACGAAGGTACCAAAAATAAATACAAATATAAACACCCAGACACGGAACAAACACAAATGTTCATCACATGAATGTTTGTCCCGGGTGGGAATCGAACCCACGACCCTTGGTTCAGAAGGCAGGGGTCACTACCAATTGAGCCACCGAGCCAGTCAGTTCAAATTCCAACCCTAGGCGACCAGGATCCCTAATCGAACATAACCATTTACCAACAAACTTGTACGATCTTGAGAATTTTTAAATTAGGCGAAATTATGGCTTTCAATTAGCTGTAAAGTGGTAATCAAAAGTGGCACTTACCAACGAGGCGACAATGTCCGTTATGCCTTGCCCGGAGTCCTCCCAGCCGCCGGGCCGCGCGCTCTCCCTGCAACAAGCAATGGCGCTCGTGTAACAGGGTTGACAACTCAAGTTTAAGCGTAAAAATGGCTAGTATAACCTAAGACATGGCACTCAGCCACGTGACGCCATCTAGTCCTAAACTAAGCCGAAGCTTGCAACTACGGGTATTACCTATGTACGGGCAGGAGCGATACTCCCGACCCGTCAAGGGTCATAATGTCCGGACAGGAGCGGTGGTCGTAAGGCACCGTAGCATGTATGGCAGACATTATACAACTGATAAACTTGCCTAGATACCTACTCTATTTTGTAAATAAAGCCTTATTCAACAACCAGACTAATACAAACAGACGTTCATGCCCACAATTGTATTGTGCGGGGATCGAACCTGTGACAGTTTCAGAGGTAGCTTTCACTACTGAACCAAATTCAATCTGGTTCCTAAAATAAACTCTTATGCCTAACAAGCGTGATTCACCCTGAAGAACATTATTGCTACAAAATAATGAAGGATCGTTAAAAACGCCAATAATTGGGTAACCAACTCCGAGAAAGTTTATCTGAAATACCGGAAACCAAGCGAAGACTTAGATGCACACAGTTGGGTAACCCTTTGAGACAACCCTACATTCCTACGTACCAAGTACACAGCTCGTAATTGGCGCATTAGCCTACACGCCGCGCTACTCACGTGGCCTTTGAGCCGCTACATTCTTTACGAGCCGCTTTTAATGTTAATTTCATCATCTTTATGAATAGTCCAGGTAATGTGCATTAGGGTTGTCGACGCTACATTTAATAGATTGAGCACACCAGCCCTATGTCTGCCATTTTTTATCAGTAAATGGAAAGCGCTAGACTGATTTCAATCCACATTAGAGCTCACGATGCACGGTCACCGCCACAGATCCAGTCAAATATCTTTCAAGGCAAGACTGAATCTGTGCTTGGTCTATCTTTCAGGGAACAAGACACTCCATGTCTGCCGTAGAACTGATAATAAGTTAAGCAGACGAGTCTATCGCGGCAATGCAATCGTATAAGAAAATTGTCTATTGGAAGCTCTATGGTAGAGCTACAACGCACTTTGAAGTTATCACCGTTTAGCATATACATATACGACAACGATACGATATGGGTATATCCTCCAGATGTTTGCTCTAAGTGGCGAACAACTGGAGAGGCCTATGTCCAGCAGTGGACTGTAATAGGCCGATGATATACGACAACTAACATGTTATCTCAATAAATCCATAAAAAAAGTATTGCAAATTCTCTAGGATAGGAAAGTAGGTAGATACTGTCAAACAGTGAAAAGTTTACTATGTTTTAGGCCAAAACTATTGTCTCACTGCATTCCCGAACGTCTTGCACCGAACATACCTCCAGCGAAAGAGTAAATAGACACCATTTATCACAAATGTGGAACATATTTTAAGACAAATGACCGGAAATACGTTATCCGAAGTTATTCGGTAGAAAGCGTTCGGAGTCTTACGGTGGAAACGTCGGTTTTATGGGCCCCGTGATATACGGCGCTAAAATGTGCAAATTGGCGGGCCGCGAGAATAGATTCGATAACTAAGCACTATGGCCGTTTTGAATACTACGGTCTGGTACGGAAATTTATCGGGACGTACGACATAACGCGAATTATCAACGTTTAAATGGATCTATAGATACCTAGGTACATTGAACACATAAAAATTGCCAATATTCATTGTCGCACTAGTTCTACCCACTTGAAACAATAAATGCCTCATTCAATGGTGCTCTAGGAACAGGCTTATCCCTGCGAAAAGTGGAAGTACGGTACTTCCGAGCTACGTGATCATGCCTGCATCCAGCTTGGTTAGTCATTCTAAGCGATGACGAAAACTTCACATACGAGAAGCCCAAGATCGTTCAAAGTGGCGTACATCGACAAAGACGGTTACATTACTACATAGAAAATTAATAAAAAAAAATCCAGAGCCTCTGCTGCGTTCGTCAACTATCACCGGCCCGAGGACGCAGAGAAGGCTGTCGCCACCCTCAACGGGCTGAGACTACAGAACAAGACTATTAAAGTGTCGTACACGCGGCAAGATCCTGCTCTACGTTGTTGCGACATCCAAAATAAAAGGAAGTCCCGAGTGAAGCCCACGGACGACCGCTATATATCAATATACGAGTATAAGGGCCATGTCCAGCAGTGGACAGACCTGGCTAATGGTAAGCTGTACTCACGTGTATGAAGCGAAGGCGCGCGGGTGCCTCGGCGGGAAGCAGGCGGCGGGCACGAAGGCACGGGGCGTGTGCGCCACCGCGGGGCTGCCCGGCTCCTCCCAGCGGCACTCGCGCCACTCGTCCGGCACGCCCTCCTAGAACGAGTGTACTTGTGAAGCTCCTCAGAAAAATATTTTTGCAGCGGACGACAACACTTCATAGGTCACGACGACATAGAAATTGTAAGACTAATAGGTAAGGTTGTTGCCGTAAAAAAATTAATTATATAGTCTTTTAGATTGTTCAAAAATAAAAGACTTTTTGTCATTTGTAAATCGAGACCAAAAACGACATAGCCCGCTAAAACTACGCGCGACGTCAAAGAGAGTTTTTGCGCCACTAAGTGACGTCCACTCCTATATTCACAATTACATTTTGATGGCTTGTATTTTTGTTATTTATTGTTTAAATGAAAAAAAAAAAGGAAAAATGCATGTCCAATATATTTTTCCAACCTAAAACACGTACTAAATAGATGTAATTATTTTGACCCTAGAAACATCCTTTGGCGAAAATAAAGAACCAAGATTCGGAGTGCCGGTTCTTCACTTTTTATCCTATTCCAAAAACTTCAGAATAGAATTGGTATCTACCTACACAAAAAGAGACTAATGCCGCATAGATATTATCTACCAGCCAGCCAATTATTGGTCTTGGCATAAATAATGTGAAGACAGAGAGAGTTACAAAGTTGTTTGCACATTAGAATATCATTTGTATACCTATCTGCATTTCTATATCCTTGAACTATCGACCATATCATTCAAGCCAATTAAAAAGTCCTACGAATATGCATCATAAACAAATCTTTTTAAAAAAAATCCCACATGTTGCCATAACCCTACAACACTTCTAAAATCAAGTAGCGATTCAAAAAGAGCATACGAGTTTAACAATAGAAACAATATGTTTGATCCGGCACCGAAGCATCAATACACATTTGATTTGGCAACGCGCGTTCAGCGATGGCGGATAATCGAACCTTCAAACGTATCGTCTCGCATCCGCAGCCAAGAGGCTTGAAAGTGGCCGAGGAGAACGCACGTGTGTAAGGGTTCCTTACAGAATAGTTATTGCCGAAACTTGGAAACTGAAGTTTTATTTTTGTCATTATGCCTGCATAGGGACAAGATTTTGCCTACCAAATGTGCCACATAAGATTAAATAAGCAACTAAAAGACATCACAGCAATCATGGGTTTCAAACAAAATTTATTTTATTTATTATTTAGAACCTTATGTATTGCGCCGACCCCAGATAATTGGAACAGGGCAGACGAATGATGATTTAGAACCTTTTGCATGTTACCAAACTAGGGGTTTCCCTTAAATTAAGAGCACCAGATGTTATCAATGAAGTAAGTAAAGCAGGACGAATAAAATCATATAGTTCCAAGGACCAGTCAAATAACGCAGTTCCGCTTTCTTAATCTGATGGGAGATGTTAACAATAATCGTTAGTATTATGAAATACCTCAATGTTATTTCTATAAAAAAATACGGATGATGACAAGGTATGAAAATGAAGAAAATAATTAGTCCGTCTCTTAGATAATAAAAAAATATAAGACCCGTATTTTTTGTTTTGTCGAAATAACAAGAAAATACTTAGATATAGCGCATTAAAGTTACGAAGTGGGGGCTAACTACGTCACGTTAGAGTATATTTTGTACTCTAACGTGACGTCATGTGACATTTAAAATCAATGTATCTTCGTAAGTTTTTGAACAAGAGGCAAAATAAAAAATACGTATCCAATATTTTTCATTAATCTATCTGATGATAGATATTAAATTATTTTTTAGTCATCATCCCAATTGCTCAGAACCCGAATTCTAACGAATTGGACCTAGTCACACTTTAGGTAGTACTAATGTTTAACTAAGTACCTAGCTTAAGTAAAATGAATTATGTGCGTTAAATAATCCTTTTACTAAGCGAACATTACATTAATTTACTCTGGTGGCCGATCACTTCGGCTCCCTCATCCGCCGAGGGATCTCCAAAAACCCGCATCTGTATCCAAGATAGTTTTCCGGGTGGCGGCCGGGCCGATTAAGCCCGACTACATGCTGCCTTGGCATGAGCCTACACAAATAATATTAAATTGCCAGTCTGATGCCAATAGCCGGCGATACGCGCCAGACGACTGCCAACTACGCGATTGCATACTTATTCTATACAATGTTAGGGATTTTGGAGATCTCTCGGTTTCAAGGGTCGCTTGGCAAAGAATATTTATTATAGCCATTAATATGGCTATAATTCTTTAAAGTTAATTCGAAGCGCGATTTATAACGAGGGTGGGCTATGGGGATGCAAACGAAAATTACAAACTGGTAAGTGCGTCGACACTTTTTGTTTGGCACATTTGGGTAATAAAATAAATGAGTCTGACAAGGACTGGCGGATCCAGTTGGGCGCCATGTTATGTCTTTCTCATTTAGATTATAGATAGAGAGAAAAAAAAACCTTTAGACGTCCACATCTTCCCGATAGTCACCACACTTAGCGGGTTGGTAACTTTGTAGGTTTTATTAGTGCCCAGGTAAAGATTGTGTGTGTGCTTAATCATTCGGGAAGACACTTCCACAAAGCAGATCTCCAATGACGTTTATTTTAATACACCACATACATTTATTCAACAACACTAATTTAATATGTAAAACTTTACCGAAACTTAACCGGTTAGTAAAAAAAGTAAAATCTAATCACATATTACCAAGTGATATAGGAAGATTTTTGAAATACTATTTGAAATTTATATCGTTGATATAACTACATTCAATAATCCTGCGAGGTGAGGGGTAAAATCCTGTGATAATCACAAATATATTCTTATTTAATGCAAGTGACGTACAAAAGCCAAACAGTTTTAAGCGTTAGCGCAGTTTTGGTCGTCTAACGGGAACCATTGGCTTTACTACACGTTGGGCGCCAAATTGCTACTGGCGAATGTTGCTTGTTCGCGGCATTCGACAATATGTCTCTAAATGGATTTAAAAAGACTATTCTAATACTTGTATTCGCATAAGAGTGAATCCAGAGTGTTAAAAAAAAACTTATGTCCAGCAGTTGACTGCTAAAGGCTATTGATGTAAAACAATCAAAAAGTTTAATAACAGAACACACATAGGAAACTTCAATATTAATCTGACAATTATAGTTCTGTATGTCCCTATGAATGCTTATTTTATTTTATCTTTAAAAGTACGCAAGGATTTTGATGCTGCTTTTTAAAAGATGGGGGATTCAAGAGGAAGGTTTATAGCTAGGTATAACATATACTTGGTATTGCGCCCGGAGAGTTGTTCATAATTAAATCTAAAGTAAGCACAATGTTTTCCCAACCCACAGAGCTCGCAATGAAAGTGACGTCACAAGGGGAATTAAAACTGCATAGACAGTTGAAGACTAGTTTAAAAAGACAATTGTAGTGTCGAGTACAGCTAGCAAGCTCCGTGAGCACAGGGGCATTTGGCACGTCGCGGCATCCCCGCTGGCAGCCGCGCCGCCCCACATTCGCAGCGCACCGGACGTCGTATGCTGCGTTATAACCGGACAATAAAACCTTACAGGGTGCTTAACTTTTGATTTACTATTTCAGAGAGATTTTTTGGAGAACTGAAATTTGGCGCCCGACGTGTAGCTGGAATGTGAATAGCCGAGAATAGAGACCCGTCTGTTATATGGATCTTGAAAAACGCTAGCTCATTGAAATATTCAACAAGAGAAACTTATGTACTAGTATTTGCTATCCAACTTTCCAAAAAAACTGAATAAAAGTGGCGTAAAAAGGTAAAATACCAACTAACTACCCTAAACCGACGAGCATGTATTGTATGAAGAGATTGAAAATGTGGACGAAGCAAAAGTTATGTGTCGTGTCAAATGGAAGGACGTGGTCTCTGCCTACCTCTCTGGGAGAAGACGTGACTTTATGTATGTAAAAACCAAAATAATACGTAGTACCAGCTAATCGAAAGTAGAAATCAAATATAACTACCTAAATGAGCTTGGAAGATCCAAATGTTCCGATAACAAGCAACTTATTTAGAACTTTAGTGTTAAGATTAGCTAATGTATCAACTCTGATTAATAAGGTGCTTTCACACTACCATTTCAAAATATCCAAACATTAACAGTACTACCTACTATTAACATTGTTAGGAAATCTTACATTACGTGTAGGGTTGTTAAATGTTTGACGCGATCTTACTCCTACAGTGGTAGCACACAGAGCAAGTATAATGGATACAATTAATTGATTTCCAATTTACCATTTAATATATTCTTTAAATGTAAAATTTGGCACCGGATGTATAGCGCGGGCGGTTGGTCTAATGGATTGGCTAAAGCATTTTGCGGTTTCAGTCAAATTTAAACTTTGTGCCAAATATATTTGCCATTAAAAATTAAGATTTACTAGTTGTATTGCCATAAAACTATTAGGATTCATCGATTTTAGAGTTATAAAAAAAACTAATCTGAATAACATTTCCGATATCACGATGGGACGAATTTCTATTTCTAGTTTAATTCAAACAGACTAATTTACGAGTATACTTATTTTGCAAGTCTACGGACAATAGACATTTATTAAAAACTCATTAAAAATTGTGTGTACGTAAATAATATGTCTTAAAGGCTTTATTGTAACATAAAGACAAGGACCTAAAAAAAGTCAATTTTAAAAACCCTATTAACAATGCAAATCTGAAAATATGCAAATGAAAATAATTCTGATATCATTTTCGTCATTCTAATAATAATATGAAGTTAAACTAGAATGGTTAGGTACCAAGCCAAATTAATCCGATCAGGAATCGAACCCGGTACAATCAGATTATCCACACTAAATACATACAATGCGACAGTCATCAAATCAATAAAGCAAATACAATTGGAGGTTTACCAGTCAGAATTCAATAACGAAACAGCGAAAGAAACTTGGGGTGAAACAAATAGTTCGGAATTTTTAGCAAAACTTTTTGGACAACTGCAAGAATGCGAAGACAATCGCTGAAATGGGATGTTAATGCAGCGGTCGCGACGAGGAGGGACGAGGGAGAGACAATTGAGGGAGATTATAAGGCCGGTTTCAGATCAGCATTTGACCAAGCGCATAAAACTTTTGTAGTGTCCTAGGACAGGACAAGCGGCGTAAGTCGCCCATAGCCCATCGTTCGGGGTCCGGCTGCGAGGATTAGCATGAACATTTCCCGTAAAAAGGATAGTCCGATTGTTAAAAGTACGAATTTAAAATAAAATAAAATAAAAATAAAATTTAATACGCTAATCTGAAACCGCCCTAATAAATTGTGTCCAAGTCTTTCTTCATTATCACCGAGCCAATCTAATACCGATGCACCGATCCACCGCCGATGTACCGAATTTAGTTTTAATTCGTAATTGAAGTCGTTCGAATTTTAAGACATTTGATAGCATTTACAGATAACAGAAGAAAGCGCACATTTAGTCGGCAATAGCATTTTAGAAACAATTTTCATAAAACTTTATTGTTCGTGCAGCTTTCTAGTAGGATTACAGAAGACTAGGAAGTTAAATGTAAGCATGGTTACTTGCAATATAAGGCGTATTTTTATCTTATTTTAAGCTAAAATATTTTAGTAGGGACTTTTGGACCTTCATTAAAACGTTATCCATTATTGAAAACCTAACGTTATGATTTTTCGTACAAATATTAGTACATAAAAATACTTTAGACGACCGATAAATTAACTGCTTTATATAGTATCCAATAAACCAAAATTCGATTGAAAGTGAAAGTCAAGATTTTAGATCTTTTTATAAATATCGAAGGTACATCACATTGCTCAGATCCCAAAACCCGACGGTACAAAACAAAATCGTCACGAATGTTTTTCCTGGGTCGGGATCGAACCCACAACCCTTTTTGAAGGCAGGGGAATTAGGCCCCCGACAGGGCTAGGAAAGTAGTCACATTAACCTAAAAATTTAGGGTAGCGCTAAATGTGTAGGCACTCTTAATACTCCCTACCGAAAACCGCAATATGAAATTTACAAAATGTGGGTAGAAAATATTCACTAACCTTGGTGTTGTGGTTGCCGGTGGCGGGCGCAGGCTCCATGCTGGCGGTGTACCAGTCCAGGAACTCTGGTAGCGATTGTCGGTTCTCGCTGGAACCTCCGCCGCCTTTGCGGCGCTCATCCTGTGAAAAGTTAAAGAGGGTCAGGATTTCAGACCATCATGATTCTACTCCTTGAACTGGCGTACACGGCTTTACAAAAATGGAAGTACGCATTTATGGTTGGTATACACGCATTTGAAAGATTTCTAATGGTAATTTACGCACTATACTGTAAATTGAAAAGGTTACTACGGATTATATTTTCACGGATTCGGATAGGATGTGCGAAAATGCTGTAACAGCCGCTTTTCTATCGGTATTTTATTTTTTTCTCAAAAAGGAGGTAAAATATATAAGAATTCCCTAATGCATTCCTATTGTTAACAGTCCTATTTACTACACGTTGGGCGCCAAAGTATAAGCACTAAAGATTTTGTTAAATTTCCGTAAAAGGACCTACCAATTTAAATATTTCCTTGAAATAGACTAATTTAACGCAAAGTATCTTATCCAATAAGCAGAAAAATTATAGTGCGGGTAGATTGTCCAATAGCAAAAAGCAAAGAGTTGCTCAAAAACCTTAAAAAAGAGGGTACCCAACAAAAAAATCAGAGCCTAAAGCCTGGAGTAAAAAAAGTAGATATTTATTGCGAAAGATTTCTCAAAAGCGTAGGTTTTTCGTAGAATGAATTTCATAACGCTTGCAAAAAACGGAATAAAGTTACATTTTATAAAGCTGACCTTGGCATAAAACAATTTACAGGACGAAAAAATAATGTAGGGTAGAAGTAGAATTTCGAAACTTATCGAAAAACCTGTGAAGATGCCTCCAAATTAACAAAATGTACTTTAGGAATGATAGAAACGAGAATTCTAGAGTAGATTCAAAGAATAGAGATTAAAAGAAAACACCAACCTGTTGCAACAGCGGCATAATGTGCCGCAAGTTCCGAAGTTTCGTACGTAGTCTCTCCACTGTCGGCCAGAGTAACCGCTTGAGCGTACACGCGACGACGGCGCACGACAGACTGACGGCGGCACCGAGCGCCGCGCAGCACGAAGCCGAGCCTCCCCCTCCCACCGGCCCACCCCACACCGCCCGCCGGAAGTAGCACAGTCAAATCACTACTTATAATTTGAAAATCCTCTATAAAAAAAATTACAAACATTTTTCTAATTTTAAAACTCGTTTCCGTTTTTATAAATTACATTCCTTTTTTTTTGCTTCCGTCTGAACAGGAAATGCAGAAACAGTTTTTTTTCCCGCCAGAAATGGCGGAAGTTTGCAAAGTCTACAACGCATGCGTACGTTCAAAAATGGCGGCAATTTCAAATTTTGTATGAAGACAAGGAAATTAGTTTTAAAAACGAAATAACTTGTTAAAACACTAGTTATTTATTCAAATAGATTAGAATTAAGTTAGGGCAATCCTAAATCGCTTTTATGTACTATGAAAAGAGGTTATCAAATGTTTATATAAGTTTTTAACTTTAATCTTCACAAAGCTTATTTCCACAACATTGTTAGGTTCATTTCATAGCATTTCTTTAAGTCAAAATCCTATCTATCTAAAACCTACACTAATTTGTCTCAAAATCAATAAAATTCTACGGAAAGGACAAAAAATGACTTAACATAATCAAAACACAAAAATATAAGTTAAATGCAATAAAAAACGGATATTTTCGAATTCAGTTTATTTACAAAAATATAGTATTTATACTTTAGTACATGAAATTACATTAGTTTCAATTCCGTTACACATACACCGTTACATTAGGTGAAACTTTCGGTGTAAAGATATTTTAAGGCTGTTCGTCATGTGTTCAACTTGAGTAGATTAGTGGTACAGTCAGCATTCGATTTATGCAAGAACGTATTACATTATAATGCTCCTAATATATAATGCGTCATCATTAAATAGAAGTTTTTTTCTATAGTAGCTCGCCATAATGGCTTCCATACGCCTGATGTAAAGCGAAAGAGAAGCCCAAGTAGCTGTGACAACTGGCAAGTAACTGCTCAGTTACCTGTCAGTTGCCACGGCCATGCCGGCCCAACCTTAACCCCCCATGAGCTCCGGAAATCCTACTCACCGGCAGAAACACGCGGTGTTCTCAAGGAGCCCTCTTTTCTTAGTGAAAATTTAGATTAGAAAGAGTCGAGTAGGTGTTAAATCGTAAAGGCTAGTCCAGCAGCCCGAACAGTGGCGCTCCTATCTTATCTTAACTAATATTATAAAGCTGAAGAGTTTGTTTGTTTGAACGCACTAATCTCAGGAACTACTGGGCCGAATTGAAAAATTCTTTTTGTGTTGAATAGACCATTTATCGAGGAAGGCTTTAAGCTATATAACATCACGTTGCAACTATTAGGAGGGAAGAAATAATGGAAAATGTAAAAAAAAAACGGGGAAAAATAATTATTCCACGCGGACGAAGTCGCGAGCACAGCTAGTAGGACATATAGCGTGACTAGCACGCGGGTCGCATTTAACCCTCAAGGTGCCAACATATATTTCAAGCGCGGGGGATGACCTGTGTCGATGGGATTCTCGAGGCGCCCATTTTTACAGGCATCAGTTCGACTCAAAATATTCGTATATTATGCAATAAAAGCGTATGCACAGTTAATCCTGAAGACCGAAAAGCGGAGCTCTCAAGGCGCCCCATTTTGCAGTTTTGAGACTCTTATGTTATACAACAAAAGCGTCTACACGGCTAGTCTTGCAGCCCAAACAGCGGCACACGATATAGCGTGACTTACACGTGGGTCGAATGAAACTCTAGTACTTTTTGCTAACAATTATCGTCAAGTTCCCGGTTGCTACCGAGTTATTTCTCAACAGCGATGCTCTCGAGGAGTCCCTTTTTTCAGCGACTATTTCGATCTTATTGATTCTAATAGAGCGTGCAGTCGGCTAGTCCTGAAGCCCGAAGATGGGCACACCTATATTGGCGTCTAGTAGATGGATGAGTCGAGTCGACGGGACTCTCGAGGCGCCCTTTTTTGCAGTCACGGTTTTGACCCAATACACTCGTATTGCGTCTACATGACTGCATGCCAGCAGCGGCGCTCTCAAGGCGCCCCTTTTTACAGTGGCAATTTCGATCAAAAGTACTCTAATAGGTGTTAATGCGTAGCCCTGCAGCCCAAACAGAGGCGTTCTCAAGACGCCCCTTTTTCATTGACAGTTTCGATCTTGCTGACTCAAGCAGTCAGCTAGCCCTGCAATTGGGTCGAGTGGATGGGACTCTCGAGGCGCCCTTTTTTGCTGTCAGTTTTGACCCAAAAGACTCGTAATGCGTCTACGCGTCTACATAACTAGTCCTGCAGCCCGAACAGCGGCGCTCTCAAGGCGCCCCTTTTTCAGGGACAGTTTTGATCTTTCTGACTCTAGTAGGTATTAAATCATGCAGTCGGCTAGCCCTGCAGCCTATGCCTCGTATATGGATCGAGTCGAGTCGATGGGACTCTCGAGGCGCCCTTTTTTGCAGTCACAGTTTTGAGCCAAAGCTTTCGTAGTGCGTCTACACGGCTAGTCCTGCAGCCCGAACAGCGGCGCTCTCAAGGCGCCCTTGGGGTGTGTGAGGCGGCGGCCGCGCTCGTCGGCGTAGGCGGCGGGCAGCCGCAGCAGCCAGTACGCCGAGCCGGACAGCCGCAGCGGCGCCGCGCCCGGCAGCGGCACGAACACCGGTCCGCCGGGCACCGGCTGCACCTGAGAGCATGCACAGATGACGGTCATTATAGATAATAAATAAAATAAATAACCCAAGACATGCCACGCTGGGCCACACAGCGCCACCTAGCCCCGAACTAAGCCGAAGGTACTATGGGTACTAGACAACTGATAAATTTACTTAGATACATTTTTTTTTGTAAATAAATACATATTATACATAGAAAACACCCAGTCCAACACAAACAGACATGTTCATGAACACAAATGTTTGTACTGTGCGGGAATCGAACCCACGACCCTTGGCTCAGAGGGCAGAGGTTATGGAAGCTATACCCCATGGCGGATACGAATTACCCCATGGACATGGACGACATTGACATATTTAGAACGGGATTCGATCGTTTCAGAAGATCGATGAAAGATGTCCTTGGATCAGCTGTTGCATGCGCGGGATTAGAAATGACACCGAAACTGTCAAATTGATGATACAATCTTTTTTCTCTCTCTCTTTTTATGTTTAATTGTATAAAGTAAAAAATGTAATTAAATGTGTTAATTAAGTGTAGGTATGCACTATCCAGGGCATTAGAAAGATTTGTATTTTTGTATGTAACGAATAAACTCAAAAAGTACTGGACCGATTTTAATAATCCTTTTTTTTATATTAGTGAATGGGTAGCGCTTGTCCCCAACTAGCCTGATGTTAAGCGATGTTGAAGCCTAAGATGAAGCGCGCTTACCCAACAAGAACCGATTCACTCTCGCCTTGAAAATCTGAAGATTATATTCCTCGGGGAACACGACATAATGGCTTCCCTACGCCTGATGGCAAGCGAAAGAGAAGCCGAAGTCGCTGTGACAACGGGCAAGTAACTGGTCAGTTACCTGTCAGTTGCCACCGCCATGTCGGTCCAGCCCTAACCCCCCACGAGCTCCGGAAACCCTACTCACCGGCAGAAACACGACCCAGAGGTCATTTGACTGCGGTATTCTATAGGGTGGAGGTCCTTTCCCGGACGGGCAGCTCAATACAAGCAAAGATTCGCTATGCCCTACCTACCTCTCTTAAAATTTAAATAATGTAGCTCTTATAGTTTCGGAATAAACTGGATGTGACATACCGACGGACAGACAGACATACATGAATCTATAAGGGTCCCGTTTTTGCCATTTTGGCTACGGAACCCTAAAAAAAAACATACGGTCGAATTGAGAAACCTTCCTCCTTTTTTGAAGTTTTTTTTTTATTGCTATGGGTGGCAGACGAGCAAGCGGCCCATCTGATGTTAAACGGTTACCGCCGCTCATAGACTCTGCAATGCCAGGGGCACAGCTTAGCCGCTGCCTACCGTGAGGAAAGAGTTCTCTTTAGACCACGTTTGAAGAAGGACAAGTCGTAGCGATCAGGAAACACCGCGGCTGGGTCTGAAGTCGGTTAAAAATATATTATCGAGTGACGTGGCAGTACCTCTACAAAAGGAGTCTACAGAAGACCAGTGTCGAGGTTTCTTACAGGATACCTCGGCTTATACTGAGTGGACACCCTTTAGTGTCACAATTTTTTTTATTGTATACTAGCTGTGCTCGCGACTTCGTCCGCGTGGAATAGTTATTTTTTCCCCGTTTTTTTTTACATTTTCCATTATTTCTTCGCTTGTTATATAGCCTAAAGCCTTTCTCGATAAATGGTCTATTCAACACAAAAAGAATTTTTCAATTCGGACCAGTAGTTCCTGAGATTAGCGCGTTCAAACAAACAAACAAACTCTTCAGCTTTATAATATTAGTTAAGATTTGCAAACTTAAAAACTGTTACATTGTAAAGTGATACATTTTTCTTTCTTTCTTTTTTTCTTTCTTTCTTTCTTTACCTTGGGCTCGAGCGTGACGTGCACCTGCGCCTTGGGCGTGACGCAGTGCACGCGCGTGAGCTGCGCCGGCGTGTGGTGCGGCGCGCGGCAGGGGCAGGCGGCGTGCAGCGGCATGTCCGTCGCTGCCAGCCGCGCTCCTGCCGCTCCTGCCTCGCGGCCCACGCCGCCGCCGCCGCCGCTCACCACCGTGTCCGGGGACGACATCATGAACCTGGAACATTTAAATAGCACTGTTATAGATACTGACACTACTTTACATGAAACAAATTAAGTATTAAATCTAAATATATATAAATCTGCGGGGATGTAAGACAGCCTATCATCTTTTCATCATCATCCCACAGTTAGTTTGTTTGTACCTTTTGTCCTTTTCACTTCTCTACTTCACAACTATATTAAAATTATGAAGTTTTAACAGTGAGACAATTGGCCATATTTGCGCTTGTGTTCAAACAGCATAAGGAACTGGTATATGATGAGGGATTTTATGACAAACGCGTAAAGCACAAAGTGTGTCCCCAGTCACGGCATTTTCGCACTGCATTTGCTTAAAATCCTTTGCTTATTTGGGACCCTTCCTTTACAACAAAATAAACAAAAAACTAGATATTTACAGGCTAAACACCTCTTCGTGTAGAAAGGTTCTCAAAGAATGGTAAAGGACTCTGCCCACTACACCGTACCATACCATGACCGTGCTATGAACGTGTCAAGCACGGAAGGTAATACGATACGGCTTGCTTTGCCCACTGAAACGAGTCGACGGCGTTTAATGCCCGTATGATGCGGGCATCATACGGGTATGATGCCGGTATGGTGTCCGTATGCAACCCGTATGATGCCCGTATGATGCCGGTATGGTGTCCGTATGCAACCCGTATGTTGCCCACCCGTAATTTGTGTGACTATTCATAGGAAGCCGTTCGCCGTTTGGCATTTGAGACGCGTTTATAACGGTCCTTATACGCGGTTATAACCCGTATTATCACCGTTTTGCTGCCGGCGCGCATCGGTTTGGCACCGTCGCGTGCCGTGCGCGGAGCGTACCGCCACCGGCAAAATATTCTCGCCGACAATTCTGAACTGTCCGTGCATGGCACGCGACGGTGCTGGTCGGTGACGGAACGGTCTAATGGGCATCGTCTCATAGTTTTCAATACAAAGAATACTTTTTTGTCTGACACGTTCATAGCACGGCCATGGTATGATACGGTGTAGTGGGCAGACTCCTTTAATGTCTCTTTCGTATGGTGAGACAGAAGAATTGCTGCATACTATTACCTAACATATACGAGTATAATACACTACACACACGACATACACACACACACACTCTCACGAGCGCGCGCGCGCACACACACACTCACGAGCGCGCGCGCGCGCGCACACACACACACACACACATACACACACATACATACACACACATACACACACATACATACACACACATACACACACTCACGCATGATCTTACATATGTTTTAAGGGGAATACCCCTATTATTCTTATTATTATTTTTTTCCATCTATTATTTACTTCTCATTCAATGGATACTTGTTTATCTATGATTATTCATGTGTTCAAGGGGTGGGATCCTGGTGGCTTGAAATACAGGCAATTACTTGCTTAGTTCATGCACCAGTCTTCCACAAAGTGTAGAAATAAAGTTGTACCTATTTTGTAAATATTGACTCTGTGTATACTTTAGTTATAAAACATACATAATTAATTAGTTACTATGACACATAAGCATTATAAGTTAAGACATTTAGTTCTACGTCACAATAACAGATGGCGCTGTCCCACTTTAATTTGCGCAAACGACTGGTGGCGGTATAGCCATGACAGCTGAAGGCGTAGTTAAATACCACAGATCGATGACGGGCAGCAGCGTCACCGGAGCGAGAAGCTACGCCCTGCGATCGCCAACCCGCCTGCCCTGAGTGGCGATTATGGGTATATCCTCCAGATGTTTGCCCTAAGTGGCGAACAACTGGAGAGGCCTATGTCCAACAGTGGACTGCAATAGGCTGATGATAATGAACGGATATAATAAACCTTTCTATGGCGAAAAATTAGGGTAAATATGTTTCCCCAACGGGATATCCTCGTAGTCATTTAGAAAAAAACTAAATACTGTTGTTAATAGAATTGAGGAGCTCGGTGGCGCCGCGGTCTTGTTCGCTTAACAATGATCGCAACGTTGTGCAACCATTGGCGCGGTCAATCCGATGATGGGTGACCAAAATTTGACACCGATTTCCTCCGTGCTTCGGAAGGCACGTTAAGCTGTTGGTCCCGGGTGCTATCTCTACCAACTCAGATAGCAGTCGTTACATCACATCAGAGATGATGATAACTCTGACGCCTAAACTGGGAATGGGTATAGCTTACCGTAAGTGTTGCGGAGGTCTGATGGCAGTCGCTCTGTGTAAAAGCTTAGCCCTCGCCAAATCTCTCAGTTTGAGAAGCCGACCCTGAGACAATCGGGTAAAAGGCTAGGATGATGATGACTGTTGGTAATAGAACAGGGTTGTACCGACCGGTGTCCGCGCGGGCACTCGTACTCGAAGCCGATGAAGATCTTGACGGTGACGTGCGGCACGGGCTTGCCGCGGCCGCGGGACGAGCGGAACGGGTTCAGCTGCTCCAGCCTGCCCACGCCCACGCCCACCGGTGGAGTATGGAAGGAAGGAGAAAGAAAAATGGTTTATTTGGTGACAAATCAAATAAAAAAGGTCTTTTTTCATATAGGCATGAAACGAGCGCTTATAAATCGTCAATACAGGTAATTAAATGGAATTAAACTACTACTGAATTCGGGATGCAGCTTCTTTTTTCTTTTTATTTTTGGCTGGCATCTGGGTAATCATATAACCATCAGATTGAAGGCGAGGCTAAATACTACAGGCCTATGACGGGCAGCAGCGTCACCGGAGCGAGAAGCTACGCCCTGCGATCGCCAACCCGCCTGCCCAGCGTGGCGATTATGGGTGTATCCACCAGATGTTTGCCCTAAGCGGCGTACAACTGGAGATGCCTATATCCAGCAGTGGACTGTAATAGCCCGATGATGATGATAATTTTTAAAGGGTGTGTTACTCAAGCGGGCCGTAGGCTTGTAAGCCACTCCATCGTCTTTACCCATCTATATCTACCTGTCTCCCTCACACACATTGTTCCCTCTCATTCGTTCACTCTTGCCTTCCATTTCATCTATCTTACTATCCCACTGTAGTATAAAAAACAATTTTTTTATGCAAGAGGCGGCAGACGAGCAAATGTGATGCCTGATGGTAAGCAGTCGACACTCAAATCGAGTTCTGGGGTCGCTGCCGACGTTTTGAATAGGAGTACGCTCGTTACTTGAAGGCTCCCAAGTCGTAGCTATAGGGAACGTGCACATCGATGGTGCCGCCAACTGGTGTCATAAATTCGAATGTTTTACCCTAGTTTACACTACGTAGTGCTGCCACCTATAGTTTGTGCACGGTCCCTATACACAAATGTGCTGTGCACAAATGGCGGAAATAATGTTGCGCAGACATTATCTAACCCCTCTACTCGCGAGTTCAACATGCACTTGGCTGGTCCTTTTTTCACTTTTGATCATTGCCTCACCTGACGGCCGCGTCCCAGGGCAGCAGGTAGTTGGTGTGCGGCAGGAAGCCCGGCTGCAGGTGCTCGGGCAGGCCGGCGCTGTGCGAGTACAGCGAGGACGGCCCGAGGCACACCAGGCTCCAGCTGGGGAAGGCCGGCAGCAGGCCCGGCGGGCTGCCCGTGTGCAGCATGCCGGGCAGGTACTCGGTGGTCGAGGGTTGGCGCGTCATCACCTTCTCTGGAATGATATAGCGTCAAGGGTGAGGGTCTTTCCACTGGAGCAGGGCTGCGCAGAGTTATATATATTTTTTTTTTTTATAGTGGCTCGACATAATGGCTTTCCTACGCCTGATGGAAAGCGAAAGAGAAGCCCAAGTCCGGACACGGCTGTTGCGACGTCCTAAGTGAAAGGACCTTTTAAATTTTTTTTACGTCAGGAATGCCTTTGCGCATACACCAGGGCCCTAGGTACGGAACACCTGGGTTATGTGGGACTCACTCCTAAAACGGAGAATACCCACTAACCCTGACGGTGGTCGGCTACGGGCGCTTATCCCAGGAGGGTCGGATAAGCTGATGTTACAGACCAGACCAGACCGCTCAGGACCGGTCCATGTGGAGGTCGTTGGGGGAGGCCTATGTCCAGCAGTGGACGTCTGCGGGCTGATGATGATGACGATGATGTTACAGAGGCAACTCGCTCAGCATGTGCCGAGACGTGCACGTTCTCTTTCGCTTTCCATCAAGCGTATCTACTGATAAGGTGAGCCGGAATTCCGTTGCGGAAATCCGAATCGAAATTTAGATTTGCAGAAATAATGCTCCACTTACATATAAAATGCTGGAGCGTTTTGTATTCAAGTAAAGCATTTTTGGGGCGAACGTGAATTTCAATTCGGAATTCCGAATGTATGCGGCCCACCTAGGGCGCAACTCACCATTGGCGCTGTCCCCCCTCACCGGCACCACGTATCTGTCGGAGGCCGGCGACGCGTCCTCGTCCTCGCGCGCGGAGCCCGGCGACAGCGCGTCCGCCACCGACCACGCGCCCTCGCCCTCCCCCTCCGCCTCCCCCTCGCCCTCCGCCTCCGCCTCGCCCTGCGACCGCGCAGCCGACGGCGCCTCCTGGCTCGACGCGCCCTTTAGTGACGCCGCTCTGGAA
This sequence comes from Conogethes punctiferalis, assembly GCA_031163375.1. Taxonomy (NCBI): domain Eukaryota; kingdom Metazoa; phylum Arthropoda; class Insecta; order Lepidoptera; family Crambidae; genus Conogethes; species Conogethes punctiferalis. Next base: position 19,873,664 of record CM062082.1, on the reverse strand, counting down.
ATTAAAAAGCGCACATGGCGCGGCCCCAGTGTAGTTAAAATCTTAACTAAACCTTATCCCGCTCTAAGTGGGGTCGGCACAACATGTTTTCTCCTTCCACTCTTCTCTATCAGCCGTCATCTCCATACACATCTTTGACACGCATATCATTTCTCACGCAGTCCATCCATTCCTTTTTCGGTCTTCCTCTTCCTCTATATCCATCCACATTCATACTCAACACTCGTCTCGTTGCATGCCTTTTTTGCACTCTCACATCTAAATAAAATAATTAAGAAGCGGGGCGCGTCATTTTAGTTTAGACAATCTCTAACTTGGTAATGTACTTTCATGTAATGTTGTGTTTTGTGCAATAAAGAGTATCTAAGAGTATAGCTACCTGTATGTGGGCGTGGAGGGCTGGAAGACGGGGAACTCGATGGCCTGCAGCGTGGGGCAGACGCCGCACTCGTCGGCGGCCTTGAGGTAGAAGCCGTAGTTGGCGCGCTTGACCGAGTACGGGTCGTCGCGCTGCACCTTGGTGCGGCCGCAGTTACACGCGCTCACGTACACCACCCCAGACGAGTGCTCCGTCGCGCTGTCACTGGAGTTGAGATAAGAGACACCTTAATAACCCAAGACATGCCACGCTGGGCCACGCATCGCCGCCTAGCCCTTGAGGTAGAAGCCGTAGTTGGCGCGCTTGACCGAGTACGGGTCGTCGCGCTGCACCTTGGTGCGGCCGCAGCCCTTGGCTCAGAAGGCAGAGGGCACTACCAAATAATGATACTTATGGCTAATAAGCTATTCACAAATTAGAGAGAGGTAGGGCATATCGAATTATCGCTCGAATTGAAGTCGCTCGCCCAGGGAAGTACCTCCATTTGTTCCAAATTAAATTTAAAAAAAAAAATAAAAAAAAACTACATGTTGCGGGTGAGTGATTTTGGTTTTGTTAGAGGCGTACACTATCACAATTTAAAGATTGAAGAACAAATTTTAGCTAGATTAAATAGTTGTTTTTAATTAAAATTTAAGTGTAGACTTTGGTAAATTTTTACCTACAATAAATAAATAAATAACCCAAGACATGCCACGCTGGGCCACACAGCACCATCTAGCACCAAACTAAGTCGAAGCTTGTACTTTTTACCATCATCATCATCCTTATCAGCGGCCCGCCATGACTGCGGCACGTGGCACACACACTACTCACTGCTCGGGCAGGCGGCACGCGTGGCCGCTGAGCGAGGGCGCCTCGCACAGGCTGCGCGCGCGATGGGTGACCGCGCACGCCGCCGTCAGCCGCGCACGCGCACCGCCCGCCAGCGGCCCGCGGGCCATCGACTCCAGCACGCCCAGCGCCACGCCCACCTGCCATAGACAACAACACTTCTATTGAAAGGCGGTGTTTTATAATCTGAAAAGTATTTATTAACATAATCCGATCATCAGTTGTTCGCCACAGGACAAACATCTGAAGGATATACCCGTAATCGCCACGCTGGGCAGGCGGGTTGGCGATCGCAGGGCGTAGCTTCTCGCTCCAGTTACGGTGCTGCCCGCCACCGGTCTGTGGTATTTAGCTACGTCCTCAATTGTGACGGTCATACCAGTCGGTAGCCAGCGCCTCGCTTGTTATTAGGCAGGATGCACCACGGGCAGGTGAGGTTGGCTTGAAGGGAAATGTCCTTTACATAAATCAATTACAAACACAAAATCAGTCAGAGAGGGAATCTCTGGAGAGAGAGAGACGTCAAAGTAATAATTGGCGGGAACTCGATGATAGCTGTCAGTGTCACCGTAACGTTAAACGTCAACTGTCAACGATAGCATATACTCGTAGTTGGGACCTTCTTAAAAAAGAAATCCTTCCTCTCTATTTCAACTAACCTTATGAGCGTGATGTTGCGACGAATAATGCGACGGAAGACCTTCTGTGTATGACGCCTGCGCTATTGGTAAAACCTGAGAAATAGCAATAATGCATAATTTAGCTTTCATTCCACCACAAATGAAATACCTACATCAAATACAGTCGCCGAACCGACTATATTTGATTTTGCATGTTATTTGATGGCTGCCAGAAATAATCATTAAAATCGGATCTATTTGACAAAACACAACAAAATTGTCTTGATGAATGAAACAAAAATGAGAGTACAATACAACAAACATGCCTTCAAAATTCATGGGGATAACCATTAAAGCAGTCTTTGAGCTACATTATTTATAACATATTTTGATTTCATATCAATAACATAAACGTAATATTTCAAAATAGGCACCTAACAAACTTCTTACTTGAGGCATACCTACAAAACACTATAGTTCATTCGCGTTAAGAAAATAGTGACTGACAGGTCACTGACAGGCCACTAGCCAATTAAAACGCTAGAAATTATAATTATAATTAATTAGCCAATTAAAACGCTAGAAATTATAATTATAATTTCTAGCGTTTTAATTGGCTAGTGGCCTGTCAGTGACCTGTCAGTCACTATTTTCTTAACGCGAATGAACTATAGTAACATTCAACGACATGACCGATGGACCGAGCGCTTTGTACGACGTAGCTCGCACAATGTGTATTATCCATCAGCCTAGCTATCCATTCCATGACCTAGCTTCTACGATAAACCTACCTTAGCGCACCTAGCGCTAGAGAATCTGACGTCGGTCGCCAGCGCGTCGAACAGCGCGCCGCCTGCGCCCGAGTCGGCGTCGCTCGCGTCGCCCAGGTACAGCGGCCACAGCGCCTGCGCGGCCGCCCGCCACGCTGACGCGCTCGGCAGCTGCGCAAGAACAAGGCAGCTGTAACCTTCATTTCGCCTATACCATTATCAACACATCCATACTTCCATACTCATATTATAAATGGGAAAGAGTGTCTGTCTGTCTGTTTGTATGTTTGTCTTTCTTTCACGGCAAAACGGAGCGACGAATTGACGTGATTTTTTAAATGGAGATAGTTGAAGGGATGGAGAGAGATTATTATTGACTAGCTGTGCCAACGGCGCCTCACGCTTGGATATCGGGTTTAAAAAATAACGGAATTGAATGCGGTTTTCACCAAAATATTGCTAGAGGTCTAACTCAGGCACCATTTTATGGAAATCCGTTATACACGCGTGCGACGCCGCTGGCACAGCTGGTGTAAAATAAGTCTAAAGAGCAATATTTAAAGCCCTTATTTGAATTTTATTCCTTTTACCGGGTGGTTAAAGGCAGTAATATTGTGCTAATGTCTATGGATTTGGATCTTACCTCAAAGAAGGACGTGCTCATAGCGTATTTGCCGACGTTGTCGTCGAAGCCCTCCGCGGCGGCCAGATCCAGGTGCTGCTGGAGAAAGGCGCGGAAGGACGCCCGCGGCGGCTCCTCCCCCCCGCGCCCCCCGCCGCCCCCGCCGCCCCCGCGGCCGCAGCGCCGCGCCAGCCCCCGTACGAGCTCGCTCACGTCGCGCGCGCAGTCGCCGCCGTCCGCGCCGTTTATGTACACGAACTCCTCGTTCTTAGGGATCGCGAACAGAGACTTGGCGCTGAGGAAATAAAACTAATAAACATCGGACGACGAGGCCCAAGATCGATCAAGTAACGCACTATTGGAGATGCCTATGTTTAGAAGCAGAGTGTGATAGGCTGATGAAGATGTCATATTTCTTTAAAAATGGGAGAAATTTCCAATATTTCAGTTCGATCGAGATTTCTGGCAAGGATTCTAGGGCCCCTCGAGCATGACGGCGCCAGGGCGCTGCCCCGGGGTCTATTGGACCTAAACTTATTGGAGCCAAGTCACACTCACCATACATTTGTTATAATTCTCGCCTTCCTCAGTATAAAGTACAGCTGATCTTCAACAGCATGCTCAAGTCTCTTCAGCGCAGCCGGAGCATTACGTAGCGGTGTGGGTGCTCTGCGGAAGTGGAACAGCAGTCGAGGACAGCAAGAGCGGCCGTGGCTCTCCCACACCCCACCCAGACCAGTATTGCTTAATGCTGCAGTTGTTTGCGATGATAATTCCGTTCTGAAAAAATTTATTTGCCTCGTTAAGAGTAAGCTGTCTACGCCTACCTACAAGCGCCATCTAGCGGAGAACCACGCACATGCGAAGTTGAAGTCTAGAAAGAATCCTAGCAAAACTGCCATTCTATTTCATCACTCAACGCTAGGCGCCTTGCGAAGTGTCACATATTGACAGAAAGACAAAATTACTTTTTCATGTTTAATCACTTACCTATATGCATCAATAGCTTTAAACAGTTGCAGATATCCTAAGTCAAAAACCGGTGTCGGAGATGATAGCACCACAATATGGCAGAGATGAAATAGCAATGCCATTGATTTGCACGATTCAGCAGCCAGCTCTCCTGATGCCACCAACCAATGCGCTGCATCTGCATCCTTCTCTGTACTCTTGGAGTTCTCGTCTAAATTGGTGGCAAGTTCGGCCAACCTCTTCGTGTCCAAATAGGTGACAGCATGGAGGAACAGAACACCTCTTTTTTCGTCCCAGTGACATTCTATGCCATTCTGTGGAAAACAATATTTTAAAGATAATTGATTATGTTAATCAATCAATGTAGTAAAATATCTTTTCTATTTGCAAAAGGTAGAGCTTCAGCTTGTAATCAATTCCAATACAATTAAAATATTGGTTTGATGTGTGTGTACCTTTTTATAAAACAAAATAAACAACACAACATTCTTGCCAGTTTCAGCAATGGTGACAAGGCAATTTACATAAGTAGACTACATTATTTATTACGTGTTTATATCCTATCTTAGCCGAATATTGGCAATCAAAATGAGTGTATGTAAATGTAAAGTATTATTTCTTTTTCATAACCCATTAATGACAATACTTCAATAAGACTGGGGAGTGACCTGGCATAGGACCAAAGGTTTAACATTATTACCAATGAAAGAGGATGTATCCCTGATAAATCTCTAACTACGAATAACTAATTTCTTGGCAGAAAGATTGGGTGGCAAGTTTTGTTAAAAGTTTTAGGTCCAAACTGAAATTCTAACCCAGTATAGGCAAATGTCCAACCGATTCCAGCCATCATATATGACCATTTTGACTTCTAGCCAAATTAGTGCAAATCTTCTAAAGTAATCCATTTCTGGATTACTTTAAAAGCCTACCATCGCTGCGAAACTCCGCACACATTATGGGCACGTAAGTACGCCTTTCTAGTAATGGTATGCAACTGCAGCAGGTGGATTAGTACGTAAATAATAAGTCAATATAACATGTAAACAGTTTGTATACCTCGTCGCTCGCTACAGTCGGCAGCAATGGGCTCGTCTTGTTAGGCGTCCGGTACGCCGACTTGCCGATAATGCCCACCACGACAATTCTTTCCTTCGCTGAAAACTCTGGTATGTCCGTTATAGGAAATGGTTTCATTGTTATTACATTACAAATGTAAGTTTATTTTGATTATTTACGGAATGGAACAGCGTTCCATGCAGCGCGACACCATCAGCTGAGGAAATTGACAGTGACAGCACTGACACTGACATCAGTACGACTGTTAAAAAAAAAAGAAGTCACTATTTCCGAACGTAAATGCAGACCTCTTTTCTTTCAAATTTTAGACGTCATCGGCTGTTGATGATGATGGTAATCTTAACAGCCTTTCGCGACCATTGCTAGACATATGCCTCTCCAATATTTGCCACTTTGTTCGATGTTGTTCCTCTCGCATCCAGCAGTTCATGAATAAAGACAAATAGTGTACAGCCAACCTACTAAAGCACGGATCTCAAGGATTTACCTTATTTAAGAATTAAACGAAACAAATGTTTGCGTTTACGAAGACGTCGTCAAAATGACAGTCCATGTCACTGACATCTGGTCAGTCAGTCCATGTCACTGACATCTGGTTGGCAGTTGTCGTTTTATGAATGTGTCAAACACAGCTGGTTCGGTCGGTGCCTTTCGAAATCAAGGTTTGCGGTTCGCAGATTGGAGAAATGTAGTAGTTATCGGGCGCTAATCTACGATATCGCACGGCTCTATCGCGTCAGAGCTAAGCCCACGCGATACGTTATCAGTGATCGAATACTTTGCACAATAAAACTGTTGTGACTTCAGACTCCGACCATGTCTTCAGCCCTGGAGGACATTTGCGAACTGCTGGACAGTTACAATGGCAGGGACAAGGTAACGCAAGCGGAAACGATGTGGCCTTGGTGCTATTGTAATTTTCTGTTGGACTGGTCTGTCGCACTTAATTTATTTCCTGGTCACCAAGTTATGTGATTTTAGAATGGCATTCCTATTTTCGAATCAACAGCATAACTATTATATTTGGCATTTAAACTCTGACCAAAATTATATTTTCGTCGCTTTGTAAAGACATGATACTCAACAAAGGAAAATAATTGATTATTTAGTGTAACATTACATTAGAAATACAGAGACCAAGTATTATAATGACACTAATACCATCTCACTCAGTATGCATCATGAACCAATCATAGAAACATTGTTGAAAAAATTCCGCTGTTTGAAAGTTTCCTGAGATTTTGCAAAATACTTTTGTTGTGATATTCCAAACTTATATGATTTTAATAGTTACTAGCTGTATCTGTGACTTCGTCGCATAAAATCCGCGTAAAATACAGGTTCATCCCGTATTTGATCTGGTGCCGGATGCCTATGTCATATCATCTACCTACCTGCATGCCTAGTTTCAGGTTGTCATGTTAGATTTCTGGCAGTCATTAAATATATTGTCTACCTTATTCCCACTGTAGTGAATATTCAAGCTCTTCTTTTCAGGTGGTCCGTCTCGCTTGCTACGCCTTCAAGCTGTACGGCTGCGTGCACAACGACAAGGGCTGGCAGGCGGCGGGCTCGCGGCTGTCCGGCGCGCGGCTCATCCTGCGACTCTTCGACGACATTCCCATGATCAGGCACACATATAATTATGGCCTAGGAAGACATGTAAGGGTTTCCTTTAAAGTTGTCCTTTTTGTAAATTATAAGAAAGAAAGAAAGAAAGAAATTGTAATTAGTCCGTCATTTAGCTTATTCAAAAATAAAAGACACGTAGTTTTTCTTTTTTTTATTCAAATTAACAATAGCAAAGATACATCGCATCAAAAGTCAGGAGTGGGAGTTTTTGACGTCACTCACTCCCGTAAAAATGCCTCACTGAGTGACGTCACACGTAATTTCAACGAGCTATAACTTTGTAATTTTTAGTCTAATTTTCAAATAAAAAATACATGTCTTTTATTGTGGAATAAGCTAAAAGACGAATTAAACACAATTTTAAGCCATAATAGCCTATTACAAACAAATAATTACACATACCACATAAATAAACAAGCTCAAAACAAGCTTGAAACCTACAAAATGCATCATGAAACCCATATGGAATTTGTAGGTCTAATATTTTTCTTGTATGAAGGTACTCGTACCAATAGACCAGTTAAAACAAGTCAATATAACAAAATGTAGCTATTGCTTGATTTTATTCAGCTTCATTTATCAAGCACTTGATTTTATATTTTGAATTAGTAAGCTCGTTCTGAGGTTCTGATGTTCATCTGTTTTTTCATAGGAGTCATCAAAAATGGCGGCCATCCTAGGAGTCCTTGCCAACGCCGTGGACCAAGCGTTCCTGCCCGTGGAGAAGGCGTGCTGGCTGCACGAGGTGGGCGTGCTGCGGCTGCGGCCCGACGCGGCCTTCGCGCTGGAGACCGTCAGCACCGGCCTGTGGGCCGCCAGCCTTTACATATCATTAATACAGTTAGTATCTCTTTTTTATGTCGGAAAATCTCATACTTATTTAAAGAGAGGTAAAAGAGAGGTCAGGTTCATTCAGGTTAGACCATTTAGCAAGATACACAGACCAAAGATGGACAACAGAAACGACAAAATGGAAAGGACCAATAGGAAAAAGAAGAATCAGCCGTCCAAAGAGCAGATGGAGCGATGAAATAAAATCATTAGTAGGAAAATATTGGCAAAGTATAGCAAAGAATAGAGAAGAATGGAATCAGCTAGAGGAGGCCTATACCCAAAGTGGGGTTCCAGTAACAGAAAAAAAATGATAGAAGTTGTAAAATAAATAAAAAATAAACAAAAAATGTTTGTAAGATTTATAAAGAGGCTTATTATTATTATTATTTAAAAGAGAGGTAAACAAGAGGCCATAGCGAATCTACGCTCGAATAGAGGCGTCCGTCCGGAGAAGGACCTCCTCCCTTTAGAATACCGCAGCTGAATGACCTCGGGGTCGTGTCTTTTTGTATTTAATTAACCGGCATGGCGGTGGCAACTGACAGTTACTTGCCCGTTGTCACAGCGACCTGGGCTTCTCTTTCGCTTGCCTTCAGGCGTAGGAAAGCCGTTATGTCGAGTTACTATAAAAAAAACCTGTATGGGATATCCTAGTACAGGTACTGCTCTCTCACAATGGCTAAATTTCTTATTATAATTTAATCTTAATTAAGTTGAATATTGTTAATTATCAGTGTAGTTTTTGTGATGGAAATAAATGATCTTTTATTATTATTTATCATTTAGGACGGGCCGATCGATCAGACAGCTCTGGTGGAGCCGGGACTGTTTGCGGAACTCCTCAGAAGACGGCTCCGACGCCAGGCGGAACCTGGACATCAGGATAGTCCTGCAGGCGGTCACGGCCGGCAAGCTGTGCCTGGACATCACGCACGCGGTCAGCTGCCTGCCGCCCGGCTGGCTGTGGGGGGACAGGATCGGCGCCACGAAGGTCGCCGCCATCGCCACCAGCTCATCACTCATAGGCATCGCTATGTACTTCGCTAGGAAACGGTTGCTGAAGTAACGCTCAATTAGGTACCTAATATAGATAAATAGCTTTTCTGATCGCCTGTGCCTCGAACACGTGCGTAAAGCGTAGCGGTCAGCTTCGCACTGCGCGCGCAATAGTGATCTATAACGCGTCAGCGCACCGACTGACGCAGAATGTGCACTTTGCAAAATGAGCACTCATTCAAAAATGCAAGATTCGCAGAATGTGCATTTCTCAAAATGAGCATTTCGCAAAATGCGCACTTCACAAAATGTGCACTTTCCTAGGGTATGACTAAATGTCCTGTGTAACAAAGATGGGTCTAGTGGGTAAGGTTGAATTTAATGTTGCGAAGTGCACATTCTGCGTCAGACCCACTGACGCGGCGTTGCAATACGGATGCCCATTGATATCATGGATATTCTTACGCGCAGCTGAGGTCAGCGACCGAAATCTAGCCTTATAGTCAATTTATACCAGAGCGTCTTAATTTAAATTTTTTAATTATTCTATCTAATTCGCGCGTCTGCGCGTGACTAACGGAGATTGGTCTCTTTAAAACCTCTGAAGTAATGAGTGCGTTGCGCTGTGGTGTCAAGGTTGAATTTGTTACGTTCAATTTTCGATCAGATCGACGCTTCGACTCAGCGCTAGTATAAAGTGACCCTAAGGCTTAATTTCCTCGTGCGCTGACGTCGGTCAGGCGTACCAATATACAGTTCAACATACTAGTTCTTTGAAGCAACACTGTCGTCAGATGCATTAACTGTCGGTGTTGCAGTGTGGTATAGCCCAAGACAATCCACGCTGGGCTACACAGCGCCATCTAGTCCCAAACCAAACTGAAGCTTGTATGGGTACTAAATAACTGATAAACTTACTTAAATATTTGTTTTGTAAATTGATATAAATTATACATCATCCAGATCAATACAAACAGACATGTTCTGTTCATGCACACAAATGTGTGTACTGTGCGGGGATCGAACCCGCGACAGCTGTTTCGGAGTCAGCTTTCACTACCACTGACCCAAAACTAACAATAAAATAAAAACGAGCGTGTATTGTTACGCTCGACCGACTTACGCATTTTAGTAGCATTTCAAATGCATTTACTCTAACCAACAGTCTTCTAATTAATTGATAACTATTTGATAATCATTATGAATGTAAAAAAAATATATTATGTGTACAAATATAAAATATCATGTATTTTTTGTTAAAGTCCATTTTGACATGATAGCGACGTCTTATTTTAAATTCTTTTTAAGTATTTTATTTGGTTTTTTTTTTTATAAATACACCAATATTAATCTACAAACATCTGAAGGATATACCCATAATCGCCACGCTGGGCAGGCGGGTTGGCGATCGTGACGATCGCAGGGCGTAGCTTCTTGCTCCGGTGACGCTGCTGCTCGTCATCGGTCTGTGGTACGCTACGCCTTCAATTGTGATGGTTATACCGCCACCAGTCGGTTGCCAGCGCCTCGTATGTTATTCGTCAGGGGCACCACGGGCAGGTATATAAGTACCCTAAATTATAGTATCACCTGGTAAAGAGATAAAACTTAAAATTATATGTTTTCTTTTGTAAATGTTCAAGGTGTAGGTAAGGTGGTACCGGATTTTTATTTGGCAATCTTAAATACAGATTTAAGGGTGTGTGTATAATTTGAGATATATTCAGGTGATTCGGTCGGGCGAAAAAGTAATTATACCTACAATTTCATTTATTTAAATATTGCACGTGTTAGTAAACTTCACAAAATAAAGTCCTATAATATGACCCCGTTAGAGCATTGCACTCCTTCACTATACATACATAATATTTTTTACTAAAAAAACAGACCTTAATTTTGCGACCGACTGTACATGCGTTGGAATAAATGCAGTGCACTATGACGTAATGTTTTTATGACTGCTTAGAATGTTGCATCGGTTTCTTAAACTCGATCAGTTCATTAATTGATTTGTAATTACACCCCCTGATATTGTGACCTGTTAAGTAAGTTTTATATAAAATTGCAATTGTTCAAGAAACAAGTCTACCTACCTGCATTATAAATCCATACCTGTAACCATATTTTTATTGTATTATTTATACTTATTTAATAGTACCTAATTATACCTATTAATGTGATTGCCAATCCATTGGAAAGTTGATCTAGTTGTGAAAGAGATTGCAAAAAATAACTACAATTTATATCCTACTTAGTAGTAGGTACAGTCGGAAGTAAAAGTTGATCAGTTTTGATTTGCATAATTGCCAGAAAAATATGTAAATGTTGCTATACCCTTGCAGGGTCTATTTTGTACTATTTAGTCTATGTAAGCTATCTATGAGCATGGTGCAATAAATCTACATAAACTACAGATATTTTATTCTAAAAAATTTACTTAAAAAGGTCATACGACTGATTAGAAAAGTCATGATTTATTCAATACGGAATAATACTAAATGACCTTCCGTCATAGGTTTTCTTACCTTTTATCAGTCTGCATCGAAAAATCAGACCTTATTCAAAAACAGACATTACTACATTAATTTAAGAATGGAATGTATTACCTGTTTTTGCGGCCGACTGTACTTACTTACCTAATGATCAAAATGCAATGTGCAATGTTGATGGTCATTATCTTTATGAGCGATTAAGTTAATGAGCTGGATTGTTTGTGATGTGACGTATGTACCTGCAATCGTTGTTGATATTGAAGTTATACATATGTAAATATAATAGTTTTTGATACATAATATTGTTTTTATTTATGAGTACCTAACCTAAACTACCCACCTAATAATATCTTTATACACAAATTCAATCTTTCTTTACCTATACAAAAATCTAAACTTATATCTGAGAGAAAGAAATGGGACACAATAGAAAATCTATTGTTATCGTCGCATATAAGCGACACTGGCGTTGAAAGGGTTAAATAGACGGTAGGTAAACCGGGGTGTTTAGGGCTACTTGGTCAAATGGTCGCAGGTGCCAGCAGACAACTGAGAGGTCCCAGGTTCGAATCCAGGTCAGGCCAAAAATTGTTCAGTAGCGTGCATCGAAAACACGGTCAGTAGTCCTGCGTCTGATCTCTCTCTGGTCGTTTCGTTAAAGTAAGGGAACAGAGAGGGCACCTGTATTTGCGCACACATTTGGAAACTTTAATATCTCTTGCGTACTTCTCTAGTCTCCATAGAGATTGGCCGTTCTTGCCGAAATTCGGTCAGGAGAGCAGGTAGATATACTTTAAGCCACAGACCAGGGTTATTTAGGTAAAAATCACTATCGCCCCTAGGTGTAATACCTGTGTTTTGTTGCCATCACCTATATCAGCTTATCAATTTGATATTCAAATTCTTACGCTAGTTATCTGTTACATAACACCCACATGATATCTTATTCACAACAGTTTAAATTCCTGGCTCGTGCTATGGCACTTCAGTCATCTGGCAGCTGACAAAAACCTTAACAACATAATGATAATACGTTTTTATCTTACTGATATAACAGTCAACATAAAGAATTAATCGCGGAACATTTAGTACATGCTTAGACTTTGATGTTGCAAAGTAAATAAATATTTGGTCGAAGTACGTAAATAATGGAATTAGTGAACGAATTATGTGACTTACTGCAGTCCCATGCTAACAGAGATAAGGTAAGTCCATAAGTACCTACTTACCTTACTAAGACTAAGGCAGGTCCTAGGATTTTTCAAATTATTCGATATTTGAGTAGGTACATAAGCATCTAGGAATTGTTATTCGAGGGAAACGCCGCTTATTTTCTTGCGCAAATTGGAAGTTTCTCGTGAAGTCTCTACTCTACTGTTCTTTAATTCTGATACCTACAGGATTAAAAAAACCATAAACTACTTATACTACCACCGCTATTGTTTTGTGCCAATTCTCCCAAAAAGAGTGTTGGTAGTACAGACCACATAAGTTATATATATACCTACAATATAACTATCTACTTATACAAACCAGAAACAATGCCATGTAAGCTATTTACGTACCTAGATACTGCTATTTTCAAGCCAATATTGAGAGAATAGCTAACTGAAACAAGTTTATAAATAGATTAGTCAATAAATGCGGCACTTGTTCACAAGTACCTACACAAGATGTGCCAGTCATCGCTACATTCAACTATACTGAATGGAATACACAAACCCGTAACATAACGCCTTTCGAGAGTCGTTTTAGTGAGCATTTATTCAGCATTCTATACAAGATAGGTAGGATCAGTATCAGAAATATGGGAGCATGTAAGCTACTCAAAAGATATAGGTAGGTACACATGTTACACAGCCATAAATATCTACACACCGAAAGTTAAGGTGTCCACTTTTTTCCGATGCTGACTGTACCTAAATACAAAACCTTGAGCTTATAATAGTGAGACAGACAGACACCTAGCCTTTTAACAGATGTAGGTAGATGTTCCATGCTGTGTCGACGACAAAATATGTAAGTGGATATGGTCGGCTGGGCTACTACCTACTAGGTATGTACGGGTAATGTACACGCGTATGCTAAATATATCGCTAAGGGACGCTGAAGGGTGGTGACTCCGAAGAGAGCTAAAGACCGAACCCGACGAGTGTTGGTTGTACACTAATTTATTATAATTTTCACCAATATCGCTAATGTATTACATACAGCGTGCAGTAAAGTGCAGGCGCAGCTAATTATTCTAGGTCACTAAAAATATGTGCGGCTGGCCCGTACATCTTGCCAACCAGAAGAAAAACAGAAGAAATGACGCTCTAGAATATAGCAATAATACAAGTAGCTAGTTAAATATAACAAAGATATAAAGTTAAGTACGAGAACAAATTTTAATGTAAAGGTGAAAACAATGATTGCTGATAAATGCTAATGCTTAAAAATTGTATTCAAGTTACAATTCATGTAAAAATATATGTAAATAAAAACGCTATAAAAGATGTCTAACAATAAAAGGAAATATAATAATAATATAGTTCATTGTCCAAAGTCCAGTCACACTTAGTTATTTTGGCTCTCCGATGGCCCAATTATTTCGCTAAAAGATTCACTAGGAATAGGGATCATAGGGATCGACACTGATCGCGGCGCTTTGGGAGGCGCGGTGCCTCTGTTTACACTTAAAATGCCCATGCTCACTGATTTACGTATTTCACTTTCACTACACTCATTCCGCGCTTGGAGTTTGTCGGAACATCGACGATGACCGCACGCCGGTGCCTCCCCCTCGGGAGACGCTGGGGGCCTCGGGATCGTCACACGCTGAAGCCTCTTCCTCCTGACCCGAAGAAATACTGCTACAACTGCTACCAGCAGTAAGATCGCAACTATTCCATAGCTGATGGAATATTGATGGATATCGTGAATGCTGAGATCGGATTCAGACTCCTTCTTTATGCTGTTTATTTCGTCCATTATCTCATGATAAGCTTGCTCGTGATTTTCGGCAGTGAAGTTGTATATTGGTGCTGAAGTATCGATGACTCTATTCAAGATGGACATATCCGGGGCTTCGATAGTAGGTTGCATATTAACCCTTTTTATAAAATCGTTGTGAGCGTAAATCGTAAATAAGTCTCCCTTGAGAGTACAGCCTTGACCTATATCAAGTAGGCCATTGCCCGCTATTTCGCTGACTGTCATACCAGCTGGACAAAATGCGCGCACGTTGCATTTGCTGCAACATGAATACAACCATACGTTCGGTTGGTGTAACTTAATCCACCTATTGTTACAAGGTGATTGTTCGTAAATACAGGGCGATGTATTTTTACCTGCATTTATTAGAGTTAATGAGCATAAATTTTGTTTGAGATCCAAATTGTATGAAGGTTTATCTAAGGTACATAATAATTTCTCTTCAGATGCATGAAGACAAGTTTGCAGGTCATTGTCATTCAGAAAAACAATTGTATCTTTACGTAGGTTAAATGCTAGATAAGGGTAGGTAGGAACAGTAAGGTAGGAATTTCCTCCTTCGTTACGTGGAATAGTTATAATTTTATCGAGCTCATATATTTCGCTGGTCACCAGTGGAACCTTTATTTCGATGATGAGATACCTCTTGTAAACGCTAGCAAATACTATGTTGTCCGTCTCCACAGGTACTTTTAGATCATCATGTAGCTGGCCTGATATAAAATTAATTTGCTCTTCTAATTGCTCGCTGGATAACAAATGTGTGTCGATTCGGCCGTGATAGATATCGGTCACAGTATCGATAAGAGAAGTTTGTATGCGTCTCAGGTTCTCTAGGATAATGTTGGCTCCTAAAGCTGATGACGTAACGTAGAGACCGTTGTATACGCGTGTTCGTAATTCATTCAGCTCAGTAGATATCTCTTTCAGGTGATTATTTATAACAGAAAATTGTTTATTCATAATTTGTTCGTTTCGCTGTATTATATTGTATTCGGCTTCAATTACTGTAGTTTGATTTTTTATAAGTTGTTTCAGATGGTTTTCGTTATAATTAATCTTTTCAATGTCTTTAGCGTATTGTAGGGCAAAGTCGTTATCTAGGATACCGAAGAAGGTATTCGCTATAGATCCGACACCGTTAATCCAACCTCTCTTCTGGCGCCTATTGGGACTCCGCAATAACCGATTATAATGCTCTATTTCAGTTATTTCGTGTGCTAGCTGATCCGTGATGCTTTTATATTGTGAGTTAGACTGCATAGTCATACCCTTTAGATGCCTTACGTAAGTCTCCATGTCGGCCAATGCTTGCCAGTAGCCTGTTAGATTATAGTAGACGATCAGCTTCCACTCGTCTCGGATGAACTGTAGATCCGAGATCTTATCAAAATATAACGCTTGATTGCTATCTAATGTCGTATTGCTCACGATATGTTGCTGTGTCGATGGTGATATGAGCATAGCAAATAAAAGAAGTGCTATTGAGATACTCTCGCTTGAGGGAGATCAGCCATAATCTGGTGGTGCTTTTCAGAGCTATAACGTCGGCACTTGACGCATTGTCTAAGCTGCCGTTTCACCGTTCTCATGCCGCTTAGAATCCAGTAGTTCTCCCTCAGATAGGACAAGGTGAGTCGTGGTCCGCCGTGTAGGGTCGTTATGTGCGCTTGGCTAATAAGTAAGTCGGTCAGACGACTTGAGCTGGATAATATTATCGGATGCTTCGCTGTGCTGCTTATATTCGAGTGACCAAGGCGGCCACCTACTCTCAAGATACCATTTTCATCTAAAAATGGATTTAAGCTCGCTATCTTGCTATTTGATCGAACATGACCTTTGCTTTTTATGCTTACTAAATCGCTTTCAAAATCGATCGCTTGTACTTGCTTTATAATTACTTGATACGCTTTGTTTATTTCCGCCGCTGATAGGTAAGTATCACGTTCTATCGCTCTGTGTCGTAGCGCCGCTGTGAAACGCGACACCCATGCCACTATCTTCGCGGCACGACTGATGGAGCTATTGTTTATTAATAAATCATTTATGAATGTTGAGCTTGATTGTTGTAAGGCTACGTTTACACTGATCTTTTTAACCTCTATTGTCGGCGCTTCATATGTGTTGTCTTCAACCCTGGTGGGATCAAAATTAGGTAACCATTCCGGGCCGTTCCACCAGAGAGGATTATTCTGAAGCTTGGCCACGGTTGACCCACGGGTGGCGCAGTCAGCTGCGTTCTCCTCAGACCGTACGTGTCTCCAATTCGAAGCTGGTATTTCTTCCGTTATTTGTCGGACACGATTCGCTACGAACTGCTTCCATCGAGCTATATCGCCATGTAGCCACCCCAACACTACCATAGAGTCGGTCCAGGCATAAACCTGTACATTCATGTTGTTCTCCAATGATGCTTTAATGGTCTTTATCAGCTGGGCTAAGAGTAAGGCCCCACTCAATTCTAAGCGTGGTAAAGAGACCTTCTTCTTCAACGGAGCTAGTTTTGTTTTCGCTGCAACTAGCCGTGATGTGTACCCACCTTTATCGTCGCTCGCTACCAGGTAAACAACGCATGCGTAAGCCTTCTCGGACGCATCGCTGTACCCGTATAATCGAAATGCTCGCTGAGTATCACCTAAATATCTAGGGATGTTAAACTCGCTTACGCTTTGAAGGTCGAGTCGAAGCTCGGCCCATTCAGTTTGAATCGCTGCAGGTATTTCGTCGTCCCATCCCAATTCACAGGACCATGTCTTCTGGAACAGCATTTTGGCTCTGATAGTTAGAGGTGAGAGCCAACCTAACGGATCGAATACCTTTGAAATTAAAGAGAGTAGCTGTCGCTTCGTATTACATTCTCCATCAAAATCAATCTTATTTGTGAAGACGAATGAGTCAGTTGAGGGTGTCCATTGTAGCCCTAAGGTCTTCCTGGACTCAGAGCACTTGAAATCAAAGGGCCCGTCAAGCTGACTTGCTGAAAGATGGTTTAAAAGCTCAGGATGGTTAGCTGACCATTTCCTTAAATTCATCCCTGCTCCTTTCAAGATGTTAATTAGCTGAGACTGCAATTCTTTTGCTTCGGCGAGGGAGTTCCTGCCACTCAGCAAATCGTCCATGAAAAAGCTCTTCTCTAGTGCTGCGGCTGCTAGAGGGAATTTTTGAGCGTCATCTTTCGCTAGTTGTCTGAGTGTGCGCATCGCTAGATAAGGAGCTGCTTTTGCTCCAAAAATAACTGATGTAAGTACGAATTCCTTAAGTAGCTCACGCGTAGAATTCCGCCAGATGAATGATTGCAGGTGCTGGTCAGCTTCTCATTTGACGTCTGCTTACTGATGTTAGGCTGATTGAGGAACGTCTCAATTTGCGTAGTGAATAATACCTGGGGGTTGTTATAGCGATGGGTTAAGATTTCCCATGCTACGTCATAATTATCAGCTGAAATGTTTAAATGCTGAATTAAACGCTCTGCTTCTCCCTTGACTCTACCTTTTAGATGTTGCATCTTCTGCGCTTTGGATAAACATGTATTTTTATGTATTGACTCAGAGAACAAGTCAAAGAAAGTCGGCCAATGATTGTATTTACCCGTGAAAGTAGGGATTTCTAAAATAGGAGTCGCTTGCTGAATGTGAGATGTGGCAGATAATTTTTGGTTCAACATCCTCTTCATCTGCTTATATGATGTCTCCAGCTTAATGAATTCGTTTTGATAAACGTCATCCGTACCTTCTAAAATGTTGTCAATTTCCAGGTGTAGCTTGTCAATATTCTGCCATCTCGATTGAATGTTGCGCAGCTCATCTTCAAGCTCCCATTTCTCAGAGATATTACTCACCTGGATGCTCGCTAACACTCGCTTGAACGCTCGAAAATTAGTCCTTTGAAGGGACAAATGCTCGTCAATCTTGCTGCTGGTAAAGTAACTTTCGCTCGTCTTCTCCTTACCTTTACCTGTACCTATTGGCTCGTAGTCTGTAAGTTTTGCTCTAATTTCATAGTAATAGTTTTTCGTACGCTCGTAAATTGATTCTAAAAAGTACCTTTGCGATTTACTTTCTAGGGTTTCAAGCTTCTGGTTATTCAAATCGAACTCTCCCCATAGACCATCTAATGATTCTAACCGTATTTTAAGATATTCCGAGGTCTTCCGATATGCTGGATCCTTACCAAAGTTGGTTCCAATACGCTGTATCTCGCTGACGATTTCTCCTTGACGAGAAAACAATGCCTCGTACTCCATCGTAGTAAGCAAGTAAAATATAAACGATCTTACTTGAACGCTGCTGCAAGGCGAGTCTCCCGACTCACGCAAAGAAAAGGCTCGCTGAGGCTGCTAGGCGCTGACGCTGGTTGAGTGAGTTTGACAACCCACGGGGACGCTGCTGTATTCCACCAGAATCCACAAGGCTCACAATCCACAAGTTCACATGCAGGTTAACAAGTGTTGAGTTCGCTGACGTAATGTGAAAAGTTAAACACAGGTTTCGCTAGTTCGCTATCACAGGACTATCACTCGCGAAAGGTCCCGTTTATACGGAAACCGAAGGACCAAAAAACTGTACGGGTAATGTACACGCGTATGCTAAATATATCGCTAAGGGACGCTGAAGGGTGGTGACTCCGAAGAGAGCTAAAGACCGAACCCGACGAGTGTTGGTTGTACACTAATTTATTATAATTTTCACCAATATCGCTAATGTATTACATACAGCGTGCAGTAAAGTGCAGGCGCAGCTAATTATTCTAGGTCACTAAAAATATGTGCGGCTGGCCCGTACAAGGTACTTACTGGAAAAACGGTAAAAAGGACTCCAAGTCCTTACCTACCTATAAGACCATCGGCGGTCCCGCCAGTTTTCTTTCTACGCGAGACGCAGTTACATTTTCCGGGTAATATCTAAGTAGATACATTGTTTATCTCAAATTCATGTAGGTATCTTGACGGTTTGAAGTGCGTAAAGTAGCCAAAGCATCAATCAAAACACCTTAGACATCTAATCTTTATCGCGCATATGGACATAACTAGTTGAATGATGTCCCTCAGGGCTCGTACACAAAACTACCATTCGTAAAATCTACGAGCTCCCTCAACGCACCGCAAGAAATTGAGATTTGATTCGCACCGCGCATACCTGCGATGTTACCGGAATCGTGAAGGAAGATGCGAGAATCCCCATCGCAGCAATTCGTGTCGCAATTTCCTGCGTTGCGAATTCGCACCGGGTCGCATAGCAGTTTTGTGTTCAAACTCTTAGTCCATCGCCCTATAGGAACAGACTTGTCTCTACGAAAAGTGGAAGTACTTCCGCCACTCTAGGTCATCGTGCTCGGGGACCGCGGTCCGATGGACCATCTTGGGCAAGTCGTGATGAAAACTTCGTATGCGCGTAGTAGGTTTCCATAGAATTTGTATGGAGCAATTTCATTTTGTATGGAGATTGCGTGCCGCGGATGTTACATCGCCATCTGTTGTTAGCTGGCGGAACTAGTGCTTGTATATTGTAGCAGTGGAGATAGTTGTAGCGATGTGGAGATAGGTGTCGCTACATATCGCTACAGCCCTTTACGGAGTTCTATTATTATTATTTTTTTTTTTATAGTGGCTCGACATAATGGCTTCCCTACCTGATGCCAATGCCAGGCCTGATGGAATGCAAAAGAGAGGCCCAAGTCGCTGTGACAACTGGCAAGTAACTGGTCAGTTACCTGTCAGTTGCCACTGCCATGCCGGCCCAACCCTAACCCACGAGCTCCGGACACCCTACTCACCAGCAGAAACACGACCCTAAGGTCATTTGGCTGCGGTATTTTATAGGGTGGAGGTCCTTCCCCGGACGGGCAGCTCAATTCGAGCGAAGATTCGCTATGCCCTACCTCTCTTTTATTATTATCATGTTTCCGGTACGCAGGTGGTGTCACTGGCGAGCTATGTGCTGAAGGTGTGGGGCGCGACGGCGGGGCGCAACGAGCTGCTGACGGCGAGCGGGCGGCTGGCGGCGGCGCGCGCCACGCTCCGGCTGTTCGACGACGCGCCCGCGCTGAAGGCCGCCGCGGCCTACGGCTTGGGGGAGCAGGTCGGTGTTATGACTGTATCTCGCGCTACGGCTTGAGCCGAGTTAAGGCTTGTGGCGAGCTGCTGGCAGCGAGCGGGCCCACGGTTAAGGCCGCCGCGGCCTACGGCCTTTTTTTTTTTTTTTTTTTTCTAGATGGGAATGCATTAGGCACCTTCATGCCGCCTCCGGGGGGAGGCGGCATGGTGTGTGGGACTCACACCTCCCATAATGGGAGGGCATACCCACTAAACCCCCCTGTGTCGCCAGTGGGCAGCAAGTTGCAGGGACACGGGTAGCGCCGAAGCATACGGCCACATCCCTGCCTGCCCTGGCCAGCCGCAGATGATAAGCGGCCGGCACTCCTGGTCCGGGGAGGGCAAATACCCCTACCCCCGGATCCGGGGAGCAATAGAGTGCCCCCCGGGCGGACCTCGTGCAACGATGTGGCTGCACCCACCACACCGTTACGCCCCTATGAGTGGATCGCGCCCCCGCACTCACCACTCGGGGCACGAAGGAGAGGCTCAGAGGGCATACGATGCGTTGTATGCCCTCCGGCGACGCCCGGACCGGGGGCGGCGTAGAGCGGGCGCCGCGGCCTACGGCCTGGGGGAACATGTCGGTGCAAAGACTGTCAGTCTCAAGCTACGGCCTGAGCTCTGGGCGTGACGACCTGCTGACAGCGAGCTGACGGCGACGGCTGACGGCGGCGCGTCTTTTTGGATGCGCCTGAGTTGAAGACCACCGCGGCCTACGGCCTGGGGGAGCAGGTCAGTGCCATGACTGTGACACGCTATGGCTTGAGCTATGGGCGTGGCCAGCTGCTGACAGCGAAGGGGCGGCTGGCGGCGGCGCGTCTTCGAGGACGCGCCTGAGTTGAAGACCACCGCGGCCTAGAGACTGGGGGAGCAGGTCAGTGCCATGACTGTGACACGCTATGGCTTGAGCTATGGGCGTGGCCAGCTGCTGACAGCGAAGGGGCGGCTGGCGGCGGCGCGTCTTCGAGGACGCGCCTGAGTTGAAGACCACCGCGGCCTAGGGACTGGGGGAGCAGGTCGGTGCCAAGACTGTCTAGTCTCACGCTACGGCTTGAGCTATGGGCGTGGCGAGCTGCTGACAGCGAGGGAGGGTTAAGGGTCGGCAACGCGCGTGTGACTGCTGGTGTCATAGGTTGCGGTAACCGCTAAACATTTAGACGGGCCGTATGCATGTTTGCTTCCTTGTTGGGAAAATAATTTATTTGGTGACATCTACAGCGTTATCATTAGAAACTAACATACACAATCAAATGTCACAAAAGAGACCAAATTCTCAGCATATGTGGCCGCAAGAGACGCAACTGTGCGCAGCGACATCACAAGTACAAAAATGCTTAGAAAATAAACATTCTAGGAGGGTCCACTGTGGGGCGCGCTGGGCGTGGTGAACCACTCGTGCACGCTGGCGTACCTGCAGGCGGAGAAGCTGGTGTGGCTGCTGGACACCCGCGTGCTGACCCTGGACCAGCGCACGGACTCCCACATCAGGACCGCGCACAAACTGTTCTGGGCGCTCGGCGCGTTTGTTGGCTTTGTGAGGTAAGTTCATTATGAGACCAAACTATCGGCGGATAGAAAGCCTGTAGCTCCGAAAAAAAAATTGGTTGGACCAAGATTTTTTTAAGGGGCGTGAAGAGGTATTCAAGGACCCCCAATCACTGATTTCAATTTGGCACACGATGCACCAAACACCCTGTATAATATGACTGGCTCGGTGGCTCAATTGGTAGGGACCCCTGCCTTCTGAACCAAGGGTCGTGGGTTCGATTCCCACCCGGGACAAACATTCGTGTGATGAACACTTGTGTTTGTCCCGTGTCTGGGTGTTTATATTTGTATTTAAGTATTTATTTGTGGTACCTTCGTTGTTCTGATACCCATAACACAAGTGCTTAAGCTACTTACTTTGGGATCGGAGCAATGTATGTGATATTGTCTGATATTAAAAAAAAAATATGCACCTTACTCCTCGCTTCCAAATACCTGGTATGGTCTGATAATGACTCCTCGCTTTCCAGATCCCTGAAATCCCTCCACCGCACGGCGCTGGTGCTGGCAGAGGCTGAGCGTCCCAAGTGCGCGGAGGCGCGTTACCGGCACGCGGCACTGACCAGCAGCAAGCTGGCGCTGGACGTGGCGCACGCCGTGAGCTGGCTGCCGCGCGGCTGGCTGTGGGGCGCGGCCCTGGACGCGCGGCGGCAGGGCGCCGTCGCCGCCGCCTCCGCCGTGCTGGCGCTCGTGCTGCACTACCACGGACGGCGGCTCGCCTCCACCAAGTAGAACTCCGATACTGCACTATGTATCGTCGCCGGAGAGCGAACTCGCTAAAGAGGGTTTTCTACATAGGGGCCGTCCATTAATCACGCGAGGCTCGAGAGGGGGGCAGAAAAAATCACGATATATCATAAGGGGGGAGGGGGGGTGTAGTAATATCACGAGTATTAATTTTTTAGGGGTAAATGCCAAACAAAACATCACATGATTAATGGACGGCCCCATACATAACGTCACGCCTTTCTCCCAGAGGGGTAGAGATCATGTCGTTCCGTTTGCTACGATCCTGGCACACAACTTTTGATTCGGCCACATTCATCAATCTCTTCATACATGCTCGTCGGTAGTATTCAGGGTTTCCTGAATAAATAAATGACCCAAGACATACCCAACACATCGCCATCTAGCCTCAAACTAAGCCGAAGCTTGTACTACGAGTACTTATATGGGTATTAGACAAATGATAAACTCACTTAAATACTATTTTTTTGTAAATAAATACATATTACACATAGAAAACAACCAGACCAACACAAACAGACATGTTAATTCACATAAATGTTTGTACTGTGCGGGGATCGAACCCACGACCTTTGGCTCAGAAGGCACAGGTCACTACCAAATAAGCCATCGAGCCAGTCGATAAAGAAATCCACCAGATGGCACCACATAAAAGGCAGGTTCAACTGTTACGTGATTGGTTCATTTTGACATGGCACTGACATTTACATAGCAACTGACCAATCACATGATAGCTGGACCTGCCTTATGGTACCATCTGGTGGATGTTCTTACTCAGGAAACTCTCATTAGGTCTAGATGTATATGTAGCTTGACATGTTACCGAATTCGATACCGTTTTCGTAATGGTGTGAATAGGGAAGCTGTAAACTGTAAGCATTATATTACAGTTCACAATCTTTTGACATTTTACAATCTCGTGAGAGAGTTTGTAATTTTATACATAAATAACTGTATTTACAATTTTATGGTGACATGTATTATATGAATATTAACAGATTCCAAGATGTAGGTATTTTTAAGTTAGTAAATAATAGTTTCATTTAAATTTCTAATCAGTCCTTTTATTAATTAATAAAAATACAATATCAAAATTAAATATAATATTATAATAAACATGATTTCTATTCTTATGTTTACTATATAATAATATATATATTTTTACACTAGCAGGTTATTTTAATAAAATAGCAATAATTTTATTCACTCTTGTGCTGGGATTTCCTTTTGTATGAAACAAAACACCCATATAAAAAAAGTATTTTCAACAAGAGGTCAATTTTCAACAAAGCTTTGAAAACACAACAACATGAGTATCAGCTACTTATTCATCCCTTTAATAGAATTCTCCCGATTTAGCAATGTATAAAAAACTTAACTTGGCTCGCACTCGTAACTCAGGTTTGGCCGCTTCTTTGGTTTTTTTTTTTTCACTCCGTGCCAAAGAACTTGGAAGAGAGCGTGCTCCAGAGGCCGCGCCCGACGGCCTCCGGCGGCTGCGCTGCGCCTGCGCACGACAAATCATCTTATTAAACAAAGAAAAATAATAGTGAGAAACATCTTATGTGTTAGGTACTAGCTTCGCCCGCAGCTTCGGCGGTTTCATTTTTTCATAGTATGTAGTCCGGAGCCTGATGGGAAGCGGAGGTATCCGTGCGGTGACTGATAAAGAATACAAATCACCTCTTAGGCTCCACCACCCGCCACTTCCTATTAGGCGAGAGAATTTCTTTTTTTAACACGCGGCCGAATTATTTTCCTAGCTTTCTATCACCGACTATTTTGCACAACCTATAGTTGATGTCTTTTTATAAAATATGGCAGTGCATGTCGATTACAACGCGAGGGCGTTGCAATTTTCCTATCATATAAGTTGATGTCATGACGTACAGGGAGTTGAAGGTGCTGGCGGAGTCCAGGGAACAATGGAAATTGCTCCACCGACAAGAGCAAGGCTCTTAAATTTTGAATGAATGAGTAAGGCTCTCGCCGATATTAACATTGACGTCACTCCTAAAGTGAGAGCCTTCCGCTCCCCCAAGAGCTTGGTGGTAATGACAGGACCGCCTTGGCTATCATCATATAGCATCATATTCAATAGGACAGTGGAGTGAAAATAAATACAATTATTCTTTTTTCACTATACACTTTACAACTAATTCCCCTGGAACAACTCCGGGGAACTCCGTTCGGATGGCAGTTCTACTTATAACCTTCACAGCTTAGCCTTCGCGGCACAGGGGAGCGTCGACTCACCAGCGTCGCCCTGAGCGGGCGGGGCCCCGCAGCGGCCCAGCGGCTGCCGCGCGACCTTCACAGCTTAGCCTTCGCGGCACAGAGGAGCGTCGACTCACCAGCGTCGCCCTGAGCGGGCGGGGCCCCGCAGCGGCCCAGCAGCTCCCGCGCACCGGAGGCCCTCGCGGCCACGCCGCCGGCCGCCCAGCTGCCGTACTCGAGCAGCGTACTTCCTGCCAACTGAGACTGAGATTAATTGAAAAATTATAGCATCTTATTGATTTTATCTATGTATGTATAAGTTACAGTTAAAACCCATTTTTGTTAGAAATCGTTTTCCGTAGTTAAAACTAGTTTATTACTTAATAGTGCCTTTGTTAGAACAAGAAAATCAGTTAAAACTCTATCCTTATAATAAATCTGTAGAGGTCAATTCTGTACATTAAATATATCTTCTAAATAACTATCCGGGGATGGGGATGATTAGTGATCGATACTGATGCCAAAAATGCAATCAGTAAAATTTACATGCACAGAATTTCATGTACAGAATTGACCTCTCTACAGATTTATTATAAGTATAGATAGATTAGCAAACATACCTTTGCCTTAACACTTTCCTTGGCCGCTTCTGCTAAGACTTGAGGCGGCTCCTTCACCATTGGGTAATGCTCCTCCACTGCGCGGAGCCTGGCCGCCACCATGTCATCGGCCTTACGCAGGGGCTCCTCAAAGTACTGGGCTCCAGCGCTAATAGCTTCCGTTTTTAGAGCGTCTTTCCCTTTAGAGTACATCCACCCTATAAAAAAAGATGACTTCATTAGAACATTACAACATGTAAAAGAGGAATGTAAGGGAGCGAACTATCGTCTTTTCGCTCTAAGCCACCCTGCCCATGGTGCATCCTGCCGAATAACAAATAAGACTATGTCAACCGAGTGGTGGCGGTATAACCATCGCAATGGAAAGCAAAACATAACGTAAATACCACTGGCCTATGACGGGTAAGAGAGTCACTGGATCGAGGAGCTACACACTGCAGCGTACGCCAACATTCCTGCCCAGCATGGCGATTATGGGTAAAGCCGGGTGTTTACCCAAAGTGATGATGATAAATATTTAGTTGATTTATTTGCCACAGCCCACAAACTGATAGGTTTAATGATTTTTATGTGTCAGGGGTCCACACAGGGTAAATAAAAACAAAAAAAAATATTATAAATAAATAAGATAAAAACAGTACTCAAGTTAATTAAATGAAAAACCCCAACTGCTTTTCTGTGTGATTTGGGAATGAAAAAAGTCTAAAACAACAGGTTGGGGCATCGCAAGAAATATAACAATTCTATAATAGGGTGTCATTGTGTAAATAAGTTTGGGAAGCCCTGCTTTAGATAATAATTTTTAACAGTGAACAGTGTCAACAAAGAGATCAGCCTCTTAGCATTACAAGTGTCGGCTAGAAAACCACTCTAAGGACATTGCAAGTCAGCTGTCCAACATCAGCACTTGGAAACGCCTGAAACGATCTGATGGACACCCTGAAAACCTGGACACCAGATTTGCGAATGACTGAGCTCCTGCTGAGGAGCCACCCCGATGCATCAACCACACACAACAAATCCGCTCATAGTCAAGGCTGGCCACGGGAGATGTAACTACCATCTCCACAAGTGGGGTCTCAGGGACGTGCCGGATTGTGACTGTGGGGCTCCAAATCAAACTATGTTCCATATCATGGAGGAATGTCCCCTCCGTCGATTTCCTGGCGGAATGCGAGAGCTTCACGAACTCACTCCGGCAGCGTCAGAGTGGCTTCGTCAATTGGACATTAACCTGTGAGGATTCGAGCAAAAATAAATTTAAGCCATACGATATGATGATGATAGTAGTCAAGGGAGACATAGGAAGGGAGAGGTCGCAGATGAAATATGGAAAAAGAAGAATAATAATTTTATTTGATTCCGCTTACCTGTGGGATTAGACCAAAAACTTTTAAACTGTTTAGTTCCAGCAGCCACTGAGGGCCAAGACATTATAATTTCCAAAGATTGCAGCTGCTGTTGGTCAGGCTTCTTACTTTCTGGTGGCTGCATAGTAAAAGGTTTGTTGTCCTCATTCGGCATCTTAATAATTATTGATATGCTAAAAAAGCATTAAAAATTACATTATTTTAACTTATGCCTACTTACTGCATTTCATGTTTACATCTAATAGGTGCGGGGGTGTTCACGTATTACGTAAGCAGATTTATTACAATACAATTATTTATCCTCCATCCCCTTGCCAGCGAAAGTAAGCAAAGCTCTTGCCCCAATACTATATTGATACACTACCTACCACTTATATTGATACAATTTTTTTGAAACTGCAGGTTTTCCACACCATGCAACCAAAAGAAAATCACGTTATTGCTAATACTTTACTTTTTTTTTTTTTTTTTTTTTTGTGGTTGGATGGCAATGCACGGCTTGTGCTTATGCCAGTTGCGATAAAAGTTTGGGAAAACTGTTGCAAGGAAAAAATAAAATTGGAATGGACGGAACGGAATTTTGATTGATAGGATCAAAGGAGTTATGGAATCGTGAGGAGTTTTATGAAATTGGGTGAGGATGTAATATGAGGATGTGATATGATATGGTGATAATACAATACACAAATTACAATTTAATATCATTTTTTAGAATGAATTCAGATATGGCATTATAAATATCATAATTTTTTAATAACAATATGGAAATAATCGATGTAGGGAAAGGAACACGTAAAGTTATTAAACTCACTATAAATGAAGATCGATCATATTTAGAACAACTAAAGAATATATGGTTCAGATCTCCAATCCCCGCGCCACACTCGCACATAGGGTTATCAATTATGTGAAATCTAGCTAGATTTGCAGGGGAACAAACATGACCCAATCGCATTCTTATGATACTGGTAGTGGCAATTTTTCCAAGTCTTATTTTAGAGAACCACGGCTTTAATGCAATTTCATTTTGAATCGATTTATAGTGTTTTGCTTTGAACTGAGTGGTATGATCCCAATTTACTTCCCAAGTCCTATGAAGATAGACTTTGGCCAAATGAACTAAGTCCTCACAAAAGTTTTTATATGGGGTTAAATCTCCACAAAGAACAGCTTCGTTTGCCAACTTGTCAGCTCTAACATTACCATAAATGTTTTTATGGCCAGGAACCCACATAAAACATATTTCAAATCCCCTATTTACGCATTGATATAGTAGCTTTTTGCAATCAAAGATAACTGTATTAATAGTATTACATTTAAATGGAAATTTTTCAAGGGCTTGAAGAGCGCTTTTCGAATCTGAGATAATTAGAGCTTTCGAAAGTTTAAACAATAATACATATTCAAGAGCCTTGAAGATGCCAAAACATTCACCAGTGAAAACAGAAGTTTCAGGAGGAAGTTTAATCTTTTGTACGATTCCATACTCATGATGATACACGCCCACACCTACAGGGCTTATACCATTATGTTTAGATGCATCGGTATATATACAATGGTAGTTTTCAAAATCCCTGGCTAAAATAAGATTAAAATGAAAATCAGCTTTATTATCATTTGGAATATTGAGATCTAAATTAACATTAGGTTTGTGGATCAATGAATTAAAATCTATGGCAAAAATGGGCAGATATGATGATTTATGGGTAGGTGCTTCTAAAGAGATAAACTTACGGTAACTTATTACAAGGCATGGCATATCTTTGCGAGACCAATAAGAAGAATTTTCTATATAATCTGAAAGAATTCGTAATTTTAAGTGTAATAAATGATTAGAATGCTGCAACACACGGAAAAGAAAACGGTCGCATAAATACTGTCGCCGGAATTTTAAGGGTGGATCACATAACTCTACTTGTAAAGCATTGATAGGGCTAGTTTTCATAGCTCCAGCTACAATTCTTAAGGCTTTGGATTGCACTTTATCTAATTTGGACATAGCAAGTACACTGCAAGGCTCCAAGAGATAGGTGCCATAGTCTAGAACACTCCTTATCAATGCGTTGTAGAGTAATTTTAAAGAAAAAGGGTGTGATCCCCACCATACGCCTGTGAGGCATCTAAGAATGTTAATAGAACGTTCACATTTAGCAGCAATATAATAACAGTGGGGAATACCAGTAAGTTTACTATCTAATAATACTCCTAGGAACTTAGCTTCGTTTTGTTGAGGAATAATAGAATTATCATAACATATAGAAATAGAAGGTGGAGTGCGCATTCTTGTGAATAAGACAACAGAACTCTTAGAAACTGACAAAGCTAAACCATTGTTATCTAACCATTGTTTGAGTAATTTTAAGGATGAATCAAGGGAAGAAGTTAAATTTTCTAATGATCGGCCAGAACTATATAAAAGTAAATCGTCTGCGTATTGAAGTATTCTAACAGTACCATTCAGGCTTGCTTCCAAATCGAAAGTATATATGTTGTAAAGGATAGGGCTCAAAACGGAACCTTGAGGAAGACCTCGCCATAATACTCTAGATTTAGTAGTCGAGTCTTCAAGGTTGACACTGATACACCTTTCTGCTAATAAATTGACTATAAAATTGGAAAGCATTAAAGGAACATTTAATTTTTCGAGTTTATGTTTAAGAATAGATACCTCGACATTATCGTAAGCGGCAGTAATATCCAAAAAAGCAGCAAGGAGACTTTCATTTTTTGAAAAAGCAATACGAATATCTGTGGTAAATATAGCAATACTATCTATTGTACTTTTACCCTTTCTGAAACCGAATTGACTAGGGGCTAATAATCCGTTACTTTCAAGAAACCATTCTAGCCTGTTTTTAACAAGGTGCTCGGCTATCTTTATAAGGACTGATAAGGCTATAGGGCGATAAGACGAAGCTTCAAAAGGTTGCTTACCTGGTTTCAATATGGGTATTACCTCTTGAGATTTCCAAGAAAGCGGTATTATACCAGATAACATTACAGAATTAATTAAAGTAAGAAAATAGGTCAAACTAGAATCACTTAAGTGAGATAGAAAAGAATATGGGATCCCATCCAACCCTGGAGCTGAATCGGTCACATAAGATAAAATGCCTTTAAGCTCATTAAGATTAAAAGGTGCATTCAAGCCTACTCGTTCTTCAGAATTTAAACATAAAATAGATGGCTTAATAATATCTAATGGAACAAAAGATGGCGCTAACTTATCAAGAAACTTTTCGGCAATCGAGCTATGTAGGAAGGGAGGCTTTGATTCTTTATAAATAGACCTATATCTCCTTATGTTATTCCAAACAATAGAAGCAGGGATATCTGGTGATATAGAAGCGCAGAAATTTTTCCAACCTTCCCATTTTTTATTTTTGAATAATTTTCTAGTGCTTGTTATCAACTCGGCCAACACGTTATAATTTTCCTCTGTAGAAATATCTTTGTACTTTTTTTCCGCAGCTTTTCTCGCCTTGATTGCAGACGAGCAATCACTGTCCCACCAAGGAGGGAGAGGAATTTTCCTAGGGCCGCATTTTTTTAATGGGAAAGTTCTATTTGCGGTTTCAATTAACAGTGTAGCTAATGCGTGAGCACATTCAGATTGGTTAGACTGAGTAACTGTAGGCAAAGATGTCAGTTCCTGTTCAATTTGTTCTTTGAACGAGGTCCATCTGTCTTTTTTAAGTGTATATTTTAATCGTGGGGAATAACTAGGTGATGATGAATTGATTACCATGTTAGGAAAACGGATTATTATGGGAAAATGGTCACTGCCTAGTGTTGAAGTATGCACATGCCAGGTTAAAGAAGTTGCTAAACTAGGAGAGCATATAGACAAGTCAGGAGCACTTATTGCTTCATGAGGCTGAGTACGCCTAGTTGGGTCACCAGTATTTAATATACATAAATTATTTACATCTAACATATCTAAAATTCTAGATCCATAATAATTGCTATTTGAGCTACCCCATGAATAATGTTGAGCATTAAAATCACCCAAGATCAGTAGAGGAGTAGGGAGAGTAGAAATGATATTTTCAACTTCGTCATAAATATCTGAAGAAGGGTGGGGTATATAAACGGAAACAAAACATATATTATTAATACTAGCGGCAATAATTGAAAAGTCAGGACTATGCACAGGAATGGGAATATGATAAAATGGAACATTAAGTTTGATAAGTAAGGCAACACCAGCATAGCTGTCAGATCTATCTTCTCTGACGCATGAATAACTATTTATTTAAAAAAGCGCGGGAAATCTCAACTTGAGCGGGCGTCCCTTTTTCGGCTTTGATATTTTAATTAATTAATTTGATATATAGGATCAAATTTGTTGCGTAGTGTACATATTTAAGTTCATTTATTTATTTTTAGTAGTTGTAGTGTAAATAACATCATCATCTGGTAAGTTTTTTCATTCATTCTTCGTTCTTCATGAACGACCCTGAAGATCCTGGGGGGACTGTCCCCCAGGTCTTCCACACTGTAACTATTACCCATAATGGGTCTGAAATGGACACGGAAGGTTCAGTAGTTGACACTGATGGGTCTGAAAATGCCAGAAATACTACAAAAAGGAAGCGTTGTTCTGGTAAAAAAATATGTAAGCATTGTAATAAAAAGAAACGAAGGCATCATAAATCCACTTTAATAGCTCCTTTAAATGAGATTGATTGCAATTGCGAATGTTTTTCTGATTCTTCTCAACCCATTTCTAAGAAAATTGAAGTTAATAATTCAGATTGTCCACCTCCCGCTCCGGTGTCTGCTCCTCAGACACCTATTCAAGATCCTTTGGCTCCAAACACTCTGGAATCGAATACTCAGCGCACTCCTGTAGGACGAGCATACTATAGTGCTACTGATGTATCTCCGTATGTGGTACATGTGCAGAGGGAGCAAACATCTCCCAATGACAACACATATATTCATCCCATTTCTTTTGGACATTTTCTAAAAAAAAACAACATTAGAAATATAGTTAATGGAAGTGTCAAACGAATTGGTAGAAACAGGGCAACTCTGTCATTTACAAACTTTGAAGATGCAAATTCATTTATAGTCAATGGTGCTTTGAAGAAGAACAGCTACAAAGCATTTATTCCTACATTTAACACAACTCGTATGGGTGTGATACGAGGTGTACCTAACAGTTGGTCTGATGAAGAACTCATTGAAAATATCACAGTGCCAGTAGGAACAGGGAATGTATTAAAAGTGAGGCGATTGAAACGGAAGAATGTAGTGAATGGAAAGAGTGAATTTGTTCCGATAGAAACTGTAGTGTTGACTTTTGACGGGCAAATCTTACCTAAGAGAGTATTTCTATGTTACAATGCTCTGCCAGTTGACCTATATATCTTTCCTACTATCCAATGTTTCCAATGTTGTAGGTATGGGCACATAAAAAGCCAATGCAGGTCGACTCCTAAATGTTATAAATGTGGACAAGGGCACTCAGGAGAGAATTGTTCAGTAGATGAGGAGTTTGTTACATGTTGTATGTGTTCGGGCAATCATTTTGCAACCAGCCGTAAGTGTCCTGAATTTTCGAGGCAAAAAGCAATTAAGGAATCCATGGCAAAGAATTGTGTATCTTACTCGGAAGCTATTAAGCTTCATCCACCAATCACCAAATCTTATGCTGATGTTTTAACTTCCATAGCACCTCAATCTCCAGTTCATTCCATGCATTCTCCGTCTAAAAATCATCCCATCAGGACGAATTATAAAAAACAAGTAATTTTGAAAAAAAGCCCTCCTAAACCCCTAAGTAAAGGATATGATCGAGCAGCCCATGAAAATCTAACACACGACTATAACATGCCTTCTCCATCCAATGGATGTGGCTATACTGATTTGCCCCTAACAGATATGTCCGTTAAAGAATTACTGATACACCTTATTAACAAGTTAACACAATCTTCTTCTGTTTCACCGACCAACGCCGCCATCAATTCCTCCGATTTGTTAGATATTTTAAACATCCAATATGGCCCACGTCCCACTAATAATGCAGTGGAATTGCCGTAGCATTTCTAATAAGAAATGCGACTTAATTTATTTTATTAATAATTATAATCCGTTTGTAGTTGCTCTACAAGAAACATGGTTAAAACATGATAGTATTTTTAAAATAAATAATTATTCATGCGTCAGAGAAGATAGATCTGACAGCTATGCTGGTGTTGCCTTACTTATCAAACATAATGTTCCATTTTATCATATTCCCATTCCTGTGCATAGTCCTGACTTTTCAATTATTGCCGCTAGTATTAATAATATATGTTTTGTTTCCGTTTATATACCCCACCCTTCTTCAGATATTTATGACGAAATTGAAAATATTATTTCTACTCTCCCTACTCCTCTCCTGATCTTGGGTGATTTTAATGCTCAGCATTATTCATGGGGTAGCTCAAATAGCAATTATTATGGATCTAGAATTTTAGATATGTTAGATGTAAATAATTTATGTTTATTAAATACTGGTGACCCAACTAGGCGTACTCAGCCTCATGAAGCAATAAGTGCTCCTGACTTGTCTATATGCTCTCCAAGTTTAGCAACTTCTTTAACCTGGCATGTGCATACTTCAACACTAGGTAGTGACCATTTTCCCCTAATAATCCGTTTTCCTAACATGGTAATCAATTCATCATCACCTAGTTATTCCCCACGATTAAAATATACACTTAAAAAAGACAGATGGACCTCGTTCAAAGAACAAATTGAACAGGAACTGACATCTTTGCCTACAGTTACTCAGTCTAACCAACCTGAATGTGCCCACGCATTAGCTACATTGTTAATTGAAACCGCAAATAAAACTTTCCCATTAAAAAAATGCGGCCCCAGAAAAATTCCTCTCCCTCCTTGGTGGGATAGTGATTGCTCGTCTGCAATCAAGGCGAGAAAAGCTGCGGAAAAAAAGTACAAAGATATCTCTACAGAGGAAAATTATAACGTGTTGGCCGAGTTGATAACAAGCACTAGAAAATTATTCAAAAACAAAAAATGGGAAGGTTGGAAAAATTTCTGCGCTTCTATATCACCAGATATCCCTGCTTCTATTGTTTGGAATAACATAAGGAGATATAGGTCTATTTATAAAGAATCAAAGCCTCCCTTCCTACATAGCTCGATAGCCGAAAAGTTTCTTGATAAGTTAGCGCCATCTTTTGTTCCATTAGATATTATTAGGCCATCTATTTTATGTTTAAATACTGAAGAACGAGTAGGTTTGAATGCACCTTTTGATCTTAATGAGCTTAAAGGTATTTTATCTTATGTGACCGATTCAGCTCCAGGGTTGGATGGGATCCCATATTCTTTTCTATCTCACTTAAGTGATTCTAGTTTGACCTATTTTCTTACTTTAATTAATTCTGTAATGTTATCTGGTGTAATACCGCTTTCTTGGAAATCTCAAGAGGTAATACCCATATTGAAACCAGGTAAGCAACCTTTTGAAGCTTCGTCTTATCGCCCTATAGCTTTATCATCAGTCCTTATAAAGATAGCCGAGCACCTTGTTAAAAACAGGCTAGAATGGTTTATTGAAAGTAATGGATTATTAGCCCCTAGTCAATTCGGTTTCAGAAAGGGTAAAAGTACAATAGATAGTATTGCTATATTTACCACTGATATTCGTATTGCTTTTTCAAAAAATGAAAGTCTCCTTGCTGCTTTTTTGGATATTACTGCCGCTTACGATAATGTCGAGGTATCTATTCTTAAAGATAAACTCGAAAAATTAAATGTTCCATTAATGCTTTCAAATTTTATAGTCAATTTATTAGCAGAAAGGTGTATCAGTGTCAACCTTGAAGACTCGACTACTAAATCTAGAGTATTATGGCGAGGTCTTCCTCAAGGTTCCGTTTTGAGCCCTATCCTTTACAACATATATACTTTCGATTTGGAAGCAAGCCTGAATGGTACTGTTAGAATACTTCAATACGCAGACGATTTACTTTTATATAGTTCCGGCCGATCATTAGAAAATTTAACTTCTTCCCTTGATTCATCCTTAATATTACTCAAACAATGGTTAGAGAACAATGGCTTAGCTTTGTCAGTTTCTAAGAGTTCTGTTGTCTTATTCACAAGAATGCGCACTCCACCTTCTATTTCTATATGTTATGATAATTCTATTATTCCTCAACAAAACGAAGCCAAGTTCCTAGGAGTATTATTAGATAGTAAACTTACTGGTATTCCCCACTGCTATTATATTGCTGCTAAATGTGAACGTGCTATTAACATTCTTAGATGCCTCACTGGCGTATGGTGGGGATCACACCCTTTTTCTTTAAAATTACTCTACAACGCATTGATAAGGAGTGTTCTAGACTATGGAACCTTTCTCTTGGAGCCTTGCAGTGTTCTTGCTATGGCCAAATTAGATAAAGTGCAATCGAAAGCCTTAAGAATTGTAGCTGGCGCTATGAAAACTAGCCCTATCAATGCTTTACAAGTAGAGTTATGTGATCCACCCTTAAAATTCCGGCGGCAATATTTATGCGACCGTTTTCTTTTCCGTGTGTTGCAGCATTCTAACCATTTATTACACTCAAAGTTACAAATTCTTTCAGATTATATCGAAAGTTCTTCTTATTGGTCTCGCAAAGATATGCCATGCCTTGTAATAAGTTACCGTAAGTTTATTTCTTTAGAAGCACCTACCCATAAATCATCATATCTGCCCATTTTTGCCACAGATTTTAATTCATTGATCCACAAACCTAATGTTAATTTAGATCTCAATATTCCAAATGATAACAAAGCTGATATTCATTTTAATCTTATTTTAACCAGGGATTTTGAAAACTACCATTGTATATATACCGATGCATCTAAACATAATGGTATAAGCCCTGTAGGTGTGGGCGTGTATCATCATGAGTATGGAATCGTACAAAAGATTAAACTTCCTCCTGAAACTTCTGTTTTCACTGGTGAATGTTTTGGCATCTTCAAGGCTCTTGAATATGTATTATTGTTTAAACTTTCGAAAGCTCTAATTATCTCAGATTCGAAAAGCGCTCTTCAAGCCCTAGAAAAATTTCCATTTAAATGTAATACTATTAATACAGTTATCTTTGATTGCAAAAAGCTACTATATCAATGCGTAAACAGGGGGTTTGAAATATGTTTTATGTGGGTTCCTGGCCATAAAAACATTTATGGTAATGTTAGAGCTGACAAGTTGGCAAATGAAGCTGTTCTTTGTGGAGATTTAACCCCATATAAAAACTTTTGTGAGGACTTAGTTCATTTGGCCAAAGTCTATCTTCATAGGACTTGGGAAGTAAATTGGGATCATACCACTCAATTCAAAGCAAAACACTATAAATTGATTCAAAATGAAATTGCATTAAAGCCGTGGTTCTCTAAAATAAGACTTGGAAAAATTGCCACTACCAGTATCATAAGAATGCGATTGGGTCATGTTTGTTCCCCTGCAAATCTAGCTAGATTTCACATAATTGATAACCCTATGTGCGAGTGTGGCGCGGGGATTGGAGATCTGAACCATATATTCTTTAGTTGTTCTAAATATGATCGATCTTCATTTATAGTGAGTTTAATAACTTTACGTGTTCCTTTCCCTACATCGATTATTTCCATATTGTTATTAAAAAATTATGATATTTATAATGCCATATCTGAATTCATTCTAAAAAATGATATTAAATTGTAATTTGTGTATTGTATTATCACCATATCGTCATATTACATCCTCACCCAATTTCATGAAACTCCTCACGATTCCATAACTCCTTTGATCCTATCAAAATTCCGTTCCGTTCATTCCAATTTTATTTTTCCTTGCAACAGTTTTCCCAAACTTTTATCGCAACTGGCATAAGCACAAGCCGTGCATTGCCATCCAACCCCCAAAAAAAAAAAAAAAAAAAAAAAAAAACTATTTATTTTAAAAGTACTATCATGTTTTAACCATGTTTCTTGTAGTGCAACTACAAACGGATTATAATTATTAATAAAATAAATTAAGTCGCATTTCTTATTAGAAATGCTACGGCAATTCCACTGCATTATTAGTGGGACGTGGGCCATATTGGATGTTTAAAATATCTAACAAATCGGAGGAATTGATGGCGGCGTTGGTCGGTGAAACGGAAGAAGATTGAGTTAACTTGTTAATAAGGTGTATCAGTAATTCTTTAACAGACATATCTGTTAGGGGCAAATCAGTACTATAGCCACATCCATTGGATGGAGAAGGCATGTTATAGTCGTGTGTTAAATTTTCATGGGCTGCTCGATCATATCCTTTACTTATGGGTTTAGGAGGGCTTTTTTTCAAAATTACTTGTTTTTTATAATTGGTCCTGATGGGATGATTTTTAGACGGAGAATGCATGGAATGAACTGGAGATTGAGGTGCTATGGAAGTTAAGACATCAGCATAAGATTTGGTGATTGGTGGATGAAGCTTAATAGCTTCCGAGTAAGATACACAATTCTTTGCCATGGATTCCTTAATTGCCTTTTGCCTCGAAAATTCAGGGCACTTACGGCTGGTTGCAAAATGATTGCCCGAACACATACAACATGTAACATACTCCTCATCTACTGAACAATTTTCTCCTGAGTGCCCTTGTCCACATTTATAACATTTAGGAGTCGACCTGCATTGGCTTTTTATGTGCCCATACCTACAACATTGGAAACATTGGATAGTAGGAAAGATATATAGGTCAACTGGCAGAGCATTGTAACATAGAAATACTCTCTTAGGTAAGATTTGCCCGTCAAAAGTCAACACTACAGTTTCTATCGGAACAAATTCACTCTTTCCATTCACTACATTCTTCCGTTTCAATCGCCTCACTTTTAATATATTCCCTGTTCCTACTGGCACTGTGATATTTTCAATGATTTCTTCATCAGACCAACTGTTAGGTACACCTCGTATCACACCCATACGAGTTGTGTTAAATGTAGGAATAAATGCTTTGTAGCTGTTCTTCTTCAAAGCACCATTGACTATAAATGAATTTGCATCTTCAAAGTTTGTAAATGACAGAGTTGCCCTGTTTCTACCAATTCGCTTGACACTTCCATTTACTATATTTCTAATGTTGTTTTTTTTTAGAAAATGTCCAAAAGAAATGGGATGAATATATGTGTTGTCATTGGGAGATGTTTGCTCCCTCTGCACATGTACCACATACGGAGATACATCAGTAGCACTATAGTATGCTCGTCCTACAGGAGTGCGCTGAGTATTCGATTCCAGAGTGTTTGAAGCCAAAGGATCTTGAATAGGTGTCTGAGGAGCAGACACCGGAGCGGGAGGTGGACAATCTGAATTATTAACTTCAATTTTCTTGGAAATGGGTTGAGAAGAATCGGAAAAACATTCGCAATTGCAATCAATCTCATTTAAAGGAGCTATTAAAGTGGATTTATGATGCCTTCGTTTCTTTTTATTACAATGCTTACATATTTTTTTACCAGAACAACGCTTTCTTTTTGTAGTATTTCTGGCATTTTCAGACCCATCAGTGTCGACTACTGAACCTTCCGTGTCCATTTCAGACCCATTATGGGTAATAGTTACAGTGTGGAAGACCTGGGGGACTGTCCCCCCAGGATCTTCAGGGTCGTTCATGAAGAACGAAGAATGAATTAAAAAACTTACCAGATGATGATGTTATTTACACTACAACTACTAAAAATAAATAAATGAACTTAAATATGTACACTACGCAACAAATTTGATCCTATATAACAAATTAATTAATTAAAATATCAAAGCCGAAAAAGGGACGCCCGCTCAAGTTGAGATTTCCCGCGCTTTTCCAATACTTTACTTACCTATTGATAGAAAACAGTTATTGTTTTCTTTATCTGCTGGCAGGTATAGGTAGGTACCATGGACGTAGAAAATAAACGGACACCGCTTCAGTAACATCAATAGTGAAGCAATCAAAGTAAGACGGCGTATCGTACCGACACGAGCGCACGCACACACTCACAGCAAAGTAAGACGAACGGCCGCCATTGTCTCGTCGCGAGTTGAAGTTGACACACGGTCATACGTATTTTGTAAAAAAATTATAATGCCATCCTGTGTTGTTAAATGCTGCCGAAACAATAGTGGTTTAACTAAAAAAAATGAGGGGATAACCTATTATAGGTAAGTCAGTCAATTACTTTATCTTTATTAACTAAACAAAAAATACATAATTTGTAGGTAAGAAAATTAGCTGACATTTCTATGATTACTGGTGTTGCCATTTATAGAATATAAAAATTACCCTAAAACGTGGGAGATCTCTGTATGTTCTGTATCTTTAAAGGCTTTTGCATATCTTTTGTGATCTAGTATCTTCTATATATTTATATATATAAAAGGAGAAACTGACTGACTGACTGACTGACTGACATATCAACGCACAGCCCAAACGGCTAAACGTAGGCACTTGAAATTTGGAAGGGACGTAGCTTAGGTACCGTAGGGGTGCACTAAGAAAGGAATTCCCGAAATTCCCACGGGAACGGGAATTAGCGGGAAAATCCTTTTGTATGAAAAATCTAAACCGCTTAAGTTAGACGCTTGAAATTTGGCATGCAGGTACCTTAGTAAATATAAAGTTTAGTTATGGCTGTATTTTGAGAAATTCCCACGGGAACGGGAGTTAGCGGGAAAAAACTTTTGTATGTATAAATTTAAACACGCGGACGAAGTCGCGGGCAAAAGCTAGTATACTATATATAGCTGGAGAGTTTGTTTGATTGGTTGAACGCGCTTACTACCTAAACAACAAAATTACGTCATGTTGTTCTGTAATAACTGTAGATTGAACAGATGACAAAATCAGAATTCGCTCCATAGTTATCACGATGTTACATTTGTTGTGCTATATTTTTTATCTCATCGTGTCTTTAAATTAATAATGAAGATTTTTTTTTAATTTATACTATCACGTCTATTATTCTATCTATGACGGGGTAGACAGAGCCTAGGATCTTACGACCCAAAGACCACATTTAGCAAAATGGTGTGGTGGGCATCTAGGTGGAAAAGGAAATCATTGTATCTACTAATTTATAAGAGAATGATAATGAGCCTCTGTATGAAACAGTTACGAATATTTGTAATATTCGAATAAATGATTAAAATTACTGATCGTTTTATTTTTCCTTTTATTTAGTTTGATAAAAAAGTGTATAACTACATTATATACGAATTGATGCAACAGACAAAATGCTAAAATATGCAAAAAAAATACACTTAGTAATTAAAATATATTTTTGTAATTATTGGGTAATTTTCCGCGTATGGCAACTCTCCGTCAACTCACACAACCGTACGTCGCCGCCATTGTTGTGCTTCACTCCTTATTTAACCAATGCTCCGTCCGTTTATTTTCTACGTCCATGGTAGGTACCTAATGTTTTGGAATTGGAACTTTCCCATTTTTTTGACACTTGCTTGTGTTGTGCCAGTTGTGACACTGACAGAATCCCACTGACAAATATAGCTGATAATGAAAGATAGCTGCGGAAATTGCGGAATAAAGAAAATTTAATAAAAATGTATAAAATGTTCTGGTTAAGAACAATGTTTAGCAGATGCACAACATGCCTAGGTTTAAATGAACATCGTAAGGCAATATCCTACCTTACCTTTATGGGGTTGTGGATATGTAAAAGTTCCTCTGTGCGGTGTGATCACGGAATATTAAACACAAGAGGAAAGGGCATAATCTAGTCAGTTCATACAAAACTGCTGTCGCCAAACTCACACAATAACATTATACGCACACACAAAATGAACCAATCATAACTATAATAATTTCTTGAAATCACAAAGATGTAACCGCTACTAACAATAACATAAAAACCACCATAATGCATTAGAGATAAAGAAGAATTTAGAAATTACACTTTGAGGGTTTTACGTCATCTCATCGAAGTGCTTTTGGCCTGCTTTGACTAGTTAGTTCACCTATTGCACGCTAGATGACACTCTTAAAAGTTGTACGCTGTTTAACACCTTACGACAATCAGCGTAAGGTTTTAATTTATACGCATGCACTTGCTTTTTTTCTAGAATGTTTTATCATGACATTTATTATCGTCGCTACTCAAACAGGGATGGGATTAATACGAATATTATTGGTGATGAAACATCGATTACTTCTAAAATAATTAATTAATATTAGAATAGATATACATTAACATTTAAATACACTGACAGAAGTTTCACATTTAATGTATATGTTACGGGTAATGCTAGAAGTTGGAGTAAACCTAGGTTTACCCGGGTTTACTTAGGATTACCCAAGCTACTTGGGTAAAGTCCGAATACAAAGTAAAATAAATTTTAATTCGTGGTTCACTACTAACGGTTCATCTGATGGTAAATGATAACCGCCGCTCATATACATCTGCAACGTCAGGAATTTCGAATCATGTCACAGAAGTTTATCTTGCTCAAATAAATAATTTCAATTTTAATAACACAAGGACCGCTATTAGTTTTTGCTATTAAAGCTATTATTAAGTTTATGCTCACTAAATGTTGTTGTAGATGTTTAAAATGCCCTTGAAGTTTCATTTCACTAACCCACTTGGCTCCCGGAGCCACGCACAAGTGCCTGCTCCCTACAGGAAATAGCCGTCGGGTAGCAGCCATCCTCTACTACCCGCCGTTGCCCGGGGTACGCCGGGCCGTCTGCAAGCAGACGACCACGCGTGGAGGCTTCCCTTGTTGTACCCCAGCTTGGGTAATACTAGGTCAACCCGGGTAAACCTAGATTTACTCCACCTTCTAGCATTACCCGTAACTTAAATAAATATTATTTGTGTTTTTCTGTAGAAAATGAATGAACTTGATACTATGTGGTCCGTCCGTAAAATTTAGTGTTAACAGGTCTAGAAAACCCTATAATAATAGAAATTATTATTGGGTTTTTTAGATCATAAGGCCTACTTACACGACAAGAAGTATTGACTAGATCTACAAATGTATTATCTACGAGCCGTTTTC
Organism: Conogethes punctiferalis; assembly: GCA_031163375.1. NCBI lineage: Eukaryota > Metazoa > Arthropoda > Insecta > Lepidoptera > Crambidae > Conogethes > Conogethes punctiferalis. The sequence continues at coordinate 19,831,815 of CM062082.1, read as the reverse complement.
TGCTTAAAAAGCTAGCAGCTCCAATATAATCAATTATATGACGTTCAACGAGCTTTGAATGGAATAGAAAAATCCTGTCATTTTATGATATTAAAAAAAGTATTTAATGTAATTTTTCCTTAAATTCCGTAACAGTCCGAAATGGGTATTCTATGATCATCTAGGGAGCTACACTGAACCATATTTTAAAAAAGAAAACAGCTCTTTGTAGGGAACTTCATAAAATAAAACTCATTTAAAATAAATTAAATAGTTTATTTCTGCAAATAGATTCACTAGTAATACTTTTGCACGTCAAACTTTTTTCCTACCAGCACTTCGACGTGTAGCCTGCCGAGAAGAATCCACCGAAGAGCCGAATCCACTTTCCTTTTGCATTTGGATCTTTAGGAAAACTAAAACGAAAATAATCAATAGTTTACAATAAGGCATAAAAAAAGTGTAATAGACAAAATACATAATTAAATCGATGATATTTCAACGTGTCACAACCCTAAAGTAGGTTCGACTTGGGACGTAGTTTCTGATTCTACTATTCGATACTAGATGGCGCATGCGGACCAGGCGTCAGACAATTATAAACTTTATTTCAGTGTACATACGTGTGATTCTTAATTTACACGAATGTTTTAAATGGATAGAGGTTATGCCGAAAGATTATTTATTTAATAAAAAGTAAATACCAACTTACCGATGATAAGAAACACCTGATCGAAGCAAGTTCTTAGTACTACTATTGTTTTTGCACTCAAAGACGGAACATCGAGTCATTATTGAGAGTTATTTAATAAAACACTCGAATGAAAATACCGACAGCGCACGTCACGATACCTAAGCAACCACAAAGCGACTGAGTCAAGTTAAGACTCGCTGTCCTTAACTTTGGCACGCGGGCCACGCCCACACGTCCTTTCCTCTTGTGTTTAATATTCCGTGGGTGTGATGATTCGAAAAGCAAACGCTACAAAAAATACTAATGTAGGGTCGCCACACCTTCTTATCACAATGCCCACCACCCATTAAATTATGAAATTCGTTATAAATGTCAAAAGTGGTCTATCAACTTGGTGAATATCAAGATGGCGGGACCACGCCAGGTTTTTCGAATATAATATTGAAAATATTTAATACAGAATTTCTACTAATTCATACTTTCACAGAAAAATTCTACACTCAAAAATTATCAAAATTTTGTAGGTAGTAAGTGGCGCCGCCACTTTGACGTCAATATGGCGGGACCACAGCTCTAGTTATTAAAACACATGTCGTAGTTTTAATTAGTATACACCACATTTTATACGATATAGTACGACTACGTTTGAATATACGTATACGTACTTTTAATAACGGGGGTTTTAAAAGCTTCCGTGCAAATGAGGCTTAACAGTTTAGCTGATGACGGTACAGGTTTCAAAACCTCTCACAAAGCGTTTTGCCTCTACATTTACGAGTATAGATCGAACGGCTAAGTTATGGAATTCGCAACTGGCATAAGCACAAGCCGTGCATTGCCATCCAACCACAAAAAAAAAAAAGTTATGGAATTCTTTTTCAGAGTAAGTTTTCCCCGATAGATAGGTACCTATAATCTTCATATTTTGAAGGCGAGGGTGCATCGGCTTTTGTTGGGTGAGCGCGCTGCATCGTATAGCTCTAACGTGGCTTAACATCAGGCGAGTTGGAAGCGAGCGCTAATCTTTTACTTAATAAAAAAATGGCCTGCTCATGTATCATACTATCATCCCATCCGTTTGCATGTTGGAGCGACAATAAAACAAAATACTTCAATTGGTACATTTTTATTATTTCCATTAACATAATGACATGGTTTGATAGTAGAAGTAAAAGTCAAAATATTATACAGATCAATTTAAAAAACTTTTTACAAGGAACATTATAACAGCTGTAATACAGCAACAAACACAAAATATATTTACATACCTACTTAACTATAATACAACTATATTGAGACTCCACGCTTGTACCTATATATCGTAGGTTCAGCGCCGGGTTTGGTCTGATTGACTGCCCTGCGACACGCATCCATTACTAGTCCAGACTTACTTACACACCGTAAGTCTCTCATATTTTTCATGCGTCCTTTTTTGCATAGAAGTGAAAAAATATTTCAGGACGTAAGCGAAAAATAGAAGGTACCTACAAGTCTTAGGACGTAAAAGGGGATTCGAATGGAACTGGGCCTCTACTACCAAAATAGAAAACGATCGTTCATTGAACGGATCGCGTACTTTTCCACCATAAATCCCTCCCATTTGTCCCACCCGTGTTATGTGTCCGAATATATGAGTTAGGTACATTAATGGAAATCGACTTTGACGAATTTTAGAGACAATTAATGCTGACGGTCTAATTTTTTCACCAATATTTCTTTAATGAAGTATTCTATCGATAGCAAGACAAAAAGAAATAATCAAATAGCCACTTATGCTCGCCTATGAAACTACGATCAAAGTGTAGGCGCGCACTACGAGTTTTTGGCCGCGCGGCAGAAAAAAAGCAGCGGTTTAATGTCGTACTGTAATACTGTACCAACAGGGTATATGTAGAAAAATAGTTTCTTGTATTTACTAATTTATCGAGAAATAGATAAAAATATACTACGAACAGTGAAAACAAAATCAATATTGGCTGAAAAATGGGCGAGATACAGTCGTCGAAAGTAAATATATCCGTCTCTCTCACGCGAAACAGATTTTTCTATGGAGTTTGTAAGGCGCGCACGGTACGTGACGTCATCCGCCACGTCGGATCTGTCTAAGCAATGACTTTAACGCTTTACAACTCGCTTAATAGAAAAGATAGTTTAAAAATTCTTCGATATTTATGTACCTGGAAGATAAAAGATCTCAATAAATCAATAAAAAAAATCATGCATATTCCCTATTGTATTGCGCACACGTGACGGCACACGGTACAGTATTACAGTGCGACATTATGCCGCTGCTCTTTACTGCCGCTCGGCGAAAAATTCGTAGTGCGCGCCTGGCCTAAACTTTACTATCTCTCTCTACTTGCATACAAAGCGCTCCAGCATTTTATATGTAAGTAGAGCATTATTTCTGCAAATCTAAATTTCCATATGTGTGCGCCCAGTCTAAGGGGCAGCGCAGACGACAGACTATCCGTGACGCACTTTTTAGCCTAACCTATGCAATTATATGCAGTAACGCACACGACGACGCACATTTTCGATCATTCTGTCGGCAGAGCTGTAGGGACCTAGACGCTCTTTTTAAATGTCTCAGACGCAGACTATCGCAAGCAATCTAAAGGTCGCAAGGACGCGGGAGCCTACGCGGGCTCCCCGCTCGCGGCGGCCAGCTCCTCGCCGAAGTACGCGCCGGCGCCGGGGAACAGCCGCAGCGCCAGCCGCGGCAGCCGCGGCGCCGCCCCCGGCCACGCCCCCAGCGCCGCGCCGTCCGCCCCCCACGCCGCCGCCGCCGCCGCCCACGCGCGCCCCGCCGCCCCCGCGTCCGGCGACCCTGCCGCCACCACGTACTGCGCGAACAGGCACAGCAGCCGATGCCTGGCGGAGAAACGCACGATTAGGTATACAAGGTGACTTTTTAATCACTTTCTTTCTTTTCTGTCTTCTTCTTCTTCTTTTTCAACCAGTGCTGTCCCACTGCTGGGCAAAGGTCTCCCCTAAATCTTTTCCGGGGCCGCCCTCTTCGGCCAATGACGGCTGCCCGTCACAGCTTCACCGGAGCGAGAAGCTACGCCCTGCGATCGCCAACGCGCCTGCCCAGCTTGGCGATTATGGGTTAAGTCTCCAGATGTTTGCCCAAAGTGACGAACAACTTGATAGGCCTATGTCTAGCAGTGTATTTCGATAGGCTGATGATGAAGGTGGGGAGTCATTTAGCCGTAATACTCGTAGTTACCTGGCAGTGGGCCGGTCGGTGTCTGCGGCAAGCGTGACCACACGCAGCAGTGAACGGCGCGGCGGCTCCGCCCAGCGAGCGAGCAGCGCCCGCGCGGCCCCGCCCCGCGTGTCTGTAGCTCCGTCCCCTGCGATTGTAGTCTCGCCCCGCGTGTCTGTAGCCCCGCCCTCCGCCCTCAGCGCCAGGCGGCACGCCACGCAGATCCACACAGCCACTATGACCTCGTTTGCGACGCTGACAGACAAAACAAAAAATATATGCCCTTTGTAAACCATATCAGAAAACTAGTGTGTAAATATTTCAAAATGGTATGGTAAGCACTGCTAGGCTTTAATGCATACTAATCACTTGATTATGGTAAAAAATGTCCATTATGGCCAAGCGCGTGCGCGTGCGCCAGTAGCGCGGCGTAGGCGGCGTGCAGGCGGCCGCGCGCACACACACACACGCCTCAGTACTCACAAGTGTATGTCGGCGGCGAGCAGCGCCAGCAGCGCGCGCTCCTCGGCGTCGGGCGCGTGCGCGTGCGCCAGTAGCGCGGCGTAGGCGGCGTGCAGGCGGCCGCGCGCACACACACACACGCCTCAGTACTCACAAGTGTATGTCGGCGGCGAGCAGCGCCAGCAGCGCGCGCTCCTCGGCGTCGGGCGCGTGCGCGTGCGCCAGTAGCGCGGCGTAGGCGGCGTGCAGGCGGCCGCGCGCACACACACACACGCCTCAGTACTCACAAGTGTATGTCGGCGGCGAGCAGCGCCAGCAGCGCGCGCTCCTCGGCGTCGGGCGCGTGCGCGTGCGCCAGTAGCGCGGCGTAGGCGGCGTGCAGGCGGCCGCGCGCACACACACACACGCCTCAGTACTCACAAGTGTATGTCGGCGGCGAGCAGCGCCAGCAGCGCGCGCTCCTCGGCGTCGGGCGCGTGCGCGTGCGCCAGTAGCGCGGCGTAGGCGGCGTGCAGGCGGCCGCGCGCACACACACACACGCCTCAGTACTCACAAGTGTATGTCGGCGGCGAGCAGCGCCAGCAGCGCGCCGCTCCTCGGCGTCGGGCGCGTGCGCGTGCGCCAGTAGCGCGGCGTAGGCGGCGTGCAGGCGGCGCGCGCACACACACACACGCTCAGTACTCACAAGTGTATGTCGGCGGCGAGCAGCGCCAGCAGCGCGCGCTCCTCGCGTCGGGCGCGTGCGCGTGCGCCAGTAGCGCGGCGTAGGCGGCGTGCAGGCGGCCGCGCGCACACACACACACGCCTCAGTACTCACAAGTGTATTCGGCGGCGAGCAGCGCCAGCAGCGCGCGCTCCTCGGCGTCGGGCGCGGTGCGCGTGCGCCAGTAGCGCGGCGTAGGCGGCGTGCAGGCGGCCGCGCGCACACACACACACGCCTCAGTACTCACAAGTGTATGTCGGCGGCGAGCAGCGCCAGCAGCGCGCGCTCCTCGGCGTCGGGCGCGTGCGCGTGCGCCAGTAGCGCGGCGTAGGCGGCGTGCAGGCGGCCGCGCGCACACACACACACGCCTCAGTACTCACAAGTGTATGTCGGCGGCGAGCAGCGCCAGCAGCGCGCGCTCCTCGGCGTCGGGCGCGTGCGCGTGCGCCAGTAGCGCGGCGTAGGCGGCGTGCAGGCGGCCGCGCGCACACACACACTACGCCTCAGTACTCACAAGTGTATGTCGGCGGCGAGCAGCGCCAGCAGCGCGCGCTCCTCGGCGTCGGGCGCGTGCGCGTGCGCCAGTAGCGCGGCGTAGGCGGCGTGCAGGCGGCCGCGCGCACACACACACACGCCTCAGTACTCACAAGTGTATGTCGGCGGCGAGCAGCGCCAGCAGCGCGCGCTCCTCGGCGTCGGGCGCGTGCGCGTGCGCCAGTAGCGCGGCGTAGGCGGCGTGCAGGCGGCCGCGCGCACACACACACACGCCTCAGTACTCACAAGTGTATGTCGGCGGCGAGCAGCGCCAGCAGCGCGCGCTCCTCGGCGTCGGGCGCGTGCGCGTGCGCCCAGTAGCGCGGCGTAGGCGGCGTGCAGGCGGCCGCGCGCACACACACACACGCCTCAGTACTCACAAGTGTATGTCGGCGGCGAGCAGCGCCAGCAGCGCGCGCTCCTCGGCGTCGGGCGCGTGCGCGTGCGCCAGTAGCGCGGCGTAGGCGGCGTGCAGGCGGCCGCGCGCACACAGCGGCGCCGCGTCGCTCACGCGCAGGCCCGCCCACAGGGGGCGCACGCCGCCCACCCGGACACGTCTGCGACACGCCCACCGCCCCACGATTAGACAAGACAAGTTTATACCTGCCGCAATACTTGGCTAACTCTTTCGAGCGCCATCGTTTAAGTCAGCTCAATTAGGTACTCGTATATAAAATATATTATTGACAAAAGAAATTGCTATGACAAAACAATACTCGTATTAGAAGAAAATGAAAAAATCAAGCCCATATATCTAACTGTCTAACTGTACCACGACCTGGCAAAATGCCTCAAAGAATGCTCAGACGATAAATTATCGAGGGTAAATAAAATATTTTATTTGAAACAACACTCACACATTACAAATTAAAGCGTTAATAGCTGCATTAGTCAACGGCTGTGAAAGCACAGTAGGCTTCTTGAACCCACCTTATCTACGGTGCATTTGGTCCCTTAAACCTCTGCTAACACATTGTAGCGATGAGCGATAGATGTCGCTGGGTACGCACCGTTGGCGGCGGAGGTAGGCGGCGAGCGCGGCGTCGGCCAGCGGCGCGAAGTACTCGAAGGCCGTGAGCGACGCCGCGCCGCGCACGCCCGCCGCCGCCAGCCGCGCCCCGCCCCACGCCGCACGCCCCGCCCACCCACGACACCCACACCTGCGCACCACACAATAGGTGATTTGACTATTTTTTTTTGTTAGTGTCTAAATTGGTTCTAGGTGGTAAATAAAATGGACTGTAGTTTCGATAGGCGCTGATTTATTGTAATCCTTGAAGATACAGCTGACGAACGTGGTGAAAGATACAATATTGAGGGTTGGAGGTTCCGATCGAGATTGGTGCGCGGTAGCCGTCTGGATGTAGTGAGTGTGTATGGACGACTGTGCGATGACTGCGCGCGCGCCGACGTCTGGACCCTTCCGCCCGCGCTTCTCCTCCCCGTGCGTCGACCGGTCCGCCGCGACAGCTAGGGTTCCGTAGTCAAAATGGCAAAAAACGGGACCCTTCTAGATTCGTCATGTCTGTCTGTCCGTCCATATGTCACAGCCAGTTTATTCCGAAACTACAAGAGCTACATTATTGAAATTTGGTACGTAGATGTATTCTGTTAACCGCATTAAGATTTTAAAATAAAATCAGAAAAAATCCAAAATTTTTGGGTTTTCCCAATAAAAATATAAAACATAAAAAATATAAAACAGAAATTATTAAAAAAAAAATATACAAACCTATACGTGTAGGGTATCTAATGGATAGGTATTTAAAATGATGTTCAGGTTTCTTATATCATTTTTTTCTAAACTGAATAGTTTACGCGAGAGACTCTTCCAAAGTGGTAAAATGTGTCCCAAGGTGTATAGATCTAACCGGCAGGGCGGCGGCCGCGGCAGGCTCTATGCATAGGATGATCATGGCTCGCGCCAGCAGATCCTCCACTTCGCCCTCGGAGCTCTCCAAGTGGGGCGCTGGAAAAAAATATTATAATTTACTTTTGGCCGCTTTGCAGACGGTATTGAGCATTTTGTATGGAGGCATTCACCCCGAATTTAACGCGAGCGAAGCCGCGGGCAAAAGCTAGTATTCTTATATAATACTATGTTTTACATATATATATATATTATATTTTATTTCTTTTAACTAAATTTAGTTTGGTTCGCCAACATTTCGCTCCGT